>JAVUPR010000167.1:10750000-11350000 GCA_036785695.1 Gentiana straminea
CATGATTATTTATTATGTAATAAAAGCTCGATACGACTCAAAAGTCGAAATTGAACTCGAGGGAATAGGTTAGCTTGTTCAATTGCTCCTTAATCTACCGGTTAATCGGGTCATACGGCATTTATTCCCTAAAATGAGACTGTAAACTCGTTATGCTTGTTAATCTGTCGTTCTTCTCCTTTCTAATGCTTAGTTGCTTTGAAAATCTCTCCGGCAATCTCTCGAGATACATTGTTCGGAATCGTTTTTTTCTTCAAACAGCTTCAATCCACCGGCTGAGACACTCCCAGAAAGCAGATGACGATTTCTGTAATGACACCGAAAAACGAGAGGACAGAATACACCTATGCAAGAGCAGAGGCCAACATCTGCTCACTAATCAGAGAATTCTCGACACCATTGTCAGGAAATCGAATGTAAGACCCAGCGACACCATTTTAGAGATAGGCCCTGGCACCGGAAATCTCACTATGAAGCTTCTGGATGCTTGTGAAAGAGTAGTGGCTATAGAAATTGATCCGCGTATGGTGGAAATTCTTCAGAAGAGAGGATCTGAAGCAGGGTTTCTAGACAAATTAACTGTAAGATTATTATGATTGTCAAGTGTTTGATGAAATGATTGAATGAACTGTGAGATGATTATGATTGTTAAGTGTTTGATAAAATGATCGAAAGAATGTTTGAATATGTAGATGGGTTTAAGGCTATCTGATTATGTACTGCTGTTACTTTGCAGGTTATACGCAGTGATGCACTGAAGATGGAGTTTCCCCCATTCGACCTTGTTGTGGCCAACATTCCATATGGGATATCTTCGCCTTTAGTGGCTAAGTTAGTATTCGGCCAAATTAAGTACAGAAGTGTCACGCTTCTGCTTCAGAAGGAGTTTGCAAGAAGGCTATTAGCAAATCCTGGGGACTCTGAGTTTAATAGATTAGCTGCAAATGTGAGTCTGGTGGCTAATGTGGAGTTTGTTATCGATGTTAGCAAAAGGGATTTTGTGCCTGTCCCTAAAGTTGATTCCTCAGTGGTGAAAATTTATCCAAAAGATGAAGTCCCATCTGTTGATCTTAATGAATGGTGGGCTTTTACACGAACATGTTTTAGCAAGAAGAACAAGACTTTGGGTGCTACTTTTAAGCAAAAGAAGAAGCTGGTGGAGTTGATGAGATTGTCTGAGATGAAAGAGCTTGGCTCAAAATCCGACACACATTGCCTCCATAATCATACTTGTGATTTAGAAGAAAGCCTCTGGGATGATACCAGTGATGGAGAAGATGTCCCACACAATCATACTAACGATGGAGAAGATGGAGTGTGCAATGAAGAGGGGATTGATTTATCCATTGATTCCAAGAAGAAGATGAGTTTGTTTAGAGAGAAAGTTGTGGATGTTTTGAGATTAGGGGGGTTTGAAGGGAAGAGGCCTGCAAAGCTTACGACCGAGGAAATGCTGAATTTGCTCTCCATGTTTAATCAAGCTGGGATATACTTTCATAGTCAAGCAAAGGCAGAGGATACGAGTGATCAAGAATTTGCAGCTTTATGAAGTTCAGTGTAACATCATGTGAGTAAATGAAATTCCCATTAGGTGGGTGGTGTAGCTTATAATGTTCAAATTGTTGTGCAAGTCGTATACTAACTAATAAGACGGATAGTGCATCATAGACTTTCGAATACTTGAATACTATGCGGATGTGAAACTTTATGCATCATGTGTTGTGACATTGGTGCAGAAGAAGGTAATGGCACAGGAGCTGGTTATCTGATGCAGCAAGAAAGATGAAGGATGGACTTAGCTCTTGTAGACATAAGTTGAACACCTATGCTAATTTTACAGTTAAGTTAGTTTTAAAAGTTAGTTAGAGGGCGGGCTGTGTTAGTTGAGCAGTTTTACTGTCAGTTATGATGTAATTTAGCTATAAAAGAATTGTTACAAATACCCCTTTGATATAACTTTGTTATGATAATGCAAGATAAAAAGAATTCTTGTGCAGATTCTGCATGATAAGGTTTGTTTTGAGTGATTGAATCATGTGCTTTGATGATCATCATTGTCAAAATAAGTAGCCTTATGAAAAGGAGTTGAATAATGAAATGTTGATCCTTTAGGGACCCAAGTCACTAAAATCTGAAAAGATATAGTAACACTATTAAGTGTTTACTCGATTTTTGAATTTTTTCTTATGGCCTCATTGAATTTTTTTCTAAATCCGCCACTGTTTACAAGTCATAAGTCAACAATAATCCGCCGCCGTTTACAAGTTGTAACCACCAGGAATTTTTTCCAATTAGGTGACCGGAGTTTGAGACTACATTATTTAACAATAAAACGAGATTTTTTAAAAACAAAATACTAAAAGAAAATTCTTCGGATCTCAGTAGGGTTACGTGACCCCACCCTAATATACACAGATCCGTCTTTGGTTGTTACTCAACCGTTTTATTAACAATCTAAAAGAATACTTTAAAAAACCAGAAATTGGAAAATCAGGTTGTGTCAGGTCTGACACTTGCAAATCAGGTCATGCATTTTCTGACATGGAAAATCAGGTAAACGTAAAGATATCTACGTTCAAACGTAAGTATCCTTACGTCCAAACGTAAGGAAATTCAAACCAAATCTCATACAAAAAACACTCATCACAGATTCTCTACGTTTAAACGTAAGGATCCTTACGTTTAAACGTAGATAATCCTTACGTTTAAACGTAAGGAACGTAAGGATTCTCTACGTTTAAACGTAGAGAAATTCTTGTCCACATGATTTTTTTTTTGTTTTTTGTTTTTTTGTTTTTTGAAACAAACAATCTTCTATAGAATTCATATACGGAAATTTAATGTGATAGCGCGATTAATACATATATAATAAGTAAATGAATGCGCATTATAATGATTGATGGGTGAACATGCGTTATATTTTTATTTCTTTTAATGTTTTTTTTATAGTTCCGGGCACATACAGTTTTTTTTAAAATAAATTTATCTTTTATGTGAAAAAAAATTAAATTCGTCCGTTTACTTTCTTTTTTTTTCTTTATACACAAAAAAAATTGTCAGATTACTTAATTGAGATTTTTTCTTTTGTCATTGTCCATTCTTCACGATTCTTTCCAAAACTTATCGACTTATATTTTTAGTTAAAGATCTTTTTTCAAAAATGCCATATTTTCTAATTATCCATTATAATATAATTACTTAATCGTATATGAGTTTCTATTTTTCTATCTTATCGATTGATATGTTTTTCTTGTTAATTACTTAAGGATGATATTTTTTTTTTTTCTGAAACAAACAATCTTCTATAGGATTCATATACGGAAATTTAATATGACAGCACAATGTCTATATATAATAAGTAAAAAAAAAAATTCCTTTTCAAAAAAAAAAAAATTCCATGTGGACAAGAATTTCTCTACGTTTAAACGTAGAGAATATTTACGTTCCTTACGTTTAAACGTAAGGATTATCTACGTTTAAACGTAGAGAATCTGTGTTGAGTGTTTTTTGTATGAGATTTGGTTTGAATTTCCTTACGTTTGGACGTAAGGATACTTACGTTTGAACGTAGAGATCCTTACGTTTACCTGATTTTTCATGTCAGAAAAGACATGACCTGATTTGCAAGTGTCAGGTCGACCCAACCTGATTTTCCAATTTCTGTTAAAAAACTTCACTTACATACATGATGATCGATCATGCTGAGTTTACATCATTATCAATTTAGTCTCATCATAATCAACGTTGCAAATGATCATTATGTAATAATCTGCACCGCTGGTAATGCTAAGTTCACATCATTTTCAATTTCTATAATAATCAGCGTCGACACAACGGGGCGGTCTGTATTATTACTTTTTTTTCCCCAAACGGCATAGGGTTTAGGTATGTGTAATTTTCACCAAACGACAGCGTTCCTTACAATGTTATTTCCCGTTGCAGAAGCAAAATGATAAACCCGAAAGCTATACTTCCACTGCTCACTAGGTCAGCACTAGAATCGCAAAAAAATGGGTTTCGGAGCCGTGAGATCCATTATTCGACCCGTATCACGGAGCTTCTTGTCATCACGGGTCACTCCTTCGCCGATTAATTTTCAGATCACTTCCTCTCCTTCTCCGGCATGTGATCGACACTTCTGCCACCTCCTCAGGCCGTTCCTGGGAAATGTTCGGGGGATTCCGGCGACATCCATGGCCTTCCATAGCTTAACTGACACCAGATTCCCCAAACGGCGACCCAGCCTCAAGCCACGCACGAAAAGAATCAACTTGAGACCTTCAGGTTACCTTTTATTTCACTGTGGTAGCTTTTAATGTACTAAGTAAGTTTTAACGGTTTTAGAGGCTTTATTCTACAGCATTTTTCGTTTTATTATTATATTATTGTCTGCGATTTTTGGGTGGAAAAATGAAGCTGTGGGTAGCGTTAATGGAAATCAGGACCATATGCGTGGGTGAAGGCAACACCTGAAGAACCGTTAGCTGTAAAACAACCAAACCAAGGTAGTGTCAAGAGAAGGAATGAGAAGAAGCGAATCAAACAGCACCGTGCATTTATCCTGGTATCTCCTCGAAACCATTTTTTGAATTTACTATTCTTTGAATGGCATGTTTAAATTATTAACCTCTGTGTTAGTAGTCAGTGATAGTGTATTTTGGATACTGAATTCATCCAAGTCTTCACATGTTTTACCACCAAGTTTGGAATGCTGATGCTCAGTTGCTTTTTTTATTTTATTTTTGCTGGTTGTCTTCTATGGAAGAAGCTGTTTGCCTCATTTTCTCAAAGTTGAAGCAACATTTCTTGTCTGGTTCATTTATAAAGTCATGCCTTCTTTGCTTCAGCAGATACAACCTTGGCTTCCATAGAACTTTAATTATGGGAGGTGAGTGTTTGGTCTGATGGTGGTGAATAACATCCCTTACCTGAACCCGGAGACCTGATATTGAGCCTCACTGCTGAGTGCTGACAATATATTTCTGGTGTTGACCTCGCACGGTTTGAAGTTTTTAGACGTTCAATGATGTTGGATTAGGATAGGTATGGCAATGGTTGTGTCATCCAAGGATTCTAAATTAGATGGGAATGATGACGGATGTAAGATCTGTTGAAAAATGCTTAATGTTAGCTTAAGTGTTAATTCTCCCTGCAGATTTGGACAAATAGCTATCCAACACAATTAGCATGTTGCCTCCTTCTGCTTGATACCCTTTAGCTCTTTTCAATGTGTCAGCTTGCTGGTAGTGCTAATTGTTTTAGCAATTTAGATTTTTTAACTGATATAGATGACAGCTGGTAGTGTTTATTTGTATTAGCAATTTAGATTTTTAACTGATATAGATGACAGTAGATTTGAAATTGTCACTCTTTAGGATGGTAAAGAATGCAAATTGCTTTGAGGACGCTGAGAAGTATGTCAAAATCAAAGAATAAAGTAGTTTAGAGTCTTTAGGATGTGTGGATCTTATATATGAGGCGCAACACAGCAATAGATAAGTAGAGAATGATGTGATTTGATCAAGCAATGAAAGCTTGGTTGTCATGGACACCTGATAATGGATGGATTAATATGAAAAAGAAATGCACCATGTCAATATACGAAGAAACATGTTCCTTTATAAAGATTCATTAGCAGAACTCCGATAAACTTTTGAATTTGTTAGTACCTATGTGTGTCATGCTTGACTTATAATGATTCTTTGAAATTATCATTAACAGCATGGTCAAATGTCGAATATTATCTTCTTAGCTCTTTGTTACATGAAGTGGTAAGATTGAAGTTGGCCTGAAATCCTGTTGACTTCAAGTATGCTGAGCAAAATGGAGCTTAAGTGAGGCATTTTTACCAATTGTGCTTCTGATTCATTGTCCTATTGAGCTAAACTTTTAGTATGCTAGTTTCAGCCTATGTTTTTTGTTTGACACATCAGGGAAAAACGTTGCCTTAGAAGTGAGGATATTAGCGGGAATAAGGCTTGTGTATTGTTGTGATTAGCTCATCAATTTTCTCAAGTCCTTATTGATGTTTTATTAGTTTGTCAGGTAGTGCTTGATGCGCTATATGGTGTAATATCATAGAATTTTTAATATTACCACGGGTTTGTACGGAAATTCTTTGATTATATTATTTTGTATGTTACCTACTAATCTGTCTGAGATTTATTTATATTTGTTTGTTTGATTGTTTATGAATGGATGATATATATATATATATATATAGTCTGAAAAGAAGAAGCGGAAAGCACAAGTACAAGAGGCGAATAGAAAGAAGTTGATAAAGAGGGTAGAGCGGAAGATGGCTGCAGTTGCTAGAGAAAGGGCATGGGCTGAAAGGTTGATTGAGCTGCAACATCTTGAGGAAGAGAAGAAAAAAGCAGCAGCTGCTTCTATGGCCTGAGATAGTTTTTTTCCGACTTTTTAGATAGTCGTCTTGCCCTTTTTGTCATTACGAAGTTGAAACTGGATGGGAAATTCTAGTGTGCATCATCTGTGTTTTGAATTACTACAGCTTTGTTTGGGAAATTCTAATGTGCATCATCTTCAATTCTTCATTGTATCAAATCGTTTACGTCTGTGTAAGAAAACAAAATGTTGTTTTTTTTCTGGTCTTATTTATTGCACACGGGGAACACATGTATCGGTTTTTTGATGCAATGAAGCAAGACCTTTTTCCCCTTGGTTCAGTCTGATTTTGTAATTTTTCATTTATACCTTTGGACATAAGTTTTTATATTCATGCTGTCTTATACTTCAGGGTATCCATAATAATATTATGTTTTTTTTTGTCTATTGAACTTGCAAAAATCAGTGGATAGACTACAGCTTGCTTGTTGCGACTTTAAATTTTGATATTTGAACCACTGTGAGAGGCCATGAATAATGTCACATGCACACCGTTGAGGAAAACTGAGAAATGAAGTACAACAACAGTGGACGCACCGCAACAAATTCAAAGATCGAGGGAGCATTAATAGTGTTTTACATTTTTTAGCTACAAAATTACATCGTTTTTCGGATCACAGTGGGAGCCACCTATTCTCACGTAGGTCCGCCCCTAAAATATAGTATATTGTATAATTAAGTTTGCACATATTTTTAGTAAGTTAAGATAAAGCTCAAATGAAGAAAAAGAACAATTTCATAAGAAAACGACAAGGGTTAAATGAAGAAGCAACACTCTATGCCTGTTTTTAGACAAGAAAAGGGACTCTTTTTTTTTTTTTTTTTTTTTTTTTGAAATGAGAAAAGGGACTTTGATGGTTTCTTTTTCTGTGATGTAGTAGTACTGTAGTGCCTTTCTTGGTCTGGTGTGTTGTAATCTTTGGGTTATTGATATAGTTGACTTCAAAAATTGTCTTACAGATATAGTTGTTTAATCTACAGTGTAAATCATCCAATATTCATAATACACTTGGGATGCATAATGCTTATGTTGCAGTGAAAACATGGAGGAAGATGGCTGCCTTCGGTGGTACTGGTGGTGTAACGTAGTCTATAACATGACATAACTAACAACAATCGAACCATAACGCATGACCTCATATAAGTTATGATTGAATAGATGATTACATCGTTCATTACACGCGCCATTGCAGAGGTTCTACGACGGATAAAATGTGCAATGGAAAGAAGAGATGGTGACTAATCCTATGTCCCAATATTGACTACATTGATTTGTTCTTGTTCCTGTAGTTTTTTTCTTTAGCCTATAAGAGCCACTTATTATAACTGTATGAAACATATTTTGATCCTAACTGGCTTCTAAGAAATTGAAGAACAAGGACGGTATTTCGACCTGCTAATCCACCCATTCTCCATCTCGAGAGCCCCGAACACTACCTTCGGCGGAGGAGGGCCTCCAGCCCACCACCACAAAGCAGAAATCTTCAGCCAATAGTGTCAGATATTGAAGTGTCACCAAGTTCTGTTTAACAAATAACAGGCACTCCGTATGCACCATTTCAGTCAACCTTTTTATCCCACATCGTGTAATGACCATAAAGCATTGAGAAGAGCAGCGTATAAATAATGGGCTTCTGTGATAATAAAATTCATACCTTTCTCGGCCTTTTGGCTAAGATCAAGTGTAGTATCTGTTCTTATCAGTTTAATATCTGATATGTGGACCATTGGTCCACACGATATTAACTCAATTTTTTAAAGGGGAGACCTGTCTTGTAGCTTGCTACTTGGGTTCTCACGTGTCGCTTAGGCCTTACACTACAGCCTAAGCCTGGCACACCCTCCATTAATAGTTTAAACTTTTTATTTATTACTTGTTTATAGGAGTCCATTTAGTTAAATTTCTTAGCTATTATTAATTTTATTTTTAATTGGTGTGGTTTGAAGAAATGTTAAAAATTTAGAGTAATAAGACAATATAAGAAGTCAATTTAGTGAAGTGATTGTTTTATTCATAGGTTTTTTTCCTATTCAATATTTTAAATACTTGCATATATGTTGTAACTCTAAAAATGGCATTTTTTTTGGCACTTTCTTTCAGAAAAACCACAACGACCAGCCAGAATTTAAAAAATTCTTCACCGTTGTAATTTAATATTCATAGAATAACGATACAACATAGGTCTCGAAGAGTAAAAAAAAAATAAGAATTTATTTTGGCACCACTCACACAATGAGAGATGTACTCAGTCAGAAGGGATGTCAGTTGGCTTTCGAGAAGAAGTAATTGTTATTTGATGTCGCGACATCATCAATCTCCAACTCATCTCAAAGGCTTTGGCTACATTATGGAAGCTCAAACTCCACGTGAAAGATTCCCAATAATTGGCAATGGGGTTTGTCAATTTTGCGAAGCAGAGAAAGAAACAAGATGGCATTGCCTTTTTGATTGTATCATCACACACTCTTATATGGCTGAAACATCATTTTGGTAAGGTGTGTGTGTGTGTGCGTGCGTGCGTGTGCATACCTCCGAATTCACTCTTTTGTTGAATGGTTTGATGAAATGCTCAAAATAGGGGATGGGGTCAATACGTGTGATAAATTTTTTATGAAATATCTGGAAGGCTATAATTGTAAGACTCTTTGAGGATGAGGAAGTGGATGTTGATTCTATCCCCCTCCGTGCCCAAGCAGAAGCAAACGAGCTTTATCAAAACTACTGTCCTTCAGCAGGAATCAACAACAGGTTGAATATTTAAAGTAAAGTAAGAAACCACTGGCTCCCTTAAAGTTTAATGCAGATGCATTTTTTGGTGACTTGTCAACAATCATTGGTGGAATTCTTTGAAAAATCATTAGAACTTATAACCATATGTAGGACTTATCACCACTGGGAAGCATCTTAAACAACCGTAAGAAGCTTATGCTTGTTTTTGCCTCTTCTTTTTTTTTTTTTTTTTTTTTTTTCCAGCTACGAAAGGAGGGGGAGGGGAATCGAACCCTGGACCTCCCACCTGGAGGCCAGGGTAAACCAGCAGTGACTAACCTTGGAATGAGCTAGTGCTCTGTTTTTGCCTCTTTTATCCTCCTCTTTTTGTTTTGTTTTGTTTTTTTTTTTTTTTTGTCAAAATGCAATGTAATATACTTGCCAATTTATTAGCTAGGAACTGTCGAAGAATTTGAATTAAAAAATTAATGGAGGGTCGCATCAATCGGTTCGGTGAAAAGTTACAACCCCGTAAGAGGTTGTGTCCTTTCGGTTAAAGTTCGTAACCTTTAAATGACCGGACACGTTTCTCCTATAAATTCCCATCAATTGTATGAAAGAAAATGCAGATTTTATATGTTTTCCTTGGACAAAATTCTGGCCAAATACTTTCAAATACTCATCTAAATACTTTGCATATATTTTCGAGTCAAGAAGAGATTTACAGAACATGATCGATTCGCCGTCTTCTTCACATCTAAGTGCAAGACTAGAAGAAGGAATGACTGTTGTATCTTGGGAGATCGACGATTGCCATTACCGTGTGCACATAATCGGAGCAAAAACGTCTTAAGGACAGAGTGCTACACTCGCCTCAGTCAATAAATTTTCTGTCCTAATTTTTTTTTTTTGCTTTCGTTTTTGGTTGAATTACGTGTTAAACAACATGCTAGATGATTAATTTCCCAACAATCTTAAGACCTTTTTTTCTTGGGGTCACTTATTGCATGTTGTTTCGAATCTGAAGTTGGACTGCTATATTATTTTGATTTGGATCAAAAGTCGCTAATTTGAAACTTATTTTCCTTTGCTTTCTTCTTCTCTTTACAATGAAATTTGTAACAGACCTTGTTGTATGCATCTCTTTACAAATTGCAACTGTTTTCATTGATAGAATATATATTTGTAACCTTTAATAGAATATAGTTGTCAAAGATGTAATAACTCCTAGCTCCTAGACTTTAGCCTCAATCTTAGCTAGCGGTTACGATTGTATTTTGAGTGTATATATTTTACACAGGCATAATGAAATATTCACGGATCACAATTCTTTCATGGTATTTGACGATCCAAAAATCGTCTCCTTCAAACTTAGGGTTCTTACCCTTAGTGATTGCCTGGGAAAAGCTCCAGAATATGAAGATAATGAGGGGGATTGTTTGAGGGTGATTTAGACTGCACTTGATGATGATCAAGCTGCCTACGTATCCAATGGTTCAATTGGAATCAAGTCTCCGTAGTTCCTTAGGGACAGATTTATATAGAGGGGCTTAGGCCCTAGGGTTTAAAGTGGCGTGTTGATGATTGGCACTGATTGACGTGTTCCCTAAGGAAGAAGATTATGATTGAGTGATCTCCATGATTATAGGAGATAATTATAGTATTCAAATATCAGCATTAAGTGATAAAGATTCGAGTCTTAATTATTCAAGATTCTATGATGGTTATCTGATTGTTATGCAGGTGATAAATGAGATTATTACTCGGGATAAATCTAGAAGGCAGGGTCAGTTCCTAGGGATCGGGAGCAAGGGCCGGTCTCCTGCCAATTAGAAATGTTACAAGTCAAAAGGCTTAGACCGACCTACGCGATCGGAGAAGATCATAGCCGATCGGCCATAGTCCGATGCATGACTCGACCTACCAGAAACTGAGACGGTCCGACCCCGTGGGGGACGGTCATACGGGGACCCGCGATGACGAAGTGGGTGGATGAGCCCCCGGGGCTCGGATCTAGGGAGTCAAAAGTAGTTTATCCCTCTGAGTCAAGTGTCGAGCCACCAAAGAGGTGCCATGTGGGTGTGCCCATTTTTCGGCAGCATCATAAGCCCCCAAGATCCAGCCGACCCCTAGTTGGTCGGCTCGGATCTACAATGGCGGCTCGGCACAGAAGTTTTTAGCCTATAGGTTTTTAGGTTAACTTAGGAATCGCTAGGTGGCAAAGCTAGTTATGACACGGTTGTAATTATCCCAAGAAACGAGGCGTCGCTACCCACTAACACTAACCGAGGCCGTTTTTCAAGGTAAAAGGGGGGTTATAAACCCGTCATATCAATCGTTTCGTAACCACGTTGAGTATTAAACCTGGGAATTAGCTGCCGGTTGCCATTAGTCATCTCCTACTCTCCAACCTTAATACTGCAAGTAAGCATTCTTCCCTCTTTTTCTGATTTTGTACTTCGATTTCTTTAGGCAAAATCTTGTCCTTTCGAAAAATCCGAGAGTCGATTCTTCATCATGGCCATAGCTGATAGCAGAGATGTGGGGTCAATTCTGAGACAAAAAGATGTGGAGGAAATTTGTGAGAGATTTGGGATTGACGAGGCTAGGTTTTCTCCTCAACTGCCGTCAGGGGATCACCAATCGGCTTTGGACCCGCCGGAGGGTTTTTGCTCCGTTCACCGGGAATATTTTGACGTGGGGCTGAGACTGCCCTTCTGTCCTGCCCTTCTGGCGGTTCTCCGGCATTACGGGCTTGGGATTTCTCAGATAGCCCCCAATGGCATTAGGGCATTCATTGGGTTTACAATTTGGTGTAGGTTGTTAAATATTAGGTTTACAGTAGATAAATTTAGGTATTTTTATCACCGGGTAGGGCTGAGAGACTATCCCTACCGGTATTATTTTGCTAGAAGGCAGGGGAAGTCCATTAGTATCCCTATCCTTCCTCCAGGTCGGGATCCTTTTAAAAGATGGAAGGAGAGGTTTTTCTTTGTGAGGAATGACGGACACGAGGAAGTGAGCGTGTGGAATACGGCGGATCTAGAGGGGATGAACGCCCAGAAATGCCAGCGTCCTGGGTAGAGAAGATTCGTCGGTCGGGGTATTCTATCGAATGGCAGAATCTATACGACAACCTGATCGGGGCGGCTCGGTTAGGGGATGCAGGCCCTGAGCCGTATGTGCAGTTTTCCAAGCCTGAGTGGAAGATCTGTAGGGTTTACTTATGTTGTGCTGTTTATTTGCTAATATGCTTATGTTTCCTGTTTGACTAACCTTTCCATTGGTACATCTGCAGTGGCTGATTTTGCTGATCTGATGGCCGGAGCGGAGAAAGAAGCGGCAGGTGGCCAGACTGCGCCGACCCTAGGAGTTCGAGAAATACCTATGGGGGATTCGGCCACTGACGGTGCGGAGGCCTCCGACTCGGTCCCTCCCCTTGAGGCGACCAGGACGGACACCCTCGGGGAGGTCACAGAAAGGGGGTTGGTCTTCAAGAAACCGACTCGCCAAAGGCCGACCGCTCAGGAGGGTCGTTCTTCGAAAAAGAGCAAGTCGGAGGCCCCTGAGGAAGGTCAGGAGGGGTCCTTCGAGTAGGAGAGGGTCATCAATATGTCTGATGAGGAGCTGGCGATCCTTGGCTGCAAGACAGTAGAGCTGGTAAGTGTTGTTTATTCCTTTCTTCCTAGTGGTTCAGGTTTCGATAGTTCTGACGTTCTGTGTTTGTTTAGGGTGGCACGATCGGCCAGGAAGTTTTTAAGAGGTTGGGCAAAGCCTCAACCGACTTGGCCGCCCAATCGGACAAGATTGCCGAGTTGAGAAGGGCCAGGGATGAGCTTAGGGCCACTATTCGTCCGAAGGACGCAGAGATAAAGACCCTGCAGGCCCAGCCCCAGGCTCAGGAGAAAGAGCTGATTGAGGAGAGGAAGGAAAGGGAGCAGGAGGTCGGGGACCTCACGGCAAGAATGGCCGATCTAGAGACCAACGTTGCAGCTCGGTGCGCCGATGCCGTGCATAAGGCTTCGGGTGATTTCGCCGAGGCTCTCAAGGTGTTGCTGGTTCCCATTCTTAACCATGGGTACACCTTAGGGGTGGACGAGGCGAGGGCCCAGTTTCCTGCACTTGCTCTGGATGCCCTTCCTAAGAGGGCTTACTATAAGCAGGGGATGGACGTGGCTTACACCGAACGTGCCAAAGACTTCCGAGCAGGAGTGGACATAGTGGATAAGTACGTCCGTCGGCCGGCTGCAGCGTCCGGATCGGCCCCTCCTGAGTCTCAAAAGAATCCTGTCTCTGACTCTTAACTTACTTCTGCTATGGAATTGATGTTTTTTTTTTTTTTTTTTTTTTTTTTTTTTTTTTTTTGAAACTTATGTACTGTACAATTTATTTTTAATGGAATGAAGAATTTATTTTGGTTTTGTTTCTGTGAATAATTTTTGAATTGTGGGTATTTATTGTTATGGGTACATTGCCCCCAATATGATATTCACTATTACATGGTGAATGGCATATTTTAATATTATTGGGTTATAACGGGGAGTTTTAGTTTAATCTCGCATTAGATTAGGGAAGTTATCGGAGTGATAGGGTATAGAGTCCGAAGTGCCGATTTAGATCGGCCGCACCTTTGCCAAAGGTAAGAACACAAAGGCGAGGCGGTATAGAGCTCGGAAAGTCGGTCTAGATTGACCGACAGAAAGTATATAGGGGCGAGTCGATCCAGAGCTCGGAGAACCGAACTAGATTGATCGCCTAAAAAAGTACATAGGGGGGAGTCGATCTAGGGATTGGGTAGCGGATCTAGATCAATCGCCTGAACTAATAGAATGATTATAAGGGCGAGATGATCTAGGGATCGGACAGCCGATCTAGATCGGATCGCCTAAACTAATAGAACGATTATAAGGGCGAGATGATCTAGGGATCGGACAGCCGATCTAGATCGGATCGCCTAAACTAATAGAACGATTATAAGGGCGAGATGATCTAGGGATCGGATAGAATGATTATAAGGGCGAGATGACCTAGAGATCGGATAGCCGATCTAGATCGATCGCCTAAACTAAAAGCAGTTATAAATGCAGGCCAAAGCACGTGCATGATTAGCCGCATAGCGGACATAAAGCTTAGTAAACTTGCCCCTAATCAACCTAGATTATCCGGACTACGTTGAATTGGGGCTTATGAATTAACCGTGTACATTAAATTTTAAGAACGAGAGGGGCCAGGCTAAGGCTGACTTCTCGTTTGAAAATGTGGCGAGCCGGGCCAGATGAGGCTGACTTTTTGCATTCTTTTTCTAAAGACGAGAAGGGCCAGACTAGTGATGACTTCTGTTTTTTTTTTTGTTTTTTTTTATTTTTTATTTTTTAGGGCGAGCTGGGCCAGATCGGACTGACTTCTCGCGTGGAGTTTTACTGCGCAGTATAAGTGTTGTACGAGTTGTAAATTTTATGAAATAGGACTTAACACGTGGTCGTATTGGGACCGAACAGAGATATGATTAATTGAAAGATAAACATCCAACACTAAAGAAAAGGAAGTAAATAGTGTAGGAAAAATCCCGACGAATGATAAAAAAGTGCGAGCAAGAATTGAAATGCAGAAAGTAAAGATAGTTTGCAACAAATGATAACCAACAAAGACTTGCCGAATGCGTTAGGCGAAAGTGATCCCTTTGCCTTTAATGGTGGCCGCATAACAGCTCCGGGCGACCTCCAAATCTCCTTTGACTTCGACCGGCCCTCTACCGGTCGGGAACTTCAAGCTGATGTGCGCTGGGGAGATTATGGCTCGCAGATCAATCAGAGCGGGTCTTCCCAAGATGATGTTGTACGCTGATGAAGACTTGACCACGACATAATTCACCATGAGAGTCCTTCCTGCTGTATCCTTGCCGAATGTCGTTGCGAGCCGAACCATTCCAAGTGGATGAATTAGGGGACCGGCGAATCCGAACAGAGGTGCTGAGACCGGAGTGAGCTCGGATTCCTAGAGACCCATTGCTTGAAAAGCTGCAAAGTAAAGAACGTTGACTGCGCTACCTGTGTCAACGCAAACTCTTTTAACCAGATTCTTGTTGACCACGACTTCAATAACCAATCCTTCGTTGTTAGGGATCAGGGGGAGAGGATCTTTCGGCCCATAGCTTACTTCCTGAAAGGGAACTCGACTGGCCCTGGCCGTTTGCCCACTGCCTGCTCGGACACTTGAAGTGCTGTTCTCTAAACCACTTCCAGGGCCTCCCACTATGGTGTTGATAGTGTTGATCGGGTGGTTATCCGCCGGCTGACCTTTGTCGGGGGATGGCTCTCTTTTCCTTTGGGGTTCACCCTGTCGGCTACGGTCACGACCATAGTTTCTCTGCTGATAATCCCGATGTCCTCGACGTTCACCGTATCGGGGCCGATCTATGACCTCGTCTAGCTTTCCATCTGCGATTGCCGCTTCCACGTCACGATGGAAATCCCGGCAGTTATCCAACTCATGCCCAACATCTTGATGATAGGTACAGAACTTGCTCTGGTCCCTTCTCTCCAAAGGGCTTCGGAGTGGCGCGGGAGTTTTTGCTAAACCCTTTCTTTCCATGATAGCCAACACCTATTCCCGAGGTCGATTTAACGCAGGAAAATCCCTTGGCTGCAAAGCATTCCTTTTTCAGGCCGATCCGTGGCCGAACTACCTACCCGATCTCCATATGACTTTCTCTTGCTACCAGATGAATCCACTGGCTTATCCCTTTTTGGATCAGATTTTTCCACTTCTCGTTTCACGCGGTTAGCTTCTTCGCCTTGACAATGCTTGAAGGCCACTTCCAGGCACTCTTCCATGGAGGTGGGAAGCCTGCTACTTAGCTTAGCATATAATCTACCTTCGCGCAGCCCTGCCACAAAGGATGCGATTCGGACCTGATCGTCGGCGTCCCGGACTTGCAGTGATTCTTCGCTGAAGCGCTTGAGGTATTGCAGCGCAGTCTCATCTTTCTTTTGTTTGATGGCGAACAGGTGAGTAGCATTCTTTTGGAACGGCTTGGCGGTAATGAACGCATTGAGAAACATCTTTCCCAGTGTGTCGAAGATGTAGATCGTCCTTGGGGGTATCTTCTTGAACCATTCCCGGGCTCGTCCGATGGCGGCGCGGGGAATGCTTTGCACTTCATTTCCTCGGGGGCACAGTCGAGATTCATGTGCGTGAGATATTGGAACAAGTGATCCTGGGGGTCCTTGGTTCCATCATAGGGCTCCAATTTGGGAATTTTGAACCTTGCTGGGCGTGGAAAATTATCAATCTGTTCGGAGAAAGGGGACTCGAGTGCTAGGAACGTTGGTCTCCTTCCGGCTATCGCCTCGAGTTCGGCGCGCGCTGCTTCCATGGCCTGAGGGACGACCAATTGCCTTTGCGGGTTTGAGGATGCCGACCGGTTTCCCTTCCTGTTGTTTTTACGCTGCGGGGGAGGTGTCTGCTCCTGCGACGCGTCGTTGGGATCATCCTCTTCTTCTGGCTCTGGGCTTTGGGAATTTTCTCCTGACGAGCCTCCGTTTGAGTGATTCACATCTTGTGAACCTTCGTGGATGGGTCCTTCCTCATCCAGGCCTTCCCAGTCTCCATCTTCTTCATCCTCCTCGGCCAAGACACACTACAAAATACTAGGCTTTTTGCGACGGAAGGTTACCGTCGCAAACTAGGCTTATTCCGTCGCAAACCCTAATTTGCGACGGATTTGCGACGGTTTTTTATTTGTCGCATTTTTTAGTCGCAAAACTGATTATTTGCGACGAATGTTGCGACGGATAATAACGTATTTTATTTTTTTTTTAAAATATAATTTCCGTCGCAACAAAATGTATAATCCGTCGCAAACAATTGTATAATCCGTCGCAAAAATATATAATCCGTCGCACAAATTTTATAACCCGTCGCAAAAATTGTATAATCCGTCGCAAATATTTTTTATTAAATAATTTATTTATTTTTAGATCCTTACATATCCGTCGCAAATACACTTTTTCCGTCGCAAATACAACTTTGCGACGGAATATTTCCGTCGCAAAAATTAAAATTAATCAGAAAATTATGGCTGTTTTGCAGCAGCCGGCCAAACCACCGCCGCAAAACAGCCATAATTTTCCCCGGTAGCATTACAATTGCTACCGGCTATCAACAACAACAATATAAAAGGGGATACGATACCAAAATAAATAAAACGATATATCAAAGAGGATATGTCAAAGGGGATATGTCAAAGAGGATATGTCAAAGGGGATAAAACGATATGTCAAAGGGGATACGATAAGCCAAAATAAATAAAAATGTATAAAGCAATATGTCACCCGGTCGGACCGGTGTACTACTACCTAAACCCATGTCACCTCCTCCGGGTCCGTGATCGATCGGTCATCTCCGTGCCGCCTCGTACCCGGGTTGCATCCCTCCGGAGGGATCTTTCGCCAACCGCCGGGTAATCCACTCCTCCATCCGCGCTAGTCCGTCTTCTTGACGCTTTCGTCTCTCTCAGCTCCTCCAACCTCTTTGTGTTTCGCATTAATCTGTCTTTCTCTCGCCATCTCCCGGGTGAGACGGGTGAGTATGCCCGGAGAGTATGTCTCGGCGGATGAGTGTCGAAGCGATGCGCCCTGTCGTAGTACATGGAGGCGGCCGACCCCATGCCAAAAACTCTCCCCTTCTTGTCGTAACCACCGGCGGCTTCGTAATAAAGACGCGACTCGTCGACGGGGGTGTGCCGTGCGTCTCCCGGGCTTTCGCCTTCTTCGAGGTGAAGACGTCCCGCAAAGTATGATATAAATTTGTTAGTAACAATAATTACATGATATATATATAATGTATATATAATATTTAGAATACATAACGTACCAAGATTTTCTCAAACTTCCTCGAGACGAAGTTGCCCGACTTCTTCTTCTTCGAACTAGTCACCGGATCTCCGACCGATAGGGGCACTTCTCATTGTCCTCCATGGCCCGAGCGAAATCGATAACGCCACGTCGCCCATAGCATGTGTCCCGGGGATCTTCCCTTCCTCACCGGATCGGAAGCTCGGTTTATCTTCTTTTTCGCGAGATGTTTCCTTGAATGCCTATTCCGACATAAGATAAACAAGTTAGTACATACATATATATATATAAAACACAAGTATTATTAATTAAATATTGAATAATTGCTTACGGGACTCCCAATCCACTCCTCGAACTGACGGAGAATATCCGGGGTCATCCAAAGCCGAGCACGGGGGTTTGTTTGAGCCCGATACATATAATCACAGACCCTGTTCATAGCATACCGCTCAAAAGCTTCCCTAACCAGGCGCTCGTGGTGTAACTCGAAGCTGAAATGACCCTGCAACATAGTTATATATATGTTATATGTATAGTTATAATTATAGTTATATTTATATATAGTTATATTTATATGAACGACGTACCCTAAATGCGTGCCACCACCTATCCTGCTTGTAACGCCCCGATTTTTATAACTTAAATCGAGAAGGGTATAGTTGTCAAAAATATTATTATTATTATTATTAATATTATTATTATTATTTTACATAAATTTTTGACTGTGATTATAATGTTTTTCGTTGGCTATATATATTAAATAGGTAGGCAGTTCTTAATCAAAAGACATAAAATTATTTTTTTTCCTTGTAATAATGTTTAAAATATTATAAAATATATATTGTATGTATATGCGTGTAGGTGCACGTACATAGATGTTTACCTAGTTGTTATGCTTTTAACGATTATATGGATCTACTTTTAATTAATAAACTTGACTCAAATAATGGTTAATTCATTATTATTTCCGTTTCTGATATCCACTATTAACTATTAAGGGATTTAAAGACATCAGTTTATAAGAGAAGGTATTTATATATGCTTTAGTTTTGTTCCCAAACTTACCCTATAAAAATGTCTATGCTCTCATTATTGGAAAGACTACACTCCGATCTCCATCAAAATTACCACCATCATAGAGTTTTTAGCCATGGATGGATCATTTTCTGCACAAAATTAACCATCAAACTCCTACTTTCAAGATCCAGAACTCGACGGCGACAATCATTTCACTGCTACTATATCATAACCGTCTCTGACATATCCATTGATCAGCAATCACGGAGCTCTTCTCAGTCCTCAATTTGATACTCCTCATCGATTTCATTATCACCTTACTATCGATGTTCCCTAAACGTACGTGTCTAAGAAATATCCGTCATCATTTCATCATCAAAAAGTACAACTGTCATTGCCGAAAACCGAAATGTTAAAGAATGAAAAGAAGTATATATATGAATATAAGTAAGCTGACATTGTTGATACGTTTGGGAAACTTGAACCACAATTACGGTGACATAAGCCTTATAGCTAACAAATTTTATCGGACGGGGAGGTAAGTCTTTTATTTTGATATAAAGCCAAAAGTGTGTTTTCTATTATTTTCAAATATTTTGTGTATATATATCGAATGAACTTTTAAACTCGGAAGTCATTTTCAAATGATTTCCTTAAAAAGTTAAACAACTTGATTTGAGCTAGTGCACATTTTTATAAATAAATAAAACTGATACTTGGAATTGACGGATAATACTTGCTCGCTCGCTCGCTCGCTCGTGACACGAAAGTGTCAAAGCTACAGTGGCTAGGGGGATTAGAGTTACCGCTCACAGGAGAACGGCTAGTCACCGGTCTCGGGGCCTCTTGACTCGAAGTCTTACCGACGATGTAGCTAGAGTGCTCGCTCGTAAGAGTGGGGACGGTACCTTTTCCCCGAAGATTCATGCTACGGCCCGGGAAAGCAAGGGCGACGGTTGGTGCGTGGGTCCTAGGGCATGGACGGGGTTGGCTGGAGCCGTGTAGGAGGTTTGCACGGTGAAGGTTGATTCTTTTCCCTGACAATCGGCCGGAGTTGTCAGGCATGGCTAGTCTCGTGAAGTGCGGTTGAAATCCATGGTAAAATTGGCGTTTGGGCGGTACTTGACTCATCGGCTCGGCCAAAGCTGGTGCTTGTAAATAAAACCTGACATGATTTCTTAATGCTCGTGCACTACAAGATTAAAAATTGTACTTTTCATTTGTTCTATTAGTTAATAAAAGACTTCGTTGTTATTTCCAAATGTGAACAAGATATTTTATTTATATATATATATATATATATATATATATATATAGTATAACACTTGCACACGTGGCTCATACAGTACTTTCTTTGCTGACGCCTCGTTTTCTTTGTTTTCTTCGTCTCTTTTGTTTCTTGTATAAATATAAATACAGGTTAATGATCGCGGGGATTGAAGAGTATAGGCGTTGATATTGATCGAGTTCCGAGGAAATAGAAATTGATGTTTTCGATGGTACCTTGAATTATTATAAAGAGCTATTGTAATTTTATGTGTTGTAATCTTTTAATGGAATTAGTTAGTGATTTATGTAAAATTGATTTGTGGTAATATTGTAATGAAATTCATTATTGAAGTAATAGTAAATTTAATTTGCGGATTTAGTGAATAATCTTGGGTTTTCTAGTATTATTATTGAAGTCGCGGCGAGAGCTTCGCAACCCCTCCTAGAATGACCCCAGTGGACCTAGGGGTCGGGAGTAGGGTATTACACTGCTGCTCCTGGCTGGCATTATGCCACGTGGTGGCAAAAGTGTTGAAGCCGCTGATTATGGCGGTCTTGGCCATTTTCTTGACATAGTTGTCGGTAAACCTGTCATATTGAAAACAATAAGTTGTTAATATATTTGGTTAATCAAAATATAAATAAAAATACAAACAAATTAAAGCAAGATATGTATTAACTTACCATCTCCCCTCGGGATCCAAAACCGGCAATCCAAGGTCACCATTGACAATGACACCCAAATCCTCCTCGGTCATCTGGTGTATCTCATCATCCAAACCGTGAGTCTGTGTGGAGGAAGACGCTCCGGGGGAGGGGGAACTACCCCTACCGCGTCTACCTCTACCTCTACCTCTATTTGACACAGAAAATGACGTTTATACTAATCTAAATTCAATTATAATAAAAAGGCGTTTATACTAATTAATAATAAATTACAATGTTTAATACATTATTATTCACTATAATGACAAAATAAAATATTTAATACATTATTATTCACTATCACTACTAGAATGGAAGAGTTCTTCCTCCTCTTCATCGGTATCTCGATCTTCAACCGATTCTTCTTCCTCTCCATCTTCATTCTCGGATTCAACATCCACTTTTTGTTGAATGAAATCCGCCATCTCATCATCATCCAAGTCATTATCCCCAACATCGGAGTCAACATCGACATCAAGATCTTGGTGGACAATGTTAAGAGGATCAGATAATCGGGAAACATCATTGATCACTTGTTCTTGGAAAACGGTTTCCTCGACGGGAGCATCGATAGTCGATCTTGCCTTTGTTTTGAAAACAACCGACCATTGATCTTTGTCTTTTTTCAAACTTGGATATGGAGCATAGTAGACTTGCTCGACTTGATAAGCCGAACAAATGGATCATAAGCGCCATATTTCCTACCACGATGAACTTCAACTATCTTATAATCTTTATGCACATTCATGCCCCGTTCAGAATTATCAAACCAATCACATTTGAACAATACGGCTTTGTAGACAGTCGAATGCCCGTAATACACCAACTCAATGATTTCATTTAAAGTGCCATAATAGTCGGCACCTTCCGTGGAACTGACACAAACTCCGTTGTTGACTGAAGATTTACCAATATCAGTTGCCCGGTTGAATGTCCGAAAGTTGTAGCCGTTAATCGAATAACGTTTCCAAGTTTTGACTTGACGAGAAGGACCACTTGCCAAAGCTTTTAGCAAATCATCATTCAACAATGATGCTTGTTGTGCAAACCATTTGGTAAATTCATTTTCATGTTTATTCCAAATATCCGTCGAGGTCAATTGATTTCGTTGAACACGAATAAATTGCTCGAACAATCTAAGAATGAATCATTTTGTCGTTAATGTATATTTGTTCGAAAAAACTGTTAAGCATTGTATATATGTAGTAATGAGGTACTTACGGTTCATACGGTTTCATGATTTCGCAGTTAGACAATACGTACTTGTGCACAAAGTCATATTCTTTATTATCCAAGAACCTCGTCTTGCACTTCCCGATTGTTGTACCATTATGATCACGGAATAACTCGGGTAAATCGAAACGATTGCCGATGCCGAAGTCTCACCAACAAGAAGATTCTTTGCTTTTGTTTCAATATGATCATCGTAATACATAGAACGAAGTTTGAAATCTCTTCCAACAAATACGCATTGCATATTGATCCCTCTACGAAAGCTTTGTTACCAATCTTTTGTTTTAAGTGATTCAAAAACCTTTCGAATGGATACATCCATCGATATTGCACGGGACCACCAACTCTGACCTCATACGGCAAGTGTACCGGTAAATGCTCCATCGAGTTAAAAAACGCCGGAGGCAAAATCTTCTCTAACTTGCAAATAATCTCAACAATGTTATTCTCTAAACGAATCACGTCTTCTATTTTTAGGGTAGCAGCATACAAGTCTCGAAAGAATTGACTTATCTCAGTCAATGCATTCCACTCATTTTTCGGAATCAATTCTCGAAGGGCAATTGGCAACAAACGTTCCATAAAAACGTGACAATCATGGCTTTTCAAACCACGTAGAATGTATTGATCATGATCTACGCACCTACTCAGGTCTGAAGCATAACCGTCAGGGAATTTCAACTTGGTGACCCATTCACACAACACTTTTCTTTTCTGCTTGTCAAGAACAAGTGTACAATCGGGCGCTTTCTGCAAAGCTCTTTCAAATCTTTAGCAGATTTTGGACCACAAGCAGTTTTGCCTTTAACGTCCATAACCGTGTCAATCAGTTTTTCAAAGAAGTTTTTCTCAATATGCATCACATCCAGGGCAATGTCGAAGCAGCAATGTTTTCCAATACGGAAGATCCCAAAAAATGCTTCTTTTCCACCAACCATTCTTGGAGTTTTTAAGCCGTTTCAAGTCTGAATCTGAGCCATCAATGATGCTTGGTAGGTGTTGTACAAATTCCCATACCTCCTCACCACTCAATCTACGGGGTGGAGTCGCGTGTTCATACTGTTTGGACTTCAAAAAACCTTTATTAGTGCGAAAAATATGGTCTTCAGGGAGAAACTGCCGATGACAATCAAACCAAGTGCATTTACCACTATGTTTGAGCCAGAACGACTTGTTTCCATCACCACAATAGGGACAAGATTTCACACCAGCCGTAGTCCACCCGGATAACATGCCATACGCAGGAAAATCATTGATAGTCCACATTAGTGCAGCCCTCATATGAAAATTTGTTTTGTGGATACATCGTAAGTAAACAACCCCGTTTCCCACAACCGCTTCAACTCCTTAATCAATGGTTGCAAATAAACATCGAGGTTTCCTTTCGGATTTTTCGGCCCCGGTACAAGCACCGATAAGAATATAAACCGTCTTTTCATGCACAACCAGGGCGGAAGATTGTATGGTGTAACCATGACCGGCCGCAAGAGTAGTTCTTCCCAAAATTACCAAAAGGTGCAAAACCGTCGTGCAAAGTCCTAACCGCACATTTCTAGGCTCCTTAGCAAACTCGGGGTGCATTTGGTCAAAATGCTTCCAAGCTTCGAGCGTCACTTGGGTGGGCCATTATACCGCTTGTCCTGGGGTTTTCCACGTGCCACCTCATTTCCTTGCCTATATGTTTCGTGGCGTACAACCTTTGGAGTCTAGGTCCAATCGGGAAATAAGTCATCACTTTGTTAGGCACACGTTGACTTCTTGCGTTCGTTTTCGGTTTATATCGATCATGGTCACACTTCCGACACTTGTCCAAATTCGCGTCCTCCTCCCAAAATAACATACACCCTGCGGGACACACGTGTATTTTCTCGTGGGGTAGCTCTAATGCCTTTAACAACTTTTTGGTTTGATAGAAGTTCGAGGTCATTAAGTTATTCTTCGGAAGAATATCTCTATCAAACCGGTAACCCCGTCAACGCATTTGTGAGAGAGGTTGTGATCACATTTCAAAGTGAGCAACCTAGAAGCCGCTTGCGTACGGAGACACTACTTCCATCACATACGGAGTTCCTCTGCGTTTTTCAAAGCATTTCAAAAAATGATGCAACTTCGGGGTTTGGTGTCTCATTGTTCTCCTCTTGGTTAAGAAATTCTTCTCTTACGTGATCAATCCTATCACGTAATGCGTCATTAACCATGTCCCGATAAGGGTTCACATTCCGTTTGAGACTAATATTAGTCTTTGAAGGTTAATTATTCAAGATTACTATGATGGTTAACCGATTGTTATGCAAGGTGATAAATCGGAGATTATTACTCGGGATAAATCTAGGAAGAAGCTTTGAGGACCTTATGTATGTTATGCTTATCATGTAAGTCAAGATTCATGATGGTTATCGATTGTTATGCAAGTGATAAATGAGATTATTACTCGGGATAAATCTAGAAAGGCGGTCCGGGATCGGGAGAAATGGCCGGTCTCCCGCCAATTAGAAATGTTACAAGTCAAAAGGCTTAGCCCGACCTACGCGATCGGAGAAGATCATAGCCGATCGGCCATAGTCCGATGCATGACTCGACCTACCAGAAACTGAGACGGTCCGACCCCGTGGGGGACGGTCATACGGGGACCCGCGATGACGAAGTGGGTGGATGAGCCCCCTGGGCTCGGATCTAGGGAGTCAAAAGTAGTTTATCCCTCTGAGTCAAGTGTCGAGCCACCAAAGAGGTGCCACGTGGGCGTGCCCATTTTTCGGCAGCATCAGTATCAGACTAGACAAAAAAAAATCATCTTTTCCGCATATCTCTGCTTTCTTTTCCGGCGACACCACCCTTCCGTCCGTCATCTTCTCCGGCGTCATCATGGGGGATACCTCCAAATCTCATCCCGCTTTGTCGATTACCAATGTCAAAGCACTCATCCCCATCACTTTGGACTTAGATTCGAGCGAATACCGATCATGGGCGGCGCTGTTCAAGGTCCAGGCTCGGGTTCATGATGTGTTGGAACACATTATTCCTCCTACGGAGGAGGCTGACAAAGCTGCATATGAGAAAAAGAAAGCGGAAAATCTACCGCTCTGGAAACGGCTCGATGCAACGGTATTACAGTGGATATATGCCACTGTCAACTCTGATATTCTCACCTCCATTCTCAAAGACGACGATTCAGCGGAAAATGCGTGGCAAAGCGTGGCCAACCTATTTCATGATAATAAGAATTCCCGGGCAATGTATCTGAACAAAGAGTTTACCAACACCACCTTGGCTGATTTTACCACCACCAACGCCTATTGTAACAGGTTGAAGGTTCTGGCGGATCAATTACTCAATGTGGGTGCCCCGGTACCGGACCACGCCCTCGTCCTCAAGATGCTTTAAGGCTTAACTGAGCCATACGCAAACTTTGTCACAATTATGCAAAACAAGAAGAACTTACCGAGTTTTGCAACGGCTCGATCGAAGCTCGCATTGGAGGAAACCACCATCTCTGAGAGAGCCAAGGCTGAATCCATGTCCACCGCTCTCCTGGCGGCTCAATAGGCAGCAGGTCGTCATTTCCCCCAACGCCGCCACCTCGGGACCAGCAACAGCAGGGGTCCGCTGGCAGGGGTAAAATAGTCAAAATCGAAGAGGGAAATACAGCAGTAAACAAGGGGGTTCCGGCGGCGGCGGTCGTCAACGAGGTGGTGGCTCATCAGGACCACAATCGGGTCAACGAGGTGGTGGTCCGAACAACGGTCAATCGGGTCAGCTGCAATTAAAGAAGAAAGAAAGAAATATATTCTGTAAAAGAAATGAAAAAAGCTTTTAATAAGGAGTAATGATAGAGGCACAACAAAAATTACACAACGGATGCCACAATATTATCTTTCACCCTTGATTTTGATAGTGTTAATTGATTGTGATGTGGACCCATCAACATCATGGTGAGAAATCATGTTGTGGCATCCGTTGTGTAATTTTTATTATGCCTCTATCATTACTCTTTAATAAGTAGGTTAACGGTAGAAGGAAAATACAGGGAAAGCAAAAAGACAAACAAAGAAAAGCTAAATTAAAGAAGAAAGAAAGAAATATATCTGTAAAAGAAATGAAAAAAGGAAAAAGGAAAAACAGTAAAAAAAATCGACAGCTGGCAGCACAGGGGTTTTCCCAAGTTTTGCAAATGAACGACGTGGCTGTCTGTGGGAGTTGTATGCTGAAGCTTTTAATAATTAGGTATAAGTTATATAGAGATATATAGATAAATATATTCAGACAATGAAATAAGGGGAAATTGGCAAATCATGCTCACTCACCGTCTCACCTCTTTATAAAAAAAAATTTATTTTTAGAAAAATGCGTTTTTAGGTAATACGATAATAATATTGTTATAACGAGTGTTTAAGCGCCAATATTTTTTAACGGTAATATTATTTTCGTATTATCTAAAAACGAGTTTCTTAAAATACGAACTTTTTTTTACAAGTAAAAGGGGTTACCGAGTCTGATTTTTTTTCCAATTTCTCTGAAATAAAAGAAGAATAATCAGAAATTTTATTTTGGTCATCCAGGACCAATAGGAAAACAAAAATACACATAAAGTCCCTTACCGTGTAAAATATAAATGTCATGTTTGTTACATTTTTACCCATCTTATAAAAAATTTACCAAGTTTGATAGAGTGAAACCTTAAAAGTACTGACAAATAATAAGAAATAAATAAAGAAAGGGGACACATCCCAAATTACACGCCACATTTCCCTTTTTGTTTCAGCAAAAGCATTATCGTCGTCGTCGTCGTTATTGTCAACATCCCCCCTTGCTTTCTCTCTCTCTCTGGCGGTCGGGTCAGGACACTTCACTCTCTCTTTTGTCTGAGAGCCATGACCAGCACTTCTGCTTCCTCTCGTAAAGTATGAATCAATGAATTCATGACTCTGTGATTTATCTTTTTGTTTTTTGTTTTTTTTGTTTTTTTTGATTATCATTGACGCGCGTATTATTGATTTTTGCTTGTAAAACGTTGATTACAGAATCAGACGTTGAGCAAAATCGCGAGTAATCGTCTGCAGAAAGAGCTGGTTGAGTGGCAGGTCAATCCGCCTTCTGGTTTCATACATAAACCCACCGATAATCTTCAAAGGTTAGATTTTTCTTTATTTGTTGAGTTTTATTGGAAATTGGTTTGTGGATTGTATTGTATTTTTATTCTGATTGTTAATTTTGATGCAAAAGGTGGGTAATTGAAGTACGTGGAGCACCTGGAACTTTATATTCTAATGAGACATTTCAGCTTGAAGTTGTTTTTCCTGGACATTATCCCATGGAGGCTCCCCAGGTAAAAGGTTTCTACATAGAAATTCTTGGAATTACCGAAATTCAGCTCTGCAGTTTATAAAGATTATGTTTTTTTTTTTTTTTTTGGTGAGTGGTTTGACTGCCAGTGATATTAGTGCAGGTGATATTTTTGAGTCCAGCTCCTCTGCACCCACATATTTACAGCAATGGCCATATTTGTTTGGGTAAGTTAAGGTTGTCTTTGGTGCTCATTATTAATTTTGTGAAGGTAGTGTCTATATACAAGACATCATTAGTGCCACGAAACACATATTAGAAGTTTGTTTCAATTTGCTTATGTTTGGGGCAGTTAGTTGCATTTTCTGGTGTTGTTTTCATACATCTTGTTTAGTCTGGTCTCTTTATCCGATTATTACTGTGTTTTTATTTTCGAGATTTTACTGATTGCAGTTTTTTTGAGAATATATACATTTTCTTGGCAATTGCAAATTTACAGCCTCTTTGATGTCATCCTGTATTGTCGTTTAGTTAAACATTCCTTGTAATTTCGAGGGAATCTTATACTTCTTCCCATTAATTACTAGTAGTCTTGTCCTTTCTGGGTATCGAATCTTGCCTTTACAAGCCGACAAATTTGCCTTTTTCATTGATCCGTTGTCTACGTGGTGCCTTTGTCATTGATCCGTTGTCTACGTGGTGCCTTTGTCATTGATCGGTTGTCTACGTGGTGCCTTAGAACTGTTGGGGGAAATATCTGTATGCTTAGTCTATTTCAAATTTATGTAGCTCAAATGGAAAATCTATATATATACGTGAATTGTTTGCTCAGCTGCTATGTAATAATACTTCCATTTGAGTCGCAAGACTCGTATAATTAAGCTTCTTAATAAAGTAACATCTCATATATGGAGTGGTGTTATATCTTTGGCCAAAAGTTATATGAAGTATAACGTTAGCCCTAAAGCTTACAGACTGGGAAATTCATGAAGAAGCTGGCAGTGCCCAGTGTCAAATACTTTCCTCATCCTCGCGCTCTTGAAAAAGGAAACCCAAGTTAACATGAGATATTTAAACATTGCTTATTTTGTCTCATAAAAAGTTGTATACTTAGGCCCATGTGATATATCAGCCCTAGTTTCTTTCATAGCAGGTGTGGGATTCGAGTGTTATGTTATATCCCTTTTGAAGGCATTCACATGAGTCGAACCTCATGGTTCAAGAAGTGGCTTTCTTTAGATGAGTTGCTTTTAAAAAACTTCATGCAAATTTCAAGCTGATATTCATTGTAATTCCATTTTACTTTTTTTGGTCGTCGGCTATGATATACTATTTCATAGTACTTAACTTTAACTTCTCCTTCATATTACTTGACCAAAACTTGAAATCATAATCCGAGGCCCATTGTTTCTTTACTAGTCGAAATTTTGTCATCTAGAATCAACGTGAGCTATGAGGTGCTTCATACTTGCACCTAAACCTTTTAGATGAGATGAAACTCTGAATCTTTCTTTTGGGTGCCAAAATATCTGGATCTTTCAGGTCATTTTGAGGCTAAGAATTGGCTTAGCTCCGGCGCATATGAAAAACTAGATTGGAAACAACGTTCAAGGAGCACAAGACAATGTTCCGTGTTTAGTATAGTTTCTGATGTTCTTATACATTAGTTTTGAATGTTGTTGTCTGGAAATTGTTCATTCGTATAAAACAACAATGCTTCTGACATAATATGTTTTTTTTTTTTTTTCACCAGACATTCTATACGACTCGTGGTCTCCTGCCATGACTGTAAGTTCCGTCTGTATCAGCATTCTGTCAATGCTGTCAAGTTGCACTGTAAAGGTACGTCTTTGTCACTTTCTGAGGTTATTTTGGATTTTGATGTGTCTGCAACTTATGCTCATGCTCCACATTCATAACGTGTTACTTGTAATAAGATATATGCAATCTTACAATATTTTCTTCATTTGCAGCAACCTCCAGAGGATAACGATCGTTATGTTAGGAATTGCAAGAACGGAAGAAGTCCAAAGGAAACGAGGTGGTGGTTTCATGATGACAAAGTGTAGTGTAATACTCATAAGATTCACAAAATCCATATAATACTGTTCAAAGCAGAGCTTGGTAATTGTATTCATGAATTCTTAACCAAAGCATATATACTATAAAAGGAAAAAGGAAAACCTTCATAATCAAGAAATTCTGTTAGCTAGTTTTACTTAGTTGACCATTGTTTCTTGACTAGTCAAACCAAAAGGCAAAAATGAGCTTCTGCCATTTGTGTAAAATGTACCAAAGTCTGTTTTTTCTTACAGGTTCTGCATTTACTTTCTTGCTTTCAGATGATGAGTATTATATTTCCTTTACATTTATGCTTTATGTCTTAGAATTCATTCCATTTCAAGTTTCAACATTTATCATTACATATTTCCATTATCGCTGTAATCATTAATTTGCAAACGGTGGCGGATTCAGAGAACAAATTCATTATGGGGCATAAATAGAAATTGAAAAGGAGGTCGAAAAGGAAGATTTTTTAACAATAAAACGTTGTCGTTTTGATATACATTCTTGTTTTAAATTCAGTGAGAGCACCGACCCTGATGCCAGAAGGCTGTATCCTCCTCCTCTTTAAAGTTAATATGAATTCATCTTTCTGCAATTCTTTCTGATCTCTCCACGTGACCCCGTCAATGGTGAAATGTTCCCCATTTTGGTCATGGACTTAGCAAACTGTTGAAAGAAAAGCTCATTGTTTTCTGCATACTGTTTTACTAGCTCTAATGATGCTGTATTCTTGGTCACAAGAACCTGGTCTGAACTCAATAGCCCTTTTGAAGCCAACAAGTTCTTGAAGTAGATGTTATCGAATTTAATCGGGGTGACAAAATCTAGGACAAACAAGTTTTGATCACCACCGGATCTTGGACAAGTGGCGCGTAATTGAGCTGCATATGTCTGTTCTAAGGTGAAATCTGCTAATCCATTTCCTGTTTGATTGTACAGCCTTTGTCTGAAGCTTGTGCATCTTGCATTCCCTATTGTATGGCTTCCTGAAAAAACAAAAACGTTCACCATAAGTATCACTTGTGTGCGCGTTTGTTGTATCCCACATCGAAAAAAAAGGGAGAAAAACGTTCTTCAATATAAGGTTAACACATTTCAGGCCAAGTATCTATAGGTAGCGCCGTCAAATCAAAGTTTTGGGGCGTTACAGTGTCTGAACGTACACAATGTGAGGCCCTAGGACTTGGCTTAGTAATGCTTCAAAGAAAAAGACAGGGCACAAAGAAGAATGTCGAGATTATTACCAGATAAAGCGACTAAATCAACAATGTCTAGCCCTTGAAGTTTGAACTTAGTAAGGATTGTCTGAAAAGTGTTGTTTGGAGCAGGAATGTTGTTGTTGGAACCACTTAAACTAGCACCTCTTGAGTCTCTTCTTCCTAGTGGAGTCTCCCAACTAGGTCCACCAACCTACATGAATAACAGTGACGGATTCAGATATGTTTTTTTTTCCGACAGATGTTTAGAAGTAAACTAATTAATAATTTATCAGGGTTGCAGGAACGAACCCCTGATTATCAATATGACCCGGGGAGTAATTCCACATGTGAAGTTCACACATGTAGAATAATCTGCACCATACATTTCAAACCCAGTCTGAAAACGTGTGGTGTAGATTGATCCACATATGAAAGTTACTACACAAAAATACATAAGTATCATGAGGTAGAACATATTAGCTTACTAAGACAGTGGAATCTCTAGCAGCAAGAGCAAGAATGTCAGCACAAGAGACAGTAAGAGGACATTCCTTCTCCAATGCAGATTTAATTTCATCAATCACTTCGAAACCTCGTACTGAATTCCTGTTTGGATTCGACCTTTTCTCACTGCTGAAGCTCCCAGTGCTGTCTAAAAGTATAGATGCATCACATCCCTGTCAAAAATGGTTAGAACGAGAAACATATCGTTAAATAAAGCGTTGGTAAAATTAAAATGAAAGAAAATACAGATAGAAGGAGGAGGCACTAACCTTGACAAAGCAATCATGGAAGTGGAGTCTGAGAAGTGAAGCAGCCATTCGAGGTTGTTTAGCAACTGCTTTCGCTACAATGGATGTTACGATTTGTAGTGCACCGGGGCATGATACATCGTAGAACTGAGGGTAAAGGTAACCGACTTGGGTCTTAACAGAAGAACAAAGTGGTGAAAAAGATAGCATGAAAAAGAAGAAGAAGAAGCAGCAGCTTATTATAAGCTTATTATTACTCATTTTTGTCAACTTTTGTTTTGAATTGGCGATTTCTTGTGATTTTTTTTTATTTATGTGGGATATGTTGGGTTGTAAATGGAGATGGAGATATGTGCCTATTTATAGCGAAACATTATAAGGAAAAGAAGATAATGGAACTATGGAGTGGTTATATTTATTCTTGATATATATGAAATTGTACTTACTCAGAATTATGGAACTAGTGAAACAAAACTTCATTTCAAAACGTGATTAGTTTAAACCTAAAAGTCTTGTCCATTTAGTAGACAGATTATAGAGATACCCTTTTAGGAGTAGGAGTGGTTAGATTTCGACTTTTAATCCATTAATCATATATATAACTTTGACTATAATATATGTTTGATGTAAAATTGCGTTGTTATAGCCGAAAATTCATTTAAAAGCTATAATATGGAATTGTAAAATTGTAAATTGGTGTTTCGCATCACGTGGATACACCGTGTAATTATCCACGAAACAAGCAATATTCACGATATATCTTGCTTTTTAGGTTAATCTGATTAAAGCAAGCAAATGCTGCAAAGCATTGGGATCAATGGAGTAGGAGAACTGCCTTTCAAATTATACAGTATATGATATATTTACAAACAACATGTCAGCTTCTCCCATGTAATTAAAGGCATAGAAAACAATGAATGCATAGGCAAAAAGCAGCAGACAAGAACTGTGTTCTGAGTTTTCATAATACCTGAATATTTCATACTTCTGTAACTTTATTACATCATCTAAAACAACTACCTTAAGCTTACATTTGAAATGAACCATCTCAAAAAGAGTTACAACAGGATTTAAGGCAATTTCGGGCGTGAGTGTGTTTTTCCGTGCTTGAGCTCCATAATGCTAGGTTTTGTGAACCATGTTGAATACAAGAACTGTTTTTGTGGACCTATATGGTTGATTATGATCCGTAGCTTCTGTCGCTCTCTCATCCATCTCAATATCGTTTTCATATGGTTTTTGCTGCTCAATCCTTTCAATCCAACTTCCTGTCACCATTGCAATCATGGAAGAATCAGATAAAAAAAAAAATGCAAGCTGAGAACATCCACACTTTTCAATCATTAGCCCACTAGACAGCATGTTACATAAAAAATGGTACACAGAGAGTTTATGTTTTCTTTGTTGCAGTTTCTTCTTGAACAATATATGGAGCCTAGAACAATATACGGTACCTGAACACGTTCCCAAGTCTCTGCAATAGTTAAGGGACCATGTTCTTTGAGAATGTCGAATATAGCCCTGGTGATAGTTTGTGTTTGTTCTGGAGGGGTTTTCAGCTCTATTGGTTTCATTTTTGGTTTCGGCTTCTTTGCCGCCATATACCTGATTGCAGTGGCAAACATTGTAGATTCTAGCAGAAAGATCAATCTCTATTCGCAAAGCGTATAACAAGTAACGAGATCAGAGCCTGCAATTGAATAGCTATATCAGAAGTGCAATGTGAGAACAATGATATCAAATCAACTGCAAACGGTTTAAGTCCTGAATACTGGATTTTTTTTAGAAATCAAACGCCTAAGCAACAGTCAGTTGCATACCACCTGCAACATTAGTTCTTTGCAACAGTTGATCTAAACCAGTCAAAAGGAAGCATCTCACAGCCATTGGACATGTAAATAAGATGTCATACCCCAGTGCGGCATTTCAACAAATAGATGCAAGGCACTGGAAATCCAATCACACACAGCGTTGTCAATATTTACTTCCAATACAACAACATCAGGTTAAACATACAAAAAAAGAGACCATGTAAAATAACCGAATTAGCCGTGGCGACAGAGGGCTTCTGCCAGAAAATCTCCGAACGTAATTTTAGAATCGAAAATGACGGTTTAGAGGAGGGGAAAAGAAAAAAACACAAGGTGAAAGCGTGTTGGACAACACTCACTCACCTTAGGATTAGCTGGTTCTTCTTCACCTGAGCATGACGGTTTGGATGCCAAGTAGCCAGAATATTGTCCAGGAACCAGGAATAATTTTGGGTAATTTTACTTACTTTATCATCTCAAACTTTTTTTCTTCGGAAAAAAAAGGTTCTCTACAGAGGCCCAATAAATTGAGAAAAATGTAAATGTGACGTCATTAAACCCAATGAATTTTTTTCGGTTACCTTCTCCGCCGAAAAGAGACGAATAACGTCGGACGCAGCAGACTGGCCGTGCCTTTTACGGTCTGATGACTTCATTCTTGAGGAAGCTAATCCCGCAGCAGGGTAGTCAACCGTTTCGTATCATTGTCCCAAAATTCTACCCTATTCAAACCCCAGTTGCAAAGGATCAAGAACAACACAAAAAACCTTTCATTCCCTTCTCTCAACTCCAAAGGAGGAAGCTTTTAGAGTCCCAGCTCATCCCAATCCTTGATTCCAGCACTAGCCTCATCCAACTTAAGCAAGTCCATGCCCATATCATAAGGAAAGGCCTCGACCAATGCTGCTTCGTCGTCACCAAGTTGTTACGTATGCTCACTAATCTCAATGTCCCAGTGGACCCTTATCCTCGTGTAATCTTTGGCCAGGTTCGTTTACCCAACCCCTTTATCTATACGGCTTTGATCCGTGGGTATTTGACTCAGGGGTTAGTTGAAAATGCTGTTTTATTGTATGGTGTCATGAGGAGGGATAGGGTGAGTCCCGTTTCGTTTACTTTTACGGCTTTCTTTAAGAAGTGTAGTAGTGAGATGGATGTGAATCTGGGAAGGGAGTTTCATGGGCAATGTGTGAGATTTGGAGGGTTTGGTCAGGATTTGTTTGTGGGGAACTGTTTGATTGATATGTATGTGAAATGCGGATGGATAGATGATGGGAGGGAAGTGTTCGATGAAATGCTTGAAAGGGATGCTATATCTTGGACGACATTGATTGTGGCTTATGCTAAGAGGGGATGTATGGCAGCTGCGTTTGAGTTGTTTGAGAAGTTGCCCGTGAAGGACATGGTAGCATGGACTGCAATGGTGACTGGTTTTGCACAAAATGCTCAACCAAAGGAGGCAGTGGAGTGTTTTGACAAAATGCTACATGCTGGGGTGAATGTAGATGAAGTGACGTTATCTGGTGTTATTTCAGCTTGTGCACAATTGGGTGCAGCTAAGTATGCAAATTGGATCCGCAATATAGCTGAGAGATCAGGTTATGGACCTACAAGTAACGTTCTTGTTGGATCAGCAATGATTGACATGTACTCAAAGTGTGGAAGTTTGGAGCATGCATATGATATTTTTAAGGGCATGGAATATAGGAACGTCTTCTCCTATAGTTCTATGATTGCTGGTTTTGCTATGCATGGTTGTGCAAAAGAGGCATTACAGTTGTTTGACGAGATGAGGGCCACAGATGTGAGGCCAAATAAGGTGACTTTTGTAGGAGTTCTTACTGCATGTAGTCATGCTGGGATGGTGGATCAAGGTAGGCAGATTTTCGATGTTATGGAGAAATGCTATGACGTTACACCTTCAGAGGACCACTACGGTTGTATGATTGATCTTCTTGGGAGGACTGGTCGATTGAATGAGGCCCTCGAGTTTATCAGGACTATGCCGATGGAGCCTAATGCCGCTACTTGGGGAGCACTTCTTGGCGCTTGTCGCATCCATGGGAAACCTGATATTGCTGAAATAGCTGCAAGGCATTTATTTGAGCTTGAACCTAAAAATATTGGGAACTATATCCTGCTTTGTAGTGTATATGCAGCAGCAGGAAGATGGAAGGAAGTTTCTAGGGTACGGAAACTAGTAAGACAAAAGGGCTTGATGAAAAATCCTTCATGTAGCACTTTTGAAGAGGAAAGGGGGGTCATTCATGAGTTTTATCCTGATGACATGACTCATCCTATGTCTAGAGAGATTAAGCAGGCATTAAAAGATCTGATCCATAGACTGGAACTCCAAGGTTATCAGCCACTTCTGAGTTCTGCACCTTATGATGTTAATGATGAGCAGAAGAAGCATATCCTTATGTTTCATAGTGAAAAGCTAGCTTTAGTCTATGCTTTGCTGACGACAAATGGCGACACTGTTATAAGAATCATGAAAAACCTCAGAATATGTGAGGACTGCCACTTGTTTATGTGCAGAGCTTCTCATTTTACAGGCAGAGCTATAATCGTGAGAGATAGCATGAGGTTCCACCATTTCCGTAATGGAAGTTGTTCTTGTGGCAATTTTTGGTGATTGAAGCCAGTCATGTCCTGCTTCAGGTGTGCTGCTGAAATTGATGGAACATATGTGTTCATATGGCTTGGATAGTAATATGGTTGACAAAGAAGGATGTCATCATAACTACCTCTAGGTTGTGTGCCTAACATCTATTGATGTAACGTCAGTATCAATGGTTGCTGAAACAGCTGGTCGTGATGGGAAGAAGCATGAGGCTCCACCACTCGATTTGATGGAATATATTCTTCTGTTATCTTTGGCAAATGTCAGGCTGAAATTTTCTTGGTGACTTCCAGAAATGTGTTACGGTCGTGACTAGAAGATAAAAGCTGTATGTCGAAAAATGATAGCTGCATTCCAGAATGTACACTCTTAGCCGACGATCACAATCGACCCTATTAATTGGTACAATATTCTCTTGAGTTATAAACGAGATACATGAAGTGTCTATGTTATGCACTCTATTTTGCACGTATCACTAAACGAGTTACATGAAGTGTCTAAGTTATACACTCTATTTTGTACGTATCACTCTCCATGTAATTGATAAGTCTTTTTCTGTCAGGCATTTGAGGATGGATGATACGGCGGATAGGCATCACATTTGACTTGAGTGATTAACCTAATAAGCACAAATAGCTAGGGGTGAACAAAAAAACCAGAAACCAAACCAACCGGCCGAACCAAATCGAACCAAACCGGAAAGGTATAAACCGTGGTTTTTTGGTCGGTTTTTGTATCGTAAAAAACCAAACCGTAAAAAACAATTTGGTTCCAATTTAAAAAAATGAAAACCGTTTAAAACCGGACCAAACCGGATTTTATATGTATACATACATACATGTATATATATATATATATATATATATATATATATATATATATATATATACACACACACACACACACACATACCTACGTCTATTAATACTTTAAAACATCAATGTGCTTTTTTCGGTCCAACTCAACTTGTTTAAACTTTGTAATTGTAATGCATTAATGATCAATTACTAATCTCATATCCTAAAGATTCATATTTTGTTGATCATTTCACGTACTTGTCTTTAATTTCCAATCATTTAAGAGATTCTCGAGTACATGTCAATTCACAACTCACCACCGCTAACTCTTTCTTCTCTTTCTACTTCCTCAACACCAATATTTGAATTATGTGAATGCTTATTTGTATGACTTACTTCTTCTAATGATGTTGATGAATTTAATCATGGACATTTTCCGATTTGTTCATTTGTTAGGTTTGACATCTTATATAAATAAATGCATTTATATACATTAGTTTTATATAAGTTTGTCTTTTATTTGCTTATAATTAGATTATGTTGGACAATAACATTGTTGAGATAATCAAAATATGAGTTGGTGTTTTGGAGAAAATAAAATGACGAATATGTTCTAACTAAATAAAGTCCAAAACTATATCACATGTTTTTTTTCGTTTGAAATGTGTGAAAGTTAGCTATATTTAATTTATCTCTCGCTTACTTACGAAACAAACACATTCCTCTTTCTTCCTTGACCATTCTCAAAATATTATTTTGTCAAATGGATTTTGAGATTTATAAATGATATTCAATAATGTAACGATTAGTTCATTATTAGTATTTTTTGAAATCGATGATTCATTAATGAATTGAAATGAGTAAGAGATGACTCTTTCATTATCTTGTTCGTCCCAAACTTTGGAATTCAATTGTAGGTGTCGATTTCGTTGTGTTGGATGGTGTTGAAATATGATTGGTTTTTGGATCTTTAAGATTCGCATGGGTAGATGTTAGTTAAATATAAAACATTTGTTAAATCATCTCATTGGATTTACTAGCATAATAGTACTAATGTATTACATATATTATCATTTGTTGTTACGAGGCAATTTGTGATTTCCTATCAATAATTTTAATTGTTAAAGAAAAACCGTAAAAAACCGGAACCAAGCTGAACCAAACCAGACCGAACAAATGGTTTACGTCTGAAAACCGTTCTAGTTTGGTTTCAAAAATTGAAAACCGTATAAAATGGTTTGGTTTTAAAAAACGGAAAAAACCGGCCGAACCGGACCATGTTCACCCCTACAAATAGCACAACAGTCCAGCATTATAAAAATGGTTCAACACAAGCACAGAGGCGAAACACATCCTTTATTGCAAAAGGGTTCCTTCTTGTGATGAGTTAAGTGAGTTCCTTGGATTCCCTCTCATTGGTGTTATCTAAAGTTGGCTCAAACCTGTTTGACTTGGATTTGGCTAATTGCAGTTTCATTTGTTTATCATTAGGAACACAGCTATGCTGCTGCTATTCTGCTCCTACTTCATAAAGATCACAGAACACGTGAGCCCATTTGAGTACAACGGACGCTACCTGCACCTTGATGGAAGGGCCTTATGAAACTAAGCTTCACTGTTCTCCGGGATTGACTTTAGCCTTTTCCTGCGAAATTTAAAGTTCTAACTTTGTCAGGACCTACGGACCAAGGCAGGTTGATGGTTTCACTGTTCTCTGGGATTGACTTTAGCCTTTTCTTGCGAAATTTAAAGTTGCAACTTTGTGGGACCTACGGACCAAGGGACAATTCTCAGGTAGGACGGTTCCTATAGGGTGTAGGCCTCCCAAAAGGTAATAGAGGCATGCAAAGGTTTCTTCAGGCTGGATGAAGATAGGCCACCCACCTGGCTGCAAGACAATATTAACTGAGACCATAGTTTTGAATACTATAGAGATGCAGAGGTTTCCTTACTACATGAGGATGGAGGGAATCTGCCACAGCATCGCCAAAGCTTTCATGTGGGTAACAACTAACAACTAGACTGAATACGACATTGGACTCGTGTTTTCTTCTCTGAAAGCTTTGTACTTGACCGTTTCACTTATTTATTTTGTGATATAACATCAAGTAGATCATGCTTCTGAAGCTGTTGCATATTGGAACATGAGTTAGCACGATGAGAAGAAAGGCTGCAGCTAGAGTCCAGAAAGGAGAAGCAAGGTAAAGCAGCTGAAGTGTAAGAGCTTTATTTGAAAAGTCCGTTCAAGCATTTATCAAACACTGAAACTAAAATTACCATTAGTGTTAGTTATAATACAGTTTTGTTTCCCTTAGTTACAGATTAGTTTAGCTTGTAACTGGTGCACACCTGTAGACTCTAACCAAGCTCTCACTTGTTGTATTCTTTTCATACCGTTTGAATGAACTTCTTTTATTTATTTATTTATTTATTTAAAACAAAGGACTGGAAGTCTGTCCACTTTTCCTCTTGATGCCTTTGGTATGCCAAGTCCCAGAACTGTGTGTTTCTTATTTCTTTAGGGCGTTTGATGGAGTTTTATCAGAAGCTGACTAACGTGAAGCAATAAATGAGAACTCATAAATCCAAAGCTTTCATATACAGTAAAGAAAAAGAAAATAAAGAGATAGCATGAGGCTCCACCATTTCCGTAATGGAATTTGTTCTTGCGGAAGCTCCTGGTGATTGAAGCAAGTCATGTCCTGCTTTTCAGGTGTGTTCTCTGATTGATCAATGAGATATTTGTTCTTCGGGTGTATACTCTGTGTTGTACTTTCCATATGTGATTGGTCGGTCGGGTGCTGATATATGTCATTTTCCCTCATGAATTTAAGGGTGGATGATATGGAGGGGGGTATAGGCATTGCATTTAACCTGAATGATAAATGTAATTAGCACAAATAGCGCAACACTCGAGCGGTATAGAGGTGAAGGCTAATGGAGGGTTTTAGAAACAGAAAGCACTAATGCGAAACACATCCATTTTTACACCATTTTATGATTAATTCATTGGATTCTCTCATTGATGTAAATCTGAAGTTTGTTTGGGTTCAACCTGTTTGATTTGGCTTTGGCTAATTGCTGTTTCATTTTCTTGCTCAATAGGAATGCTGCAGCTATGCTGTTGCAATTGTGCTTCCTATGAACCCATGCTTATTTAATTGGCACCAATAAATGGAACTTATTTCTTTAGTGTGTTTGATTTGAGTTTTTATCAGAAGCAGAATAACTTGAAGCCAATAAATAAAAGTGAAAACTTAGACAAATCCCATTGATAACAAAGCTTTCATATTACATTATTACAGTAAAGAAAAACACTAAGTTGACAAAGACTCCAAGAAATAGAAACCCATCAGAATCCAAGACACAGACACAGACGGTTGACACTCCCCAAAGATGACAATAACAGAAGCGCCATCATGGGTTAGTTTATTCATCAACATAATAAACACACACAGTTTGTATCTAAACAGTGACAAACATGTGATGTGATGGACACCAGATACCCTCGCGGCAGCATTTAGTGATGGCCGCCGCCGCCGCCGGGAAGCTTCTCCTTGATTTTATCCATTATCCCCTTCTTCTCATGCTCCTGATCAGCATATACACCGCCGCCTTGAGTAGTCGTCGTAGCTCCTCCATGGCCGCCGCCATATGCGCCGCCTTGGGTAGTAGTCGTAGCTCCTCCATGGCCGCCATGCCCAAATGCCCCTTGGGTAGTTGTACCTCCAGCTCCATATCCTTCCTGGCTGTGTTCCTTGTTTCCACCTGGCAATTTTTCCTTGATCTTTTCCTTTATCGACTTCTTCCTCCTTCCACCTTGCCCATCATCCTCAGACTGGTGTCAAAACCAAACACAATACAAGTCAGCCCACCATTTCCATTCACATTTGTATTCATCAAATGTAATCAGGAAAAGATTTTTGAACCAAAAAACAACCATTAAAAAGATGATTTATTAATTTTGATAGAAATATAATCATACCGAGCTGCTAGAGCTAGAGCTGTTAGACCGGTGAAGTATACCACCACCGTGACCATGTTCTTTCTTGTCATGCCCAAAGGCCCGAGTTCCATGCTCCCCGGTTGGGTGAGTTACACCACCACCGGTGTGAGCGCCGGTGATTCCACCGGTGTGAGCACCGGTGATTCCACCGGTATGAGCGCCGGTGTGTTGAATGGGATTGCCATATTCATCAGTCTGACGGATTTGGGTACCATATCCTGCTCCTCCTGCTCCATATTGTTCTCCAGGCACACCACCAACACCATGGCCGCCGGTGTGATGAATGGGGTTACCATATTCATCAGTTTGGCGGTGGGTTTGGTTGCCATATCCAGTTGCTCCGTATTGATCCATTTTTTTTCTTTCTGAAAGCAAACACAAATGGAAAATGAAGATTGATTTGAGAAAGACTGTTATAATTATGAGAATGCGAGAGATGTGATTGTTGTGGGGAAAACTTGATCTGGATCAAGCTGAATTTAAAGAGCAAGCGAAACGATAAGGAACGAAGAACCCGGGAGAAGCTAAAGAACGTGAATGGTCCAGCAATAGAGTTACGCGTGTCAATGGGAAGTAAAATGTGGCGACACGTAGAGAATATATTTCGTGGCTGCCTGGAAACTCTTACAAGTGTTGTTTTCTGTTTTTTTTTTAAATATTTTTATTGCTAACTGTCCTCTCGTTTTAGAAAGAAAAATATACCAATAATATCATGGTGATCCAAGATAAGACACGTGTTCTCCCATATTAAAAAAGAAGTGACTATCTTTTCACACAAATGTTGTTTTATACTTACCAAGAGCCGATAGTGGGTTTCGTTTGGATTTTCCACACGCCTGCCATTCTGACCGTAAATGAATCCGGAAAATATATACTATTCTGGCCAATTTATGGTCAATTCACACATTCATATTCGATTTGAGTCGAATACGATCATTATACCGATTTTATTCTAAAGTCGAATTTTGAATGTTTTTCATACTCAATACCGGTCGAAAGACATTCGACTAAAATTGAGTACGAAAACTTTTAATATTCGTCCGAAATTCACTTCGAATCAATAGTGGTGCTTTCTTATATTGTTGTTGTTATCCCGACCAATTCTAGTCGAATGTGTAGAGTATTCGGACTCAATATTGGTCGAATGATGCTTCTCGACTATGTATGAGTTTGGAAAACTTCAAACATTCTACCTAAAATATGGTCGAATCAACCAGGTGTGACTCTCAACACGTATATTCGACCATATTTCAGTATGGATAATGTGTCATATTCTGACCAAACTTTGGTCAGAATGAACGCGCGTAAAATAAAAAAAATAAGGGCGAAATTGGAAAAAAAAATCTGTGTGGTAAGATAAAAATTTGTGTGAAAAGATATTCCCAAGAACAGTGATATAGTGATAAACATTTTGTCGTCGTCGGGGCCAGTCCTGGAAAAAATGGGTCTTCGGCGAAATTATCGAATTAGGTTTTTTAGTTTTAGATGTTTTTTATCATAAATTAAATGTTTTATTATTGTTTGCATACGACTTTTCGTACAGATTAATGTTACCATAACGAAACGGAGTTCGTCCTGTAGGCCGAGGAGGTTGCACCTTATAACAAATGGGCCACCCGTTAAAAAAATATTTCTGTGGTAAAACAAATTATATATATAGGACACCAGGATATATATATATATATATATATATATATATATATATATTAGAAAAATGTTAAAAATGACAAATTTCAAGTGGAAATGAGTATTTAGTCCAGTAGAATTGGAAAATGGTGAAAAAGGACAAACTATCATTCCACTGGACGATAATGCCCTTCTTATGTTTTTGGTTTTTGCTTTTGTTTTAGTGGATTTGTTGGTTATTAAAATGTTTTAGTTGATTATTTTTAAAGTATTTGTTTGACAGTGGAATTGAAGTCGTTAAATTTGACGAGGGTAATTTCGTCATTTTAAGTGTCTTTTGTCCCTTTTCACCATTTTTCATTCCACTTGTCCTTTTTGACAATTTCTCCTAAATTTTTGTCTCGCTTATTATTATATATTGATCCGTATTGACTCGTATTGAACTATATAATATAGAAGACTAAGTTTAGTTTATAAAATATCATAAATTTCTGACCCGTATCATCAACTATTCAACTCCTGAAGCCGCCCCTGCCTGTAGGAGTATCTCACTTCATTGATAGTCTCAAAACAAAACTACAACGTAATAAAATTCACCATCTCTTTTCTAGCATATTTAGAAATAAAAACCAAATTCACGGTTAACTGGTCAAGTAGTCAAATCTGTCTTTGGAAAGTAACCATCTCATGTGCAATATTCTCGGTCCTTCTCCTGCCTCTTTCTTCTTGTCGGCCCTGCAAATTTTCCCCTTGACGCCGGCGTCCGTCTCCTTCCTATTGTATATATCTTCTCTCCTAGTTTAACCCTTTTGGGTCTCCTCCCCCTTGTTGTCTTCTTTTTGGTTCGTTAGATCTTTCTCCCGTCGTATCTGCCCGGCGCTGTTTGTTGGCCGGAAGCTGCTAGCTCCGGCGCTCTCTTCTGGTTTGCCTCCTGGGCTTCTACTGAGATGTGGTGGGAGCGGTTGGTCTTTCCGGCGACTTTTTTGGTGGCGATCTTCGATGGGTGCTTTGGATCTGCGACTCGGGGGTTGTCGCCTTACCTTAGTTGTTTGTGTTTGTTCCTGCTGCGCTGCCTCTACTCTTTGTTGTTCTTGCTGCTGGCTTTCTTTTGGTTGATGCGGCTGAGTAGTTCGGTTCCGAGGAGTTGTTTCTCGGAGGTTCAGCCTTCGACTTTCTACTATCGCTTGCGGATCTCGGGTTGTTGATGGCCATTCGTGGCAGCTTTCGTTTCTCCGTCACCTGTGGAATCATTCGTCGCAACTCGTGATTTGTTATTTGGTATTAGGAGGGGCGGCTAGTTTGCAAAGGGCTTGGCGGAGCATAGGCGGTGGCGGCGGATGTTGTGTTTTTTTGTTTTAAGTTTTTGTTTGTGTGAGTCGAATAATAGGTTGCCGAGAGGATTCACGTGTCTGAACGTCTCCTTACGGAATTATTTCTTTTGGATAATTCAAAAGTTTACTATACGTAATCCTTTTCGGGCATCAATCCTCTTCGGGGATAGAGGTGAGTGAAACTTCGATTCAAGCGATAGCGCGCTCGCATACTCGTGTATACTTCCGAGTCCGGCAACACTACATTCTCGGTGACCACCATGATGATGCCTCATCAAAGACAAATGCGGCGAGACGTATGCTTTATTGGCTTTAGGGAATGCTTGTTTTTGACTAATGATTGTTTTGGCTCGAAAGGCTATTATTTGGCTTTGTTGTAATGTCGGTTGTTTGTTTTGCGGCTAGGCCGCGTTGTAGTGCGGTTTTGGCCGTATTGTAGTGCGGGTTTCTGCCGCGTTGTAAGTTCGGTTTATCCGATTAATAAAAGCTTTCGTATTTCGTGGAAAAAAAGTCAAATCTGTCTTTATATGTTTGTTTTTTTCTTTTTATGTGTAATTTTCTCCTGTGTCTTTTCCAACAAAAAAAAAACGGTTTATGTAGAAATATATGTTGTATATCTATAATTTAGTCATTGTAATTTTTTTAGGACCTTTATCAATTCAAATAAAAAGAAATTTGGTGCACAAGGTGCATCGGTCTAGTCGTGAGCTAGACTATAATTTGATATGGAGACCAGGGTTCGAACCCAGTTTAGGGCAAAAAAAAAAAAAAAAAAAAGAATTTGGGTCATTATCAATTTAAGTAAAAAAAATTTGGGCCTTTCAATTTACACATTAGATTAGGTTGGATCGAAATGGATCTGTACGGATTTTGTTTACCGAAACATGTAATTTCAGGCTCCGGGACGGTTGGGCTTTCAGCCGATGCCTCCTCCGCCTCCTTAATGGGCCGGCCCTGGCCATCGCAAATTTTATTCCAGTTTTAATACAAAAATATGAAAGGATCAATAGAATATTGCATAAATTAATGACATCATATTTTTACATCGTAGTTACATGTTTACCCTATTTTAAAAAAATACTTGGTGAAACATGTATGGGTGTACCTGGCCCACCATAAAACGGCTAATCCGTCGTAACGTCGCAATATTTCAAGCATAATACTCATTCCGTTCATATTTGTTAGATATGAATGTTAATTTTTTTTTTATCTATAGAAATATATTTTGAATGCATCGTGTATCGTCATTCTCTTCATTTTTAATACAATATATTTATCCTCTTATCCGGCATTGCAAGCCCGCACGAGCCACATTGAATTATATTACTCCCTTCGTTCCGTTTTATTTGTCTCTAATTTGATTTTTTAAACGGATTAAAAAATATAGTTAATGCTTTGAATCTTATTAAATAATCTAATATTTTACACATACACCTTCTAAGTAGTTGTTGGAGATTTTAATTATACACACATTTTATTGTAAATAATATAAACAATGAAGGACATTTGAATAAATTTTACAATTAATGTAGAAATGAACACTTATTTTAGAACAATCTAAAAAAAAAACATGCACACATAATTTGTGACAGGGAAGTATTATTTCGTTCGTAAGTAAATAGCTACCAATCGTCTAAACGTACAATTTCTTGCCACCGTTTACCAAGTTGCGAACATGTTTACCAAAGCTATGCCTTCATCTACATTTCTCAAACGAGACAAGCTTCAATTGATCTCTTGCCCACAATCAGTGGGGTGTTAGAAGATTGTTAGGATTAGTAGTTGAGAATTTACAGGATGGACACTTATCTCTTCTTGAATGTGTAATCGATATATATATTAGTAATCTTAACAATTACATTATTTTACATTGAAAATACTCCACAGTATATGACACTAACCTGAATACCAAATGACAAAGTTACACAGAGACACGTATTGACGGCGACTTATTCAATGTACACACAATTTGCAGATACAATTACAAACATAATATATATGCGTGAGCTCATTAATGTCCTGCAACAACATTTAGTGATGGCCGGGCAACTTCTCCTTGATCTTTTCCATTATGCCTTTCTTCTCAGGTTCAACACCATGGGTCCCATGAACCTCATGGGTAGCCGTAGCTCCATGACCATGTGCATATGCGTCCTGGCCGGTAGTCGACTTATTTCCACAAGGCAATGTGTCCTTTATCTTATCCACCATGCCTTTCTTCTCAGGCCCAGCTCCATGGCCCTCATAAACCCCAGGAGTAGTAGTAGCTCCATGACCATGGCATGTGCATCTTGGCCAGTAGTTGACTTATTTCCACCCGGTAATGTGTCTTTTATCTTATCCATTATGCCTTTCTTCTCGGGCTCAGCTCCATGGCCCCCATAAACCCCAGGAGTAGTAGTAGCTCCATGACCATGGGCATGTGCATTTTGGCCAGTAGTTGACTTATTTCCACCAGGCAATTTGTCCTTTATCTTATCCGTGATTGATTGCTTGCTCCTCCCATCTTGCACGCCGTCCTCCGACTACGTCCAAAGCAAAACCAACACAACCCAGATCAGATAACATTTTTCATGCATTTATATGATTAAATAAGAAAGGGAGGGAAAAAAAAAAGAAGACAACTGAAATATAAACGTACCGTGTTTTTTGATTTCTCTCCGGAGAAAAACGACATAATGAAAATGATTTTTTGAAGAATTAGAAATGCTTTGATTATCTAAGGATTTGATTGTGTAAAAATATTTGATCTATATCAGATGCTTATATAGAGTGGTTAAGGAACGAAGATTAGAATGAACTTCGAGCCAGCGAATGAACCGCCGATAGGTTGAGTGTAATTTCTATGGTGGCTCCCACCGATTTGAGCAAGTGATTACCAAGTCTTAGGATGTCGGCAAACTCCAATTAAAAATGGAAAACGATATGCATGTCGGCCACCATATAATATCATGTTATTCTTGGGTAAGAAATTGATATTGTGGAATAATATATTCTGAAGAATATGGATCACATAGTCCATCTGTATTAAAGCCGTGTGATATAGATTTATTCAGATATAAAATAACAAATAAAGAGTTACAACGTAAGATTTTTTCCATAATATCCCTATTATATTTTTTTTTTGGGTCAAATATCCCTATTATATTGTACCGTGTAATGATTATGAATTATGACGATACGGGTTTTCACTCCTCCACGTGGAATAATCTGATTGGTCCAGCTGGCATGTGAAAAAGTCTACGCTAATTATCCACATCGGATCGAATACGAGGCATACCAATGAAGACCGCAACCACGGGCAGATTACGCAAGTGTCCTACCTCGATCACCCATGTCGGTATGCATCGAGTCGAGACCAAGACTTCCTGTCCAAACACCCAGGCCCACCATCCAAACAGTTACTTGGGGCGAGGGGGCAAGGCGATTGGGGTATTTATGTCAATGGACCAAACCGCCCTAAGTTTAGGGCAGAAAAAGGACATGTGCCTATAAATACATCCTTCCAGGAACTACGTAAGGTTTGATTCCTGGACATTACACATGATACGTAGGCAATCTAAGATACATTCTTGGACTCAGCCATAAAACACTAAAAATACCATCTTTTATTCAGTTACAGCCGTTCGATCCCTTTACAGCTCATTCTTAGATTACACGTGCCCCTGATTTACCGGTGGTGCTTTATTTAGCATCATCATTTGGCGCTAGAAGGATGGCCTTCTACCGGTGAGTGGTAAAGATATCGCAATGGCTCCACCAGCAAGAAAGAAACCGACGAACAGTAAGAACCCGCAGGTCGAAGAGCACACGGATATGGATCCAGCAGGGGTTCCATCTCAGATTCAAGAAGTCCCCACTGGATCTAGACCCGCAGTTGCCGATCCACCAGGCCTCAGCTTCCCCCGCAGCTACAAGACATGGCAGATCACTTAGCGTCTATAGATGAAGACGCTCTGAAAAGAGTGGTGGCGTCAGCATTCATAGGTAAAGGAATTTGTAATATCCCTGAGGAACGCCTGTTAGACCCACTGGGTCGGAAGGAGATCGAGAATGCCAGGGGGAAGAGGCATGTCGATCCTCAGGAAGAGTGTGAGGAAGACGCAATAGAAATCAGCGTGACTAACGCCAACAAACGTCCTGGACAAGAAAATCGACAGCGGCAGGTCGAGGACAGTATCCGGAACGAGTTCAATCGCATCGTGGGGAAAGAACAGGTCACAGAATGGCTCGAGTCGCCATTTAGCCCCGAGATAGAAATATATACGATGCCCGAGTCTTTTAAGCCACCGAAGATGGAACCTTATGACGGTACCACAGACCCAGAGGACCATCTATATCGGTATATATCGTTGATGAGATTGAGAAATGCCAACGATGCCATGAAGTGTCGTGCCTTTGACATGTTGCTCACAGGTCGAGCTCGAGAGTGGTTTCACAAGCTACGACCCGGGTCGATCTCAAGTTTTTTACAGTTAGGACAGAAATTTCGAGATGCTTTCATTGGGAACAAGAAGTTCCACCTCAGTGCTACCCACCTCATGAACATCAAGCAAGAGAAAGGGGAATCGACCATTGATTTCATGAGGTGCTTCAATCTCGAGGCCATGAAAGTGCATAACGCCAGTGACGCGCTGCAGGTCAATGCTTTTGTTGGAGGTCTGCGTAATATGAAGCTGTATGACAAGTTGTCCAAGAAGATGCCCAGTGATATGGACGAATGTGTGAACATAGTCCATAAATTTTGCCAAGGTGAAGAGGCAGTGCGTCTGCACACCATTTCACTTGGCCTCAACTCGAGGAACGATTCCCGAAACCAGACCAAGGGTCAGCCTAGGGGTCGGAACGAAGAAGGCAAGTCCAACGTTTTCGATCGATTGACAGCTCCAATCACAGATCGACTCGGAAAGAAAGGAAATTTGAAGGATCGAGATTTTATACCTCTCAACCGATCTCGGGGGGAGGTGCTGGCCATGATGATCAAGAAGAATATTGCTCGGACACCTAAGCCGATGTCCAAAGACCCTGAGAAGAGAAAGAATACCCACAAGTATTGTGACTATCACAGGGATGTGGGGCATGACACAGAGGAATGTTTTGACTTGAAAAGAGATATCGATGCCTGTATTCAAGAGGGTCGATTAGATGAGGTGATTGATAGATCAGAGAAGGACGAGCCCAAGGGTCGTCGTGAGTATAAAAGAAAGAGTTATAACGGGAAGAGAGACCGATCGCCGCGTCGAGACAATCAGAGGCGACGGGATAGATCATCCGAGCCGACCTACAGGGATAACCGTCGGGATGATCATCGAGAAGATTTGCATCGAGACCCTCACGGGGATAATCGCGTCGGGTATGACGTCAACACAATTGTTGCAGAACATGAGTCAGATCGACCTCGGTCCAGTCGACAACTTTCAGACAGATCGAGGGAGTCGAAGAAACTGAGGTTCATAACGGAGGTGAGTTATGGACCCAAAGATGATATTCCGAGCTCCCACAGTCATAGTGAAGGATTGGTAATCGAGGCGGTGATAAGCCGGGGTCGGATAAAAAGAGTTTGTGTCGACAGTGGAAGCGCCGTTAATATCCTTTACTACTCAGCCTTCAAAGCCATGAGGTTGAAGGATGAAGACATTGTGCCGTTATCTACCCCTCTATTTGGATTCACAGGACAAGCCATCCACCCTGTCGGGTCGATCAATTTATTGACTACAGTTGGAGACGGAGAAAAAGGCCGGACAATGGAAATGACCTATGTCGTAGTTAAGGCCCCATCGGGGTACAACGCGATATTAGGTCGACCAGCTTTATACGATCTCAGAGCCATCATTTCGACATTCCACAACAGCATGAAATTCCCCACCTGGTATGGTACCCATGAAGTGAAAGGAGACGTCGAGGTAGCCAGGAATTGCATCTTGGTCACAATTAAGGGGAAAGGAGTTGGACAAGTGCTGGTTGAGGAATTAATACCTGAAGAAGAGGAGGATCGAAGCTGGGTCTCTATCGATCCGACATAGGAGATCCGTGTTTGGAAGGAGGAAGAGGGCCAAGGGGTCCAGATCGGGAAGTGGATGCCACACCCCGACATGAAAGCCTTGGTCGACCTTCTAGTTGAATATCGAGACGTTTTCGCGTGGAAGGCAGACGACATGCCTGGCCTATCAGCGGACATAGCAGTGCATCGACTAAATGTCGACCCAAAAAAGAAGCCGATACGGCAAAAGAAGAGAAACCTCGCTCCTGAGAGGAAGGAAGCAGTAAGGAAAGAAGTTGACAAGTTGCTGATTGCTGGAATCGTCAAAGAAGTGTTCTATCCAGATTGGTTAGCCAATCCTGTGTTGGTTAAAAATCCAGATGAAAGCTGGCGAATGTGCGTAGATTTTACAGATCTCAACAAAGCGTGCCCTAAGGATTCATATCCGCTCCCAAAGATTGATCAGTTGGTCGACTCGACATTGGATTTCGAAGTGTTCGGTTTTCTCGATGCGTATAGGGGATATTACCAGATCTTCATGGACCCCCAAGACTCGGAAAAAACCGTTTTTATTACGGAATTTGGTACGTTTTGTTTTGTAACAATGCCGTTTGGCCTAAAGAATGCAGGGGCCACCTATCAGAGGGCAGTCAATAAAATCTTCAAGGGACTGATAGGTCGAAATATGGAATTTTATGTTGATGATTTATTGATCAAGAGCAAGTCCATGGGACAGTTTCTTATCGATGTCAGAGAGGTTTTCGAGGTGCTGCGGGCTGCAAACATGAAGCTCCACCCGAAGAAATGCACTTTTGGAGTTCGATCTGGGAAATTTCTAGGTTATATGATATCGAGAGATGGGATTCGAGCTAACCCAGATAAGATCGAGGCTCTCAAGAACATGCCCACGCCTCATAACGTAAAGGAAGTACAACGGTTGACGGGTCGGATGGCGGCCCTCAATCGTTTTTTTGTCGATATCAGCACAAAGGGCCTTACCTTTCTTCAAGATATTGAAAAAGGCGAGTCCGTTCCAATGGGATGAGAAATGTCAGAAAGCATTCGATGATTTGAAGGAGTATTTGTCCGATTTACCAACGCTGTCTTCACCTCGGGAAGGAGAGAAACTCCTGGTTTATCTAGCAATCTGTGAAGAGGCAGTGAGTGCAGTGCTGGTTCGAGAGGGAGACCATGGGCAGATTCCATTTTATTTTGTAAGTAAGGCATTGCATGGAGCCGAGGTCAGGTACACACCTGCTGAAAAATTAGCATTGAGCCTGGTTCATGCATCAAGGAAATTGAAGCCGTATTTTCAAGCACACCCTATTGCTGTGGTCACTGACCAGCCTCTGAAGCAAATTTTGGCAAAGCCCGAGACATTGGGTCGATTAGCAAAATGGGTTGTCGAGCTAGCTGAGTACGACATCGAGTTTCTACCTCGTACAGCCATTAAGGGTCAGGCTCTGGCAGACTTCATAACCGAAGGATTATCGATTCAGTTGGAGCAGGGTAAACAGTCATCAGAGGAACAGTGGACCATCCATGTCGATGGTGCCTCGAGTAAAGAAGAGAGCGGAGCCGGGTTATTCTTTGGTTAGTCCTAAAGGAGAAGAGTTCCCTTATGCGATTCGATTTGAGTTCAAGGCCACAAATAATGAAGCAGAGTATGAGGCAATGATTACAGGTTTGAAACTAGCATCGAAGTTGGGGGTCGAGAATCTCCTGGTGTATAGTGATTCTCAGCTCGTAGTGAATCACGTACGAGGCGAGTATGAGGCCAAAGAAGAATCTATGAAGAGTTATCTGAAAGTTGTTCAGGGGTTGATGTCGAAATTCAAGACGGTTCGCGTCGAACAGGTGCCTCGAAGTGAGAACAAGAGGGCCGACGCGTTGTCTAAACTCGCGTCGAATTTCAAATCGAAAAGAAAGGTTCTGGTAGAAATGTTGGCGGAGCGGAGCTATAATGAGGTCGATGTGCAACCAGTGGTTCAGGGATCGACGTGGATGGACCCGATAGCTCTGTACTTGAAAGATGGAATTCTCCCGTCTGACAAGTCTCAATCCAGAAAGATTCGACTACAAGCCTCCAGGTATGCTCTATTCGACTATGTTCTTTATCGAAAATCGTTTGTAACACCTTGGATGCGATGCGCATCGGAAGACGAGGGGGCTTATCTTCTTGAAGAGATACATCAAGGAGTTTGTGGTAATCATTGCGGAGCTCGGATGTTGGCGAGAAAATGTAAACTAGCAGGCTATTTTTGGCCGTCCATGCAAAAGGACGCCAATCGATTGGTGATGAGATGCAGGGCTTGTCAGGTGCATGATGTGGTGACACACCAACAGGCACATGAGATGAACGCCATCGAATCGGTATGGCCGTTCGATGAGTGGGGGGTCGATATAGTCGGGCCTTTACCTCGAGCTCCGGGTAATTTCAAGTATGTTGTGGTCGCGGTTGATTATTTCACAAAGTGGGTTGAAGCCAAAGCTCTTACTGACATCAGAGCTCAGACCATCAAGAAATTTCTATGGGAAAATATTTTGTGCAGGTTTGGAATTCCAAAGTATCTGATATCGGATAACGGGACTCAATTTCTGGATGACCGAGTGCCAGGACTGGCTCAAAGAATTCAAGATCGAGCATAGAACGACGTCAGTGGCCCGACCTCAGTCCAATGGACAGGTCGAACAAACAAATAGGCAGATTAAATTTGGCTTGAAGAAGCGGTTGGAAGATGAAGGTCGGGATTGGGCAGCTCAGTTACCCAGTATCCTATGGTCATATCGAACAACACCCAATTCGGCCACACAGGAGACTCCCTTTGCCATGGCTTATGGATGCGAAGCAGTAATACCTGCAGAGATCGGACTAGCCTCGCCTCGAGTTTTGGCATATAACGTCGAGACAAATGCCACTGATCTGCTTCAAGAGAAGGATAATATCGAAGAAAATAGAGAGGTTGCGGCATATCGAATGGCCAATTATAAAAGAAAGATCTCACAGTATTATAATGCGAGGGTGAAAAACAAATACTTCCAATTGGGGGATCTCGTGTTGAGGAAGAAAGAAGCCAGCAGACAGGACCCAATAGGCAAGCTCGAGCCGAATTGGGAAGGTCCATATAAAATCCTGAAGGTGCATCCTAAAGGATCGTATCAGTTGGGCAGGTCGGATGGAAGCACAGTGCCTCGAATTTGGCACGCCACGAACCTGAGAAAATACTATGTTTAAATTGCATTCACTTTATGACATTTGCAACTTTGCTTTCTTAAATTATTTGTAACAAGTCGATATGGCATTTGATTTCAATGCTCTTTATCAAAGCAGTTTTCCTTTTTTAATTATGCTGTACTTACAAGCTCATCTAAAAAAGAAAATGGGAGCAGAAGAAAAAGCGCAAAATTCGACCACGACACCAAGCCCTCGACACGGCAAAGCCGGAATAAATAGTGAATAAAGCCAAGTCACTGACAATGCTTATATCACTTCCGAGCTAGGAGCCATCGATACGATGGAGTGAAATAGTGAATAAAGCCAAGTCACTGATAATGCTTATATCACTTCCGAGCTAGGATCCATCAACACGATGGAGTTAAAACAAAAAATAGTGAAAAAAGCCAAGTCATTGACAGATCTTATATCACTCCCGACCTGCCAATAAGCCACGATGCGAGGCGGACGGAAGATCCCACGATGGATACCTAACTCGACCAGATCATAAGCACCACGATGTGCGACAGTCGAGTGAGGACTTCTTAATTCGATATCCCATAAGCCTGACAAGGCGGGACCGTCGAATCGAGCTCCGACCAAATAGCCAAGTCAAGCCGATAAGGCCGTACAATGCTAGGTCGACTCAGATCCAAGTGTACCAAGAGTCACGTACTCATGCTACACTTTGAGGGGCCACAGGGGAATTAAGTCCAAAGGACTACACCCTAGACAAATGATCAATAAAAGACAAAAGACATTCAATGGAAAAGCATAGATTTAAATCCAAGAATCAAAATGCATTGAAAAGTCACAAGTCTACAAGATCAAATCGGTGAAATACGCGTCTAGACGAATAAAAATATCAGAGTTATACAACCAGATCGAATGAAAGAGTTCAATAAAATATCAATAAAAATTGTGGCAGCACAGAGAGATCGTCAAGCGGCTGGCTGATTTGAGGTGGAGGCGTTGGGGTCGACTTGCTCTTCCGACTCGACGTTCTCTGCTCCATCTCCCTCCAGAGCAGGGGTCACATACTTGTTGTATAAGGAAACACCAGCCTTGAATTCTGTGAAATACCGGCCGTAACGAGGAATGGCCTCAGGATCGTACAAGTAGGCCTTCTCGACGGTGGATACATCAAAGTTCGGGTCGACTGCTTTGACTTGGTCAAGAGCCATGGTGAATCCTCCTTTCATGCCCTGACTCATCAACAGCGACAGGTCATTTTCAAGCTCCATTGAGGCCAGGAAATCTAGTTTAGCGGTTTCCATGCGAGTCGTTAAACTGTCGAGGAGAGATTGAAGATTGGTACGAGCTTTGATTGCCCCCGCCAATTCGGCCTTTGTCCCATCAAGCTCCGACCTCACCCGTGCCAGCTCCGACCTTATTTTTGCCAGCTCGGCATCCCTGACAGATACATCTTTGCGCGCCTTCGATAATTCATCTCGAGAGGTAGCCAACTCAGACTCGAGCTTGGCACGCCGATCATCCAGCTTGTCGATCTTAGCCTTCTGTTTCTCGATGTCGGATGTCAGCTTGGCTATGGTCTCCTTCTGCTCCTCCATGCCTTACCGCAGTCGTCTTTTGCCGCTTTCTCGGGACGAGGTCCGCCTCAGTCTGTTCCGTCATCTGAGCCTCGTCAGGTTGATCCCTCAAAATGTCCGACGTTGATGCAGGAGTTGGAGCTCGAGCCGGAGTCCTCTGACCTCCGGAGACTATGCTACCAGATACTGGATTCTTCGACCTGATGCCGGCCAGTTCTTGGATTTTCTTCGGGTCTGTAGTCTTGGGGTCGGGCATTTTGCCCGAGCGTCCAATTTTGAGAAATATTCCACTGCGTACAGAGAAAATTCGACATCAGAACACAATCTAAAAGAAATAGATGCAGAGAAAATACAAAATACAGAAGTGTAGCAGCTCGACAGAGTGGATAAGTATCCTACACAACACTCGAACATCTTCATCGAGTTCCAGATAAGCACCCGGACCAGCCGTCTCGATGTCAGCAAAGGGATATAGAGTATGCAGGTTTCGAGTTGCGACGTCGGGGTGAACGCTCTCGATAGCCCCACACCCATCAGGGGCATCAGAGCCGAGCCTGTCATGCCATTTCTGGGGCCTGTTAAACCAAGTATAGACATCGATGTCCACCAACCCATGTCGGATAAAGAAAAATTGAGGCTTCCACTCGCCCTGAGACGAAGTCACCTTCCTCACAAATTCCGACGTCAGAGGACGCTTCTGAAAAGTATACCATCCCGCATCTTGCAGGCTTTGGATTGCATAGTATTGATGGAATAATCGAACCGTGAACTCAACCTTGGCGATTCGACACGCCAGCACGAATCCCATAACGCTTCTGACTCCATTTGGAGCAAGTTGTGGGACGCTAATCTTGTAATGTCGGAGAACCTCTATGAGACACGGGTCGAAGGGAAACCTTAACCCCTCCTTCAATTGCGCCTCGTATATGGCGCAGAATCCAGGGGGAGGGTCACAGGCAAATTGGAATTGACCATGTGATACCTTGATGTTTGCAGAAGAATATGGGATGCCGTATCGTAAGCAGATGGCTTTAGCTTTCTCCTGAGTCAGATTGGATATGCATCCATACGGTCCTTGGCCTTTCATCCTGGTTTGGCGTCTGGCAACGGGTCGAGAAGATGATTCTTCTTCTCCTCCCTCTTCTTCTTCTCCGGTAGCTCTCTCACCGGAGGCAGTTGGACGCTCAGAAACCGTTTGCTCCGACGATTCTTCTTCAACCACGACAACTTCTTCCCTATTTTGTGAATCGCTATCTCTACTAGACATGGAATCGAAAAAAGATGCAGAAAATAAACCAACAAAGAAGAATTTAAGTATGAATAGGGCTTACTTGCGGTTTGGAAATAAGGCAGAGAGAAATAAGAGACTTCTGAGGCTTGGGCTCCTTTTTATGCTTGTCAATCTTCTAAATGATTTGAAAGGGCGAATTTGGGGGCAGTTATAGGGTATGTAACGCGAGAATCAAGGACAGAATCCCTGCGTGGCCCAATGAAAAACGCTTCGCTTTCTACACCCATTAATGCTGGTACAGTGTGACGTCATCCTGACGACAGCCTACATCGGCTAGTAGCAAACAGCTGTATTCCCGCCTAAAGGAGACCACGTGTCGAAAAGATCATTCAAATTTTCAGATCCGACATCAGCACTCGAGATGAGCTTCCCTCCGATCTGGGGGGTTTATGACGATACGGGTTTTCACTCCTCCACGTGGAATAATCTGATTGGTCCAGCTGGCATGTGGAAAAGTCTATGCTAATTATCCACATCGGATCGAATACGAGGCATACCAGTGAAGACCGCAACAACAGGCAGATTACGCAAGTGTCCTACCTCGATCACCCATGTCGGTATGCATCGAGTCGAGACCAAGACTTCCTGTCCAAACACCCAGGCCCACCATCCAGCAGGTTACTTGGGCAAGGGGGCAAGGCCCAATTAAGGGTATTTATGTCAATGGACCAAACCGCCCTAAGTTTAGGGCAGAAGAAGGACATGTGCCTATAAATACATCCTTCCAGAAACTACGTAAGGCTTGATTCCTGGACATTACACAGGATACGTAGGCAATCTAAGATACATTCTTGGACTCAGCCATAAAACACTAAAAAGACCATCTTTTATTCAGTTACAGCCGTTCGATCCCTTTACAGCTCATCCTTAGATTACACGTGCCCCTGATTTACCGGTGGTGCTTTATTTAGCATCATCAAATTACCAAATCATACTTTTTTTTTAAAATTTATTTTTATTTATAATTTTTTTACCAAATCATATACTTATATATATACAATTAATGAAAGTTTTAGAATAGAATTTTTTTTTAAAAATATTGCTTCATTTCTATATTATTAAGAGTCGACTATTATAGTATTTATAAATTTTATTGATTTTGAAGCTCCATGACCATCTAAACTTTGGTCATTGAATTCTGTTCCAATTAATGGATTATAAGTGTGTATTTGAATAGTCTTGTTACACAATATAGTGATATTGTTATTTTTCAATACAAATTAACCTAATTAATTCATTCTCCCACGTTTCTTTAAAATCATCGTTCATATCTCAATTACTCATCCATAATATTCAATCAAGGGTAAAAGACATAGTGATGCCTTTAACTATTGTGATCGTAAACTTTTGGCCCATAATTTTTTTCTAACAAATTGTAATGAACTGGGAAATTCGAAGAGAAGAGAACAGGGGATTGGGGAGAAGAAAGGGGGAGAACGCAGAGAAAGAAAGGAAAAATAGACTGAGAACAGAACAAGAGTTTTCTGATACAATTTTCCACACCCATTACATCATTGTTCATGCTATTTATACTACTCACTAGCTCAAATCTCTGAACCGAATCCTAATCCCGGCCCACTATGCTGAGCTGAAGGCTCGGTTCGCCAAACAATTGAGATTGAACATGACGGCGTTGACACTTCGTGACTCGAAAGTCCCGGGTCATGACATCTCTCTCTCCCCTTAAAAACATCCTTGTCCTCAAGGATGCAAAAGGAAAAAATCTCGGGTCAAACACCAAACACCAAAATCTTCATTTCTCAGTTGTAGCCGCATTCACAGTATACCATCATCTACTTACCATCAATACCATTCAGACATCCCATTTGTATCCTATTATCATTAATACAATGCCCATTGGTATTATCCTCTTCCCCAACACCAATGTAGTATCCATATATCACCAATATAGTATCCATGAGTATTATATTCTTTCCCACCTCCTCAAAAACATCCTTGTCCCCAAGGATGTACGAAAGTGGCACATAGACCCGGATCCCAAATAAAATTTTCCAAGTTAGCAGCAATTGCACCAGTACTTGTTAGGGACTGCCACCCCAACACATCAATATTCAGAACCTCCATGATTGTGAATGTTACTTTAATGTTCCCTGATCTCCCAAAGTCGTCCACTAAGGTGTTATAGTTTTGCCTATCATGTGAAGCTCCTCTACCAGCCATGTCCTTAAAGAAGATAATGAAAAACTCCAGCCTACCAAGTTTCCCCATTAAAATGTCACAAAAGATAGTATTGGAACCAAGACAAGCTGCTTCCGTTACGGCATATTTGCAAAGCAATGCTTCTGCCTGGCTACATCGTCCTAGAAGCATCATAAAACAGGCAACAATATCAGCAAAGGAAATGCTGTAAAAGATTCCAGTAATAGCATAAAAAATTGCCAGCGTGTCGCCCAATACGTAATCAACAAGCAGGAGAAATCCAGGATTGGTTATAGCAAGAACTGTAGTATACAAAATGGTCATTTGGTTTGGGCCCCTTAATTCATTCCTTGTATGATGAACATTTTGAGGGTTAATAGATGTAGTGCCAATCCTGATCAAAAGTTTCCAAAAAGTCTCCAACATAATGCTTGATCAACCCATTTCGGCATAAGTTTGTAAACAATCAAATTTGGTTCAATGACCCTTCTAGACTCCTCAACGCCCATCATGGTTGAAATTTCACTTTTACTAGCTGCAACAGGGCCATAGCTCACAACATCCAATATACAAGTCACCTCAATACTCCCAGCAACATTATACAAAAGATACCAGCCATGCGATGTGCCGTAAGGTTGCTCCATAGTAGGCCAAATCATCTTTTCAATAACAATTAAGCCAAGGACAGCCATCCCAACATGGACAAACTGTAAGAGGGTCTGAACAGACTCTATCATTGATTGAGCATAATCTTTACCCTTTTTGTCAAATTCTGGCTCTTCACTATTAGATTGGAAATGATGACAACCTTTATAGAACAAGTAACTACCATCCGGATCAAATATGAACACTAGCACATTACCAACCCATAATTCAGCATTTAAATTGATGGGCATTTTATCGCAATTTTGCTTCACACCATTTGATTTGATGAAACCACAGCCCTTACGGTGGCAAGAACTAATGCCCGGATCGAACATGAACACCCCTATCTCACCAAACATCATTTTCGATGAGCTATTGGCTGAACCAACTTTCATTTCATCAGCTTTAGAGCCCAAATCTCTTGGAAAATCAATAGCGGGTGGCTCCCATTTTTCATGTCCCTCAACGCCAATTATCTGTTTTGCTGAAAATTGTTTTGACATTTCATCGAACAGGTTGCGGGCAACTTTCAGACATCCCATTTCCATCAAAGGAAGCTGCCCCACCCCATCACCCAACTGGTTTTCAGCCTTATTAGGAACCCAAGATCCTATAGAAGATGATTTATGAGTTGTAGTGACTGGTTCACGCATTTCAGCGAACAACTCTCGGGTTTCATGTTGCTCAACATTTTCAGTAACAACGAATTCATAATACTCTTTTGTCAACTGCAAATCAGTTGAATTTGGTTTAACCATTTCGTCGAATACATTGCAAGCTGAACCTTCCAATACATCCACTTGAGATTTACCACCTTGCAAGGATTTGACTCTGCTGGGAGGTCCGACTGGAATTTATCATCCACAAGACCTGAAGCATCAGGCACAGCATTACCGTCTTCAACGGAAACATCCTCAACACCTTGGGATGCAGCAATATTAATGGAATTTGGATGAGACATTTCTCCAAACACCTTGTCTACATCATTCTTCCTAGAAAGCTCTTTCCATGAAATCATCGTTTCTTCAATTTCAACCCTACGAAATGCGCCATATAAGGTACGTGGCTTCCATTTGTATCCCCACACTCCCCCTACGAGATCCATTCTTAGTCCACAAAGAAAATCGTCGATATACCATTCTTCGTCACTGATATAGTCGACTGCCTCCAATTTCTTCTTCCAATTACAGAACTGATCATAATAAACTTCGACACTCATATCTTTCCCTTGAATAGGCTGAGAATCGAGCACACAGTTCCATTTCGAAGACATCTCAACATAGTAGATCGACAAAGCCATGAAACCGGGTTCCATTGTTGTGTAAAGCTTGAACAGAATTTGGGGGGAAAAAAATCAATCGAAAGTAAGATCACAGGCAGCAAGATCACAGTCTCTGATACCAGATGTAATGAACTGGGAAATTCGAAGAGAAGAGAACAGGGGATTGGGGAGAAGAAAGGGGGAGAACGCAGAGAAAGAAAGGAGAAAATAGACTGAGAACAGAACAAGAGTTTTCTGATACAATTTTCCACACCCATTGTTCATGCTATTTATACTACTCACTAGCTCAAATCTCTGAACCAAATCCTAATCCCGGCCCACTATGCTGAGCTGAAGGCTCGGTTCTCCAAACAATTGAGATTGAACATGACGGCATTGACACTTCGTGACTCGAAAGTCCCGGGTCATGACACAAATTGACCCCTAAACTACTGAACACGTTATGTTTAACCCTTCTGACCACTTTGTCATCGGAGTAAGGATAAAGTTATCATGTAATATGTGTAATATAATCGGTTGTTTTGTAAATTTTAATTGTATCATTCATAGTCTTTTATAGTCGTATATATTGTTTACTATGTATTTAATTCAAAATTAAAGAGCACATTGCATTGAATGTGTTTGACGAAGATTGTTAGACTTTTTATCTGTGCAATACAGAGAGTTCGTATAATGTATTAGCGGTTTATAATTTTCTTTATAATGTTTTGCGATGTGTTTGCACTTTGTAGTTTTTGTCGATAATATTGTGAAGATGAGTTTAATGATTTTAGACTGATAAATATATTTTAGGATGTTGCTATGATTTTTGGTGTTAATGAAATGCAAAGATGCTATAAATTACAACATAAATATAAAGCATTTAAATATATAGGATCAAATATAAATATTATAAAGAATACTGATTTTATGGTGGTCCAACCTCACAATGTCATCCTATAATCCACCAATCACAAATTTTAAATAGGTTTTTGTCGAGAAGGACAAATTAATTTATTTATCAGGCTCCAAGTAAACTGATTATTAATTAGGAAAAACTTGCGTAAACTTACCAATATACCTTTTTTTTTCAAATTCTTATAACATTATGATAAATAAAACCGGCGACTCCCACATTAATGCCCTGATTTTATGCTGATGCGGTTACGATCCAATAATTTCAATCACCCTTTTTTTCCCCTGCATTATAGCATTTAATCCCCTGATTTTATGCCTATGCGGTTACAGCAAAATCTATCCCTTTTTTTTTTGCCTTTTATCTCTAATTTTTATTGTTATTAGATCAAAGAGAAAGAAATCAGAATTGCCATATTTGGTTAATTAAGTCAAACGATGTAAATGTTGATCAATGGATTGAAGGAACGACGGGTTGAACAAACAATTGCGTATTTCGTGATCAGCTACCACACGATTTTGTGAATTGTGGCGACCATTTTCTGTGTTTGATCCGTTGTTGTCATGTATTTATTCGTAATTTCTTCAATTTTATTTAAACATGATCATGTTTAAACGATTTGTTGTGTTTAAACGACCATTTTCTGTGTTTAAACGATTTGTTTTTTGCGGAATCATAATGAAAGTTTATTTGTACCTTTTTCGCCTTCATCTCGATAATATTGATATGCAATTCGAAGTGTCCATTGTATTGCTTTTTGAAGCAATCATTGTACAGAAAAAAAAAGTACAGTTCTTCCCTTCCGTCCGATTGTGATGTTTTCCTTCATTTGTACGTGCTAAAACCAGTCGGTAGTGTAGCAATTTTCCTCGATTTTTTATGTTATCCAGTGTTCTGTGTCAATGAATTTGCTGGGTTTATCCGTTACGCTTCATTTCATGTGAATATGCTAGGTTTACCTCCACTCAAAATGTTGATTCTCATGTGCACATTTAATCTACCCCCGAAATGTTGATTCTCATGTGCACATTCCACAAATCTAACAGATGTGAGGCTGCAGAAGATCAAAGCAATGATAGTTGTGCAGTTGGAGTAAATGGGGGAGAGACGTGGACGGTTGTTTAAGGTTACTTTAACACGGCATTGACGTTCATTGTTGGCCGTGGGAAATAAACATCAAAACTATATTTTTTTTTTTTGCCTTTTGTTGTGGGGGAATATTTTTTTTAAGTTTTCGTATGTGTGACAATGTCTTGTTGGAACATATAACCGACTGTAGCTGTGCACAAAGAATAATGAGTATTGTTGTGTCCGTGAAGGACATGTAGTGGTGATTTATCATATTCGGATGAAGGTTATTTATTTGTTTTATATTTTGGATTTTCTTTGTACAGTAAAACGTACATGTGTTGATTTGACGGACAAAATCACTCAAAATAAATTGAATGTAAATCCTATTCTCGGTCAAGTGTGGTGGTGTTGGTAAAAAAAAGGTCAGGTGAATGTCAATCCAGTGCTGAAAGTATAGATGTTAACAAATATGCTATTGTTATTGCATGCCTAAGTGTTACCGGTATATAGTATCCGCATATAAAGTGCAATTATCGTTCAATATGTGATTATTCATCCATGAAATTTACATGTTGTACGTCGGACCCATACACGAGGAAGGATATGTAACTTGCTTCCAGGGGCGGAAGGCAATAAAATGCAAATAAAAAATTTAAGGGGGGGCAAACTATATGTATCGTACAAATTTTCATGAATTTTTTTTGTAAGTGCATCATCGCTTGCTTCATGAATGTAAGTGCATCTGCATGAAGGAATGTACTGCATCTTCATGAATGTTACTTTTTCAGCATTTGTTACATGGGTTTTTTTTTTGTTCCGGTTAAGACTTGCATGTGAACGTCCGTTTAATATTAGAACTATTACTAAACATTAATTTGTTACATCATTTGTTGTTAGACATGAAATGAACAGACAAACGAAACATGTATTAATAAAGAAGGAAAGCTTAATATTTATTCAATGCATGATAGTACAAAGAAGTAAGCAAACCACACAAGAATACCATTCGTACTTAAAAAAGTGGAATATTATTAAAGATGCAATGCTCCGCCTTGCCGGAAAAAAAAAAGATGCAATAACGTGGGGCTAAACATAAACGGTTGGGGTATATGGCTTTGTTGTTGTTCGTTCCGAGATTTAGCTTGTCGTCATCCAAAACTTTAAACAAATGCTTGAAAGGTGTTTCCTGCATCAAGTCTCGGTGTCTACTTGTAAGAGAGCCCTTTATTTCCCATATACTTGCTGTATGGTCTTCAGTGTGCACCTGTATTGATTAGCTCCCCTGCAACAAGGAGTGTTACATGCTAGCAAACACAATTTCACATCTACACCCCCATTAAAGTAACAAATGGACATCAATTGTACTCAAGGAGAGTAACTAACCAACAACTCATTAAATAACAATAATACTATTTTTGTTATTCAGAACAACACTAAGGGTAATATTAATGGTCTAATAAACTCTGTGGAACCTGTTTGGAAAACTTCATCTTTCAAGCAACAACCCGACATTAGGTACATATTGTACTAAAAAAACAGCCTCGACCTGAAACAAATAAATAACATGTAATATAAACATTAGCCTTCGATAATTAACTATTATGGGTATTATGTTGACATAACAACACTAGCCTTTTGTCAGATACTAGCATTGTGTTGGTAAATAATGCCCTCACCTCTTTGGCTGCAAGCAAGATTCTAAAACATCTTTAAAGTAACATGTATAGTAACAAGTCCACTAATCTGAAAATTTCCCAAAAATCAATTCATTATCAAACTACGGATACCAGATCAATTTACTCCCCTAGAAAGAAACACTAGCAAATGGACAACAAGTAATAATCCGGCTTTTATGTCACCGACCACGAACACCAAATTACATAACATATCATGACAATTCGATATCGAGTAACACCAACCGTATGTCACCTTACGAACATCCTTCCGTACCATGGCCGGTCAGTGTAGTTACTTTACGTATAGGTACCAGATAGTACATTCTTCCTTAATTCTCAGAGCATTGTTACTTTATGGGTGACTCACGTAAAATGTAAAAAAACAACCACTGCCATATGTTACGCCATCAACAACCAAAAACAATTTACAAAACATTACTACGTTTTCATATGAAATCTTAGGGACATAAGTAACAACGGCACATCAAGTAACGAGTTAGGTAAGCTGCTATACGCCAAACACAAACTATTCCACATAAAATGTATCAAAACCATCTCCAAGAAAGCCATAATCTAAACATAATCAAACATTTCCAATAACTCACAACACGCTTCACAAAATCACTGAAGTCACAATTCCACACCAAGAGAACACAATGATAAAGTAACTATCGCACTATACTCACACAATGGCCATAACATAACAGTTCGGGGAGAAGCTACGTCATCAACCTGTAGATACCAATGACGGGTAAAGCACATATGCGACATAATGTAACAATTACGAAAACTACCATATGGTTTCTTAAGCTACATCAAGTAAACAATGAAACCATTAAGCAAGCTACTATACGACATATATGGCATACAATAACACTTATGCAGGCAGTAACAATTATTCAAGAAGTAACAATCACCATCAACTGTTAACAGGGTTGGTATTCAGAAGTAACAATCATCAACTGTTAAAGTAACAATTCAGAAGTAACAATCATCAACCGTGCAGTAACAATTATTCAAGAAGTAACAATCACCATCAACTATTTGCAATATACATACAATGGCTAGACTTGTTAACAGGGTTGGTATTCATTTTTTATATGAAACATTGAGATCAAATAACTTAGCATTTATTACAGTAAATAACAACAAGAAGCCAAATTTACTTGTGAATCTATGGCCAAATTTACTTGTGAATCTTACTCATCGATTTTTTTCGTTTGTCTTCTAGCCATAGCGAGCACCCCACCGACGCCGGTGAATCTATGCCTTTTCGCCTTCAATTTCACTTTCTAGAATTCAATAGAAACCTATCTCATGTCCCCCATTAGGATTGTCATTCACCCTTCAACAAATCGTAACAACCTAAAATCCCAACCTCAGAGCCGTATCATATTCGGACTTTGCTCCTTTTTACATGATAACTGATTTTTTTTCTCTTTTTTCGAAGCGTTAAGAAATAATCGAGATCGCAATCGTTAATCAATAAACGTGAGAACTGAGCCATATTTTTTCGGGAATTACAGAGGTTTACGCCTTGTTTTCCGTCAACATAGCTTTTCAAATTTTGCAATCAAGCTGCTAGCAGATTCCTAGGATCGGATGTACGTGTGAAACGGTTACTACATGTCAACGCATTTAATACATGCTGGAGATAAAATAGATAAAAAAATTAAAAATAACAATGGGTATTTCGGTCAAACTATTATGTTTGTCATTCCTAATCACTTTAAATGAAAAATGTTCTTCCAGACCCATTATTGACGTTTTACGTCCTTCTGGCCCCTTCCTCCAATTCTAAAATAGGTGTTTTTTTTCTAATCATGTGGGACCATAAAAAAATACTTAAATATGATTGATTCCGGACTATCAAGTCATACTTGTGCCGGAACTCCATAAAATTTGCCTATAAAGAAAGCCTAATTGAGATGTAAATATCTATGCGGATTAGAATAAAGAAATTCTTTTCATAACAATGATGATTAGTCTTTTTCTTGTTTTATTATTGTTAGCATAAGTATTTTCTTTATGCTTCCAATGACATCATCATCATGAATGTATATATATATATACTTTATATATACAACCTAGGCGAGCGAGAAAGTTGTAGTTACGAGTGAAGAACAAATGGGGAGGGAAATACGACTCGAGAGGGATATCGTGCCCGAAGATTCAGAGGTAGTAAATGTCCTTAAGCCAAATCATGAACAAAGGCAAGCTTACGATTCTATCATGTTGAAAGTAGCACGGGAGGAACCAGGGGTGTTTTTTATCGATGGCCCCGGCGGAACAGGGAAAACATTTCTATACCGCACAATCCTAGCAGTTTTACGAAGCCAGAGCCACATAGCTTTAGCAACAGCAACATCAGGCGTTGCAGCATCCGCTTTGCCAGGAGGAAGGACGGCTCATTCCCGTTTCAAACTACCTTTACAAAATGAAGAGGCTCGTTTACAAGCGTGAATAGGCGAGTCCCTTGGCCAACCTTCTTCGGGAGGCGAAATTAATAATATGGGATGAAGCCCCAATGGCTCACCGGAAATCCATCGAGGCATTCGGCGAAATGCTTAAGGACATACGGGAGTGGACGGGACCACTTCGGAGATAAGGTAGTTGTATTTGGAGGTGATTTCCGGCAGGTCCTTCCGGTGGTTACTAATGCAAGCCGTCCTCAGCAAGTCGATGCATGCCTGATTAGTTCTCCGTTATGGCAATCATTCACAAGGATGACACTTCGCCAGAACATGAGAAGTTTGGAAGATCAGTACTTCACAGAATACCTGCTACGTGTTGGGAACGGTACTGAGATCACAGATACCGACGGGAATATCACACTCCCATTGCCGATGATAATCCCTTTCAACGATAAAGATACATCCCTTAACAGCCTCATTGAATTTGTCTATCCGAACGTTAACTTATTTGGCATTGATCCTCAGCAGATAATCGGGCGTTGCTTGCACCAACAAACACTTCTGTAGATGAAATCAATGACACCATGCTTCAAAGACTCCAAAGCGACAGTAGAACTTACACCAGGACTGACTTGGCAATCAATCCCCGGCACCAAGGAGACTACGAGGATTACCTTAACACCTTAAATCCGAGCGGTCTGCCTCCGCATGAATTGCATCTTAAAGTTGGCTGCCCTGTGATATTGTTACGTAATTTGAACCCTACAGAAGGCCTTTGTAATGGTACCCGACTGATTTGCAAACAACTCGGGCCGTACTCTATTCTTGCTGAAATAATGACAGGATCAAACGCCGGGGAGACAACCCTACTGCACCGTATTCCTCTTGAGTCTTCAAACGAAGATAAAAAATCAGGCATACCATTCAAGCGTTATCAATTTCCAATAAGACTACCTTTGCAATGACTATTAACAAAGCACAAGGTCAGACGCTCGAACGTGTAGGGATATATCTCCGTGAACCAGTATTCTCCCACGGACAACTATACGTAGCACTATCGAGGGCTAGAAAGTCTGCCGATGTTAGAGTCCTTATCGCCCCACCAACATTTGAGGAAGTTAGACACACTAATAAAACCCATAATGTGGTTTACATGGAGGTACTTAACAGGTAATCGATACACAGGTAAGGAACCCCTACGCATTATGAACTTTTAACTAAAACTATTCCGTTTATGTGTAACAGATTCTGATATTGAGCCATTATGTGTACTTATTATTATCCAGAAAACAAGAAAAATATACTCTACTATAATCTTCGTACGGTTATCTGTGCAGGTAATGGTGCCGCATTTTACTATTGCCGAGATCACTCCAGGCATGACTCGATGGCGATGCAATGTAATTGTTTTAGAGAAAGGGCACGTTACAACTACGGGAAACAAAAAGAAGATACAAAAGCTCATATTTTCAGACACTCAGGTACGAATAATACTCTCTTAGGTTGCTGAAGCATTTCGTTTGAAAAAGTCAATATCAACACATTAAAACATTCAATGTTCTACACATATCCTTGGTTAGTAATTTTCCCATACTCGTTTACTCTATGGTACTCCTAAGGATACTTCGCAACATATTTGTAACCTCAAGAGTAAACCCAAAAAGAGTAAACCCAGACTCGCGAGAATGGTAAGCCCTTACGCAAGTAATATCCCTACATAACTATCCTTCATTTATCTAGCTAATGGTTACTTCATCTATCCACATATACAGGGCTGATAAGAACATAGAAACCATAAGGGATTACGTTAATCCACAGAACTCACGAGGCCAAAAGCGACTGTTCGAATTTACACTGGAAGATGAGATCCTCCCACTGATGGAATTAATTCCTGACAAAAAGGTACCAATATAACCGCTTTACTGCTTAGATACAACACATGAGAAATACTAAAACACAATTCACCATACAGAACGAATGGGTCAAAGTCACAGCGGCAGTCACGGACTACAAGCAACTGGTAAGCTACGTAGCATGCCCGAAATGCAAGCAAACTGTTATAGCTGAACCAAAAGAGCGAGTTCTATTGCTTCAAGTGCCAAAAGCCACAAATTGCCGGGCGAAGTAAGTTCGAACTCCTTGAACTCAACATTACAACTTCTACTGTGTTACAATACGAAATATAAATAAAGATTCTTTACTTGAACTCAAACCAGATGCAGACTAGATGTACAACTCTCGGACACATCAGGCAAAATCAAAGCTACATTCTTTGATGAGTTAGCGAGGAAAATTACCGGGGCACACACCAACGAACTTTATGAAATGGACTACCAGGTACAATAAATGCAAATAAAACCACCTATCTTACTCCTTAACAAAATACTAACCAGTTTCCCTTGGTAACCAGGCTACAACAACTATTCTCAAGAAGATAAGTGAACAACTCCAGCAGGATACCTTCCGTATGCAGATCAGAGCTGTTAAGAAAAACTATGGCGATGGGATAACCCGTTTCTCAATTCAGCAATATCATAAACTCCCGAACCACGATGACCACACCACCAAAACACCAGAGAAAGGAAAATCTGATGAAGAAGAGACTTCTGATCACCAACAGCGAATACCTCCAGCTTTGCAACCTAAAACCCCCCAGAAAAAACCAAAAATGGGAAACAAGTAGGAGTGGTAACTTCCTAGATTAAATGCATTTTGTATCCAAACTTTATCACTTTGAATGTCTATCATCAAGTGGAAAAAAACTCAAATTTTCCACCTTGGTAACTTGTGCAACTAACAAGTAGGCTGTAACAGCAAATCTTTTGTAACTTCTGCACCTTAGAGGTGGGCTACAGCAACAAAAATCTTTTGTAATGTAATCTTTTGTAAGTGACAAAACATGAAACTCCTAAAATGGAATATTTTGTAATGTAAATATTCACCACCTTCAGGCTACACGAACATTCGGTACAAACGAAACCCTAACAATCACACACAAACGAGGGCCCGTTCCGTGCGGCGCACGGAATACAGTAGGCACTAGTATATATATATATATATATATATATATATATATATATATATATATATATATATACGCACACGTATTAAGGACAAACTCATTCTTTAAGTATCATGTTCTTAGGATACACGTATCCGTAATCAAGATACGTGTATCCGGTAAAATATCCGGTTTTTGAAAATTACAATTCGCCCCTAATACGCGCGTATCCAATGCGAGTATCTGGAGTATCTGTCGAGTATCGGTATCCGATACGTATCGGATACGGGATACGCTTGCGGGATGAAGTATCCGTGCATCATAGCTCATAGCAATGGGATGCAACTCATAATCATAAGAGTTTAAGTAAGTTCGTACAAAAACCAACTGTTTGCACCCTGACCAAACGTGGTAAGGTGCATCCAGAAAAATACGTCGTTTCTCACATCCACAATGTACTCTATGTTTATCTATCACACTATTACGTTGTACGTCATTCCAGTTATCTCATACCCTTTGATTGTCACAAACATGTATCAGGCAAAGCCTAGAGAGGGGCCTTGGGCTGTTGTCCAAAAAGATCTTCAAGTATATGCTCGTAGTTTATGAAAACTCGAAGTTGGTAGTACGTGGGTTCTCAACTACAAGCTTTCCTTTCACTCTGAAAACAAGATAATAACAAGCCGTGATCCAAGTTTGTATTCCCGTTTCTCGTGGAGCAAGGAGACAAGAACGGAGCCAGGAAATTTTCTTTAGGGGGCTAGGCTAAAAGTTGTTTAATGTTATTTTTTATGGTAGATTTTTTCCTTTTAAAAGTTTGAAATTTAACAGAAGAAACTGCTATAATTAAGAATGAAGACACCCCCGGAATTCATTTCATTCAAGAGGGAAAAACAAGAAAACAAAACTTGAGTGACCCACTAGGTTCATGTTCGAAGTATTCTATTTTATTATTACTAAAAAAAAATACAGATCGACTATGTCGCAATTCAACTAAAATGACAATAGGGTTTGCATATTAAGGTACGAGAGAAACGTGGAAGCGAGAAAGTATATATATATATATATATATATATATATATATATATATATATATATATATATATATATATATATATATATATATCATGTACTAGTACCAATGGATGTTTATTTGACTGTTTTTATTGTGTTGGGTTGATCTGTAAACTAAATAGGTGGGCTGGGTTAATTATAAGGTGTAGTGAACTGGGCTTATTATACAAAGTATTGGGTATAAGAGCAAAGCCTAGGTGGGCTTAGCCCCTAAGCCCATGCTTTGGCTCCGTCTCTGCAAGGAGAGTTCCAAGCAAGAAACTATTGCTGACATAGGCGAAGTACATTGCAACTTCAAGCGGCTAACGAATATGAATCAAGAAGTTCATCACTGAATAAGGTATGGTTCCGTCCATTGATGAACTAATGACTTTATGTTGTGGCAACAATGAGGTGATTGCTCGGGTAAATTAGCCATAAACGATCCAACCATGTGCTTCGGCGCTTATTCAAGATTAGTGGTGTATGTATACATTATGTCACTTATTGTGATTACTTTGTTATAACAATAGGATTACTCAAAATTCGTGAACTGTACACGTAGATAAAGGAAGTGAATGTTGTATACAGAGACGGAGCCAAGTAAAGGGCTTGGGGTGGCTAAGCCCACCCGATTGTTATATTTGATACACCAAAACATCTGTATAATTCAATCAAACATAGTCAGTTATCTTAATACAGCCCACCTGGACATACATAAATAGTCCACTAGCCCACCCGAATATAAATTCATGGCTCCGTCATTGGTTGTATACAAAAATTTGATGAAGCTATTTGAAAAGTGTATATTCACGTTTTATCCTCTCTCGAAAAACATTTATAAAACACCCTCAAGTATGTCACGGGTTAAGTCCACCCGAAAAAAAATTACATCATAGAACTTAAAAAATTCAGCTCAACTTATTCAATGTTTTTAATTTTATGCACGTACTTGGTTATTTGCAAAAGTAGACACAAACACTATTCATGAGCACCCATCCGTTGAAATTTTTTTTTTGGATCCGCCACTTGTTTTTTTTTCCCCGAGAAGACGAAAGATTATATTAGAAAAAGCCGGACTAACGCCGGTAAATACAAACAAAAGCCGGCCAACACCGGACAAAGCCGGAAACTATCCGGCCGAACTAAACAAACAAACTAAAACAAAGAAACAACCGGAAATACTGTTAAAGAAGAAGTCTCCGATGAGAAACTTTGACAGAGAAGAAAGTCCCATGAGGACCAAACAACAACAAACCCACAGACACATAAACACAGAACATTCACATAAACGTCTAGCAACAGAATAGAAACCAAGGGAGGAGCTATGACCACAAGCAGCCACCGCCGGTGAACCGCCGCCGCAGACTGCCACCTCCAAGCGAAGAGAGAAGCCCGAAAGAAAAACTAACACCTCCGTTGAAAGAGTGACTACCATAAACGCCGGCTAAGAGCCCGATGCCTTAAAGGGAATAAGAGAGCCACACGTCGCCGGAACGCCGCCGCAACATCACCATCATCATGACTCCACCACTTGATAAATCGCCGCCACTAGACGCGAACACCACCAGACGATAGGAGAACAAATCTAGACGGGGATGAGCTAGATCTGCAAATCCGGCCGCGACACAATGAAATCCGGCCAACCGCCACTGGTTATTGGAATGTTTTCAACTAACTCACTCAAACATCAATTGATAGCCTCTGTCCTTACTTCTCGGTCGGGATGCAGATCCTCTGCTGTGTAGACTATAGAGGTATCACAACAATGCTGTGATAAGGGGGATTAGGGGTATGAAGGTAAATTCCTAAGTAGAAGTTTGAAAGAAGAAACAGAAAAAAACATGAAACAGACTGATTTATATACATACAGCAGCAAGCACAACATTATGAGACAACAGAGGATCCCAATTCCCTTGGTCGATCACCGTTCCAATTCCTAACCTCTAGTCTTACTCTTCGGTCTCTGTTCACCGTTCTGACTATGACCCCTCTACCCTTGTAGCGGTGCTTTTAGATTTCGAAGGTTTTTTTTTCTTTTTCTTTCAACTTGTCTATTTTCTTTCTAATGCTTCATACCCTTTTAATTTAATTGGAATATAAACGTTTTTAAGGTGTGTGTGCTTAATTAGGTCAGTGCTTTTTCTGTTGTTAATCAAGGAATTCGTTTCCGAGGGAAAAAAACAATCCCAATTTTCCATAGACAGATATTGGCGGCCGCACTCCAAACGTTTTTTCAAAATACGACATAGATACGGATACCAACAACATACACAAACTTGTGATCATTCCGGGCAATTAATTAGTGATGTCCAGGCAGTTTGCCGAAGACCATAATACCTCTCTTATCAAACAAGTCTCTATGGATGAAGTTAAGAAAGCCGTTTTTGATCTTGATCCTAGTAGTGCAAATTTGGTATGGATGGCTACACAGGGTCTTTCTATAGAGCATGTTGGGACATAATTGCTGTTGATGTTCATGAAGCTGTAAAGCACTTTTTCTTGGGTGGTTATATTCCTCAAGCTATTGGGGCCACTGTGATTACTCTGATCCCCAAAAAGGAGGCCCCAAAAACTTTTGCTGATTTCAGGCCCATTGCCCTTAGTACTTTTGCTAACAAAATCTTTACCAAGATTATCTGCACCAGATTACAATTGGTCCTTCCTCTCCTTATCTCAGTTGAGCAATCTGCTTTTTTGAAAGGTAAGGATATTGCTGATAATGTCCTTTTTGTTCAAGAGTTGGTTCGGTTGTGCATAGAAAAGCCGAGAGGTCACAATATCATTTTTAAGTTTGATGTTACTAAAGCCTTTGACAGAGTGTCCCGGCCTTTTCTCAAAGCTCTTCTACTTAAATTTGGCTTTTACGAGACTTTTGTTAAACTCATTATGAATAATCTTACCTTCAAATTTGGTTTTCTCGTTCTCATTAATGGCACCCCCGTTGGTTTATTTCGAACACTAGGGGTATTAAGCAAGGAGATCCTATTTCCCCCTACTGTTCATTCGGTTTCGAAGCCCTTACTAGGGGCCTTAAACATATTTTCCACACTCATGTTGAACATTATGCTGTCCCCAGAGGTTTCATTCCAATCACCCACTGTATGTATGCTGATGATCTCATTGTCTTTGCTAGGGCCACTAAGAAATCTCTCAAAAATCTTTTTACTTTTCTACACCACTATGATCTTGCTTCTGGACAACAAATAAAAGCAAATAAAAGTTCTTTTTTCATATCAAAGCATGCAAATTCTCTTACTGTTGACATGGTCAAGACTGTTACTAGTATGAAAAAAGACTCTTTTCCATTTACTTACCTTGGGTGTCCTATCTATGTGGGTAGACCTAAGCATTGTTACTTTATCCCCCTTATTCAAAAACTTGAGCACAAGCTTCAAGGTTGGTATGCCAGATTTCTCTCCACTGGGGGTAGACTTATCCTCATTAAACATGTGTTGTCTTCTATTCCTATACACATCCTTGCTGCTCTTAAAAAGCCTGCCACTGTGTTCAACAGAATAGAACATATCCTTTCCCATTTTCTTTGGTTAGACACCGAAAAATCTAAGAGGCATATCTGGAGATGTTGGGAGGAAGTTTGCTTTCCCACCAATGAAAATGGGCTAGGAACTAGAAATCTGAAAGTTCTTCAGCAAGCTTTCTCTTGCAAGCTTTGGTGGAAGCTGAGACGAGGTCAAGGTCTTTGGGCCAGCACTATCATGAGAGGCAGCTACCCTCTTTACAAATTATATGCCTGGAAGCTTCTTAGTCCTGTTCAAGATATTGCTGATGAATGCATGCATTATGTTGGTCATAATAAGTGGATATGGTCTCCAACTTCCAATGGCAACTTCACTATTAAATCTGCTTATGGTATTCTCAGGAAAAGGAGACAGTCTCTTCATGATTTAAAAGAAATCTGGAAGCCCTACATACCTGGTAAGATATCTTTCTTTATATGGAGATCGAGAAATGGTTTACTTCCTTTTGCAAATCGCTTCAAAAATTTGGCATACATGGGCCTTTTAAATGCTTATTTTGTAATAATGAAGAAACTATTGACCATGTCTTTTGGCACTGCACTAAAGCTCAACAAATATGGGGGCACTTTCAGACCTTATTTCATTGGGGTCACCATCATTGTGACAGTCCGTGACAAGCCATGAGCATCGGCTCCATCCGATAACCAGGGTGCCTTGAATACTTGTGTTACCTCTTATTCCTATTTTTATATGCCGGGAGCTTTGGAAAGCCGGGAACAAAACTCTTTATGAAGATGTGACGATCACGGGGCCACTATTATCTTTGCTATCCTTGACATCGCCGGAAAAGCAAAGTTAACTTACAACACACCATAATACACATGACACTCGCCGGAAAAGCAAATGGCAGAGTTACACATAGACAGATATTGGCGGCCGCACTCCAAACGTTTTTTCAAAATACGACATAGATACGGATACCAACAACATACACAAACTTGTGATCATTCCGGGCAATTAATTAGTGATGTCCAGGCAGTTTGTCTCGATCTTCTCCATAAAACCTTTCTTCTCAGGCTGCTGCTCGTCAGTTCCTCCATGGGCCCCATAAACATGATGAGTAGTAGTAGCAGCTCCATAACCGCTACCATAACCCTTCCCAGGGGTGGTAGTGGTAGCTCCATGGCCATGAGCGTATGCATCCTGACCAGTAGTCGGCTTGTTTCCACCTAGCAATTTTTTCTTGATTTTTTCTTTTATGGACTTCTTCCTCCTCCCACCTTGCCCGTCGTCCTCCGACTAAGTACCCAAACCAAAATCAACACAATACAAGTCAGCTGATCACAAGTTAATTTCCACATACAAATGTATATGATTATTAATTGTTGAATTGCCATCTGCCTAATATGAGAAGATAGATAATTAATGCAATGCCCTCTGAAGAAAAGAAGATCAAGAAATCATTGTCATTTTTGTTATTGCTCAAAAAGCTGAATATTGAATGTACATAGCTTCCTATTTATACATTTTCCTGTCATTTATTCTCTAAGTCAATACATCAGAATATTCTGGAGAATATTCAGTCATTTTGGAATATCTGGTAGAATATTCTGGTCAATAGGGAATATTCCCTGGAATATTCTGGTCAATGATGGAATATTCTAGGGAATATTCTGTGACTTAAACCGCCAATGCCAATGTTTACTCATCATGTGTTGTATCACCCCTCCGCATCTGGACTTGGAGTAAATCGAGTGGAGACCAAGTTGAGTAGTGAGTTGTTCGAACCGTGGTCCGTCGAGAGGCTTTGTAAAAATATCGGCTAACTGATTTGTTGTGGATATAGCTGTTGGAACGAGAAGACCAGCTTGGAACTTTTCTCTTATGAAGTGGCAATCGAGTTCGATATGTTTGGTACGTTCGTGAAATACGGGATTTTCCACAATGTAACACGCACTCGTATTGTCACAAAACAGTGGTATGGGCAATTGAGGATTAAGTCCCAGATCTTTCAACAAAAAAACAAGCCACTGCAATTCGCAAGGAGTGGCGGCGAGGGCTCTATACTCCGCCTCTGCCGAACTTCTGGACACCGTACTCTGCTTTTTCGCCTTCCATGAGATCAAGGATTGTCCCAGGAAGATACACCAACCCGTAATCGATCGTCTTGTGTCAACGCACCCTGCCCAGTCAGAATCGGAGTATGCGTGTAGATCCGAGAAGATATGATCTTGGAGTGTTTATCATCTGAAGCTCGAAGATTTATACCAGATCCGGCTGGATATAACAAACCCTGACCGGGAGATGCTTTTAGAAATCGAAGGATGCGAAGTGCTGCCTGTTGATGGTTAACAGTAGGGCAATCGAGGAATTGGGATAATTGCTGAACGGCGAAGCTGATGTCTGGGCGAGTGAAGGTTAAATAAATCAGTTTTCCGATCAAGCTCCGATAGCTGCTGTTATCTGGTAATGATGGGGAATCGTTTTTGGCAAGCTTGGAGCTGGTGACCATCGGGGTGGATGCTGGCTTACATGCAAGAAGACCATACTCGGACAGAAGATCCATGGTGTACTTTCTCTGTGACAAGGTAATCCCTTTACTGCTGCGTGCTATTTCAACCCCCAGAAAGTAATGTACTCTGGCCAGGTCTTTAATTTTGAATTCCTTGTCTAGATCCCTTTTAATATCTTGAATAATTTGCAAATTGGGACCTGTAAGTAGGATGTCGTCCACATAAACCAGAAGCCCAATAAAGTTGTCTTGCACTCCCTTAGTGAACAGGCTATAATCACTCTTGGATTGGTGAAACCCTAATCCAAGAAGATAAGAAGTGAGTTTAGCATTCCACTGGCGTCCTGCTTGTTTAAGCCCATAGAGTGACTTCTTTAGCTTGCAAACAGCATTAGGAATGGAAGTGTCATACCCAGGTGGTACTTTCATATAAACCTCTTCAAATAAGTCACCATGTAGGTATGCATTGTTTATGTCTAGTTGTTCTAAGTGCCAATTAGCAGCAGCTGCTACAGCCATGACAACTCTGACTGTGGTAAGCTTTGCAACTGGTACAAAAGTGTCATGGTAATCAATCCCTGGTTGCTGAGTATACCCCTTTGCCACTAGCCGAGCCTTAAAACGCTCAACCTGACCATCTGGTAGGTATTTCACTCTGTACACCCACCTGCATCCGATAGGAATTTTCCCTTTGGGTAGAAAGACAATCTCCCAAGTATTGTTACGTTGCAATGCTTCAATTTCAGTGCTCATAGAATCTCTCCACCTGTGATCCTTGACTGCTTGTTGGTAGGTGACAGGTTCATCTGCAACATTCACACTCAAGGCAAATGATTTATAGTGAGGTGCAAGTAAATCATATGATACATACTCTTGAATGGGGTATTTAGGTTGAGTGAGGGCATTGTGGCAAACATAATCCTGCAAATAGTGTGGGGTTTGTTTAATCCTGGTGGATTGTCTAGGTTGTGGTGCAGGTTGCATCATGGGTTGTGGTTCAGGTGTAGCTGATGTTTGAGGACTAGGAGAGGAGGATGAAGGTGTGTTAGATTCCATAGATGGTGTAAGTGAAGTAGGTGATAATGTAGTTTCTGAATCTGATTGTTGTGGTGTCTGTGTATGATCAGAATTAGGTGTGGATGTTGGTACTGAGGTGAACTGTTGTGTTGTTTGTGGATGAAGGTCAAAAGGAAGATGGTTGTGGCTGGTAGGTAGAGGATAGGAGTAAGACATGGAGTGAGGCTGTGTAACTGTGTGGAGGGAAAAAGGAAAGATATGTTCATGGAATACGACATGTCTGGAAATCAAGATGTTCTTGGTTTGTAAATTTAGAAGTATATATCCTTTGACGTTTGGAGGGTAGCCTAAGAAAGCACAAGGTATACTTCTATTATCAAATTTTGTCCTATGGACATCAGTATTGTGAGCAAATGCTAGGCAATCAAAGACTCTAAGGTTAGAATAAATTGGTGGTTTAAGAAACAACCTTTGAAAAGGAGTTTGATGCCGAATCTTAGGAGAAGGTGTAAGATTTATAAGGGTGACAACATGTTGTACACAAAACCCCCAATAGGCTAAAGGAATCTTGGACTGAATCTTTAGTGCCCTAGCCACATTAAGTATGTGTTGATGTTTCCTTTCAACTATTCCATTTTGCTCTGGAGTATGGACACATGAAGTTTGATGTGTGATCCCATTCATTCCATAAAAATCTGTTAATCTGAATTCTAGGCCATTATCAAACCTGATGGCTTTGATTTGCCAATCAAACTGAGTTTTTACAAAAAAAAAAAGAATTGTTTAATGAGGTCTCTAACTTGTGATTTGGCTTTAAGTAAGAACAACCATGTGAATCTAGTGTAGTCATCCACAACAGTTAAGAAATAATGCTCATTGTAGACAGTGGCCTTTTTATATGGACCCCAGATGTCCTTATGGACAAGATCAAAAGCAGAATTGGCCATGGAATTACTTAAGGGAAAAGAGAGTTTCTTTTGTTTAGCAAGATGGCACACAATACATTTATTTATTTCAAAAGGGCAAACAGACTGCTCTATGAGCTTTACATCATTGATCACTTTGTTAGACATATGACCTAGTCTAAGATGCCAAGTAAATGCATCTGGATTATTAGAAAGCCTTGCAGACTTGGATGTGTTGAGGGCAACTACAGGATTGAGGTGATGCTGAGGAGTGGGATGATGCTGATGGTCATGCAGATTTAGGTAGTAGAGGCCATGGTGATGCCTAGCTGATCCAATCATCTTCTTGGTTATAGGTTCCTGTATCAAGCATAAATCAGGTGTGAAAGTAACAGTCAATTGTGTATGATGTAATAGTTTGCTTAGTGAAAGCAAGTTGTGTTTGAAGGATGAAATGTACAGGACATCAGAAAGTATCAAATCAGGTGAGAGTTTAACTATGCCTTTGTGTGTTGCAGCTGTTTGATTTCCATTAGGAAGTGATACAATGGTGTGGGGAATAGGTGTATAGGATAGGAAAAGAGCAAGAGTACATATTATATGATCAGATGCACCTGAATCTATAATCCACTTACCTGAATTAGAATGCACAAACTTACCTGTTGGTGCACCAAAGTTAGTACTCAAAACAGTGGCCTGATTGACCTGGTGTTCAAGTTCATTCTGTGCTTCAGTGTTTGGCACATTGAGCAAACTCCTTAACTCTTCTAACTGTTCTTGAGTGAAAAAGGAGGCGACTGATTGAGTTACTGATTCTGCCATTATTCCTTCAGCTGTATCAACTTGATTTGTTGTGACTCTACCTGAACCTCTTCCAGCACTATTTCTGCCTCTGCCCCTACCCCCTGGTGGAAAGCCATGCTTTCTATAGCACCTGTCTTCAGTATGACCTTGGATACCACAATAAGTACACTGAAAGTTTCTGTTGCCGGATAAGGGCCTTTTAGGATATTGAACACTTCCACTAGGACCTGCATTCTGCCCATACTGAGTGTTTGGTTGTCCATAACCAGTAGTTCTTTGTGTAGCCATTATAGAACTTTCAATTCTGTCAGGATGACCTAGACAATAGCTCAGCTGCCTTTCATGTTTAACAGCCATTCCAAAAACTTGATTTATAGGAGGCAAAGGATGCATAAGCATTACTTGTGCTTTGACAGGTGCAAAACTATCAGTAAGTCCTTTTAAAAAATGAATTGCACACTCAGATTCAAAGTAATCTCTGTAAATTCTCACAGCTCCACAATTGCACACATGTACACAAGTACAATTAGGATATGGCCTTATTATTAGTAGTTCTTCCCACAGAATTTTCAGCTTGGTATAATAATCAGTGACACTGAGATCATTTTGTTTGACAGAATTTACCTCTTCAAGCAGGTCTGAAAGTCTGAAATGGTCTCCATGAGAGAATCTTTCTTTCAAGTCATTCCATACTTCTTCAGCGGAATTCAACCACATCACACTCTGAGCAATCGAAGCAGATACTGAATTCAGAATCCAGGACAAGACCATACTGTTGCACTGTTCCCAAGCACGGTGATCAGCATCATCAACTGGTGGAGCTTCCAGGTTTCCATTGATAAAACCTAATTTGTTCTTTGACATGAGTGCCATACGCATTGAGCGAGCCCAGGCATGATAGTTGCTTCCATTGAGTGGTGGCTGAACCAAAACTAATGATGGATTTTCATTGGGGTGTAGGTAATATGGGCTGAGAGGGACGATTTGCTGCTGGTTTGGATTTGCCATAGATGCAGAAAAAAAAACTGGAGAATGAGAAATAAAGCCTAATGCTCTGATACCATGAAGAAAAAAAGATCAAGAAATCATTGCCATTTTTGTTATTGCTCAAAAAGCTGAGTATTGAATGTACATAGCTTCCTATTTATACATTTTCCTGTCATTTATTCCCTAAGTCAATACATCAGAATATTCTGGAGAATATTCAGTCATTTTGGAATATCTGGTGGAATATTCTGGTCAATAGGGAATATTCCCTGGAATATTCTGGTCAATGATGGAATATTCTAGGGAATATTCTGTGACTTAAACCGCCAATGCCAATGTTTACTCATCATGTGTTGTATCACCCTCCAAACCCCTTAGCAGATAGCTAAGTAATGCAACGCCCTATAGACCCCGGGTCTGGTAGCGCTAAATAAGTCATAAATGACCCGGTCAAGTGTTTAGATCTCCGTCTTCGCTTGGTCTAAAAGGGCTAACCTGAGTTGACAAATTCTTTATGTCTCACACTTATATGGGGGTTGACAAGACCTTTATGTCTCACACTTATATGGGGTGAGCAGGACATTACTTTAATGATGTGGGACTTTACAGGCTAACCTGAGTTGACAAGATCTTTATGTCTCACACTTATATGAGGTGAGGATAACATTACTTTAATGATGTGGGCCTTCAGGGCATTAATAGCAGATACACCAAATTTTATCCGTATAATAATATAAAATAATACATATCCCTATTTTACAGCATCTCAATTCAAAATACACCACAACAACATCCCTATCCTTATCCTATATATAGCACTTCAAATACTATTAAATAATATATATTCTACTTCACAACTCTATTCATACACATTAAATATTTATTATTTCACTCCAGCATCATCCCTATCTTTATCCCTATATATTTTTATAATTAAAAATGTTCGGGGACGTGAATAGTGCATCCTCAAATGTGGGGATACACTGTTCATATCCCTAAAAATAAATATGGATAGAGCCTCTGCTGGGGGAGCTATTTGAGGTAAACTCTATTTTTTATCTTCATTTTAGGGATATGAACCGTATAAGGTTTCTGCTACGAATGTCCTTACATTCTCCTCCCTTATAAGGATGACCAAGACATTACTTTAATGATTTGAGACTTTACATTCTCCCTCTTATAAGGGAGTGGCAAGGCATTGTCCCTCCTTATAAGGGTGAGCATGGCATTACTTTAATGATGTGGGACTTTACATTTTTTTTTCCCATATGAGAGTGAGAATGACATTACTTTAATGATGTGGAACTTTACATTCTCCCCCTTATAAGGAGTGGCGAGGGGTGAGTAGGACATTAATTTATTGATATGAGACTTTACATTCTCTCCCTTATAAGGGAGTGATGTCCTCGTCAGGACGCCAAAGACTTGTCCTAGTGGACTTGTCCAAGTTCGTCCTTACCATAGGATTCTAGAGGTGCTCCCTACCGCCTCTCACAGTGTGGCATGTAGGTCCGTATGGAAGTCAAATTTGACATCGTAACGCCCCAGATCCCGAATCTGGTAGGGTTAAATAAGTCATAAATGATCCAGTCAACTGCTTAGACCGCCGTCCTCGCTTGGTCTAAAAGGACTAACTCGAGTCGACAAGACATTTATGTCTCACACTTATATGAGATGAAAATTACATTAATTTACCGATGTGAGACTTTAAAATTAACATTTTATGTGTTGAAACAATTAACATTTTATATGTTCAACATGCTCATCAAGTGTGGTGACAAAATATGATAACCGAATCATTTTTTTTCCTTTCATTTATCAATATATTGAGTATTTATACATCAAAGAAGAAAACCCTACGTCCCATAAAATTCCAACTATGTCATCGACTTACTAGATATAGATTAATAATTAAATAATATTACAATTTCCATAATACCCCTTCAAGTTGGAACGTAAATATCTCAAACGCCCAACTTGCTAAGAAAAAATCCTACGTCCCATAAAATTTCAACTATGCTCTCAACTTAATTGAATTAATATTACAATTTCCACAATAGTGGGCCTATTCTATTTTCTTAGAGTCCCGACATTTGTTCTGCTGTGATATCATGTTGAATTACCATCTTTTCTAAAAGTTTAAATTAATAATGAAGAGAGTTTGAGAATGTGATAAACACAAGAGTAAACTTCAACTTAGTTTATTCATTGAGTAAAAAGATGTATAAATAGATACAATTGGGATAGAGAGACTAGCTAGCTAGCTTGGGCGGCCACTTGAGTATGTAGATGTGGGCGGCAAGCATGCAAAAGTAAAAAGTAAAAGTTATGTCTATGACATAAAGTAAACTAGAGTTTGACATATTAATTGTTTATATGAATCACAATTAATATGTCTTTTACAATTAAATAAGGTGTACAATTAATATGTCTTTTACAATTAAATAAGGTGTACAAAATATTATGCACGAAATCTCGAGGCTCATCGAGTCCGCCGAGCACCCCGCCGGAACCCTCGGCGGACTCGATGTATCGAGTAATATTTCCACACCCCCCCTCAACCGGGCCGTATATGTTGATGCGGCCAAGTTTGCTACTTAGTCCGCCGAACATAAGAGGTGGAATAGCCTTGGTAAGAATATCGGCATTCGATCCGTCGAGGGAACATACCGGAGTTGAATAATCTTGGCATCAATCTTCTCCTTCGAAAGTGTCCGTCAATGTCCACATGCTTGGTTTTATCATGATGGTGGATCTTCTCGCCATGCATAATTTGAATTATTATCACAACAGAGTGTGATAGGTTGCGATACGGTTTGAAGTTCGGTCGCCGCACTTTTCGACCATAGAGCTTCACAAATGTACAAGTGCCCTTAGTTCGGCTTCAAGATTGTTTCTTGACACGTAGGTTGTTGAGGTTCCGGTTCGGCGGGCTCGGGTCGCCGACCGCCGAGGGTCGTAATGTGAGTATCCGCGGGATGCTTTGAAGGTTATGAGTCCGCCGAGGGTTAGGACTCGCCGAGGGTAAATGGTTTCTTGAGGGAACGGACTTAGTTCAATCTCAATCGGGTTTCCATCGGTGATCGGCTCGATAGGTTTCTTTGTAATATGGAGTCCTTTCAAAGAATTTCACATCCATAGAATTGTAAAATTTCTTTTCGGTAGGTGAGTAACACTTGTAACCTTTTTCTGTCTGTGCATATCCAAGGAAAATGCACTTATGAGCTTTAGGATCAAGTTTACTTCGTGTTGAGCATGGATATAAACAAACACAGTACAACCAAAGATCTTTGGAGGCAATTGGGTAATAAGATGAGAGCAGGAGTGTGTGGTCAGCAGGGTTTGGAGAGGAGTTTTGAAACCTAACACTCTGCTGGGAAGTCTGTTGATTAAATATGTTGCAGTCAATATAGCTTCACCCCACATGTATTTAGGAACATGTGTAGTGAACATGATTGATCTGGCCATTTCCAGCAGATGCCTGTTCTTTCTTTCAGCAACCCCATTCTGTTGAGGTGTTTCCACACAACTACTGATATGAACAATTCCTCTGTTTGTCAAGAAGTTACTGAGGTTAGACTCATAGTATTCCAGAGCATTATCAGTCTTTAAGATCTTGATCTTAGTATCAAATTGGGTGGAGACCATGTGATAAAATTCTTGGAAGATAGGTCCAACTTCGAGATTTGTCTTTCATTAAGAACGACCAAGTGTTTCGGTATGATCATCAATGAAGGTTACAAACCACCTTTTCCCGTTATACTTTTCACTCTTGAGGGTCCCCATACATCACCGTGAATTAGGGTGAAAGGGGAAGATGGCAAGTGAGGTAACTTAGCATACACAGATTTGGTGAGTTTAGCAGCAAATTGACAAATATCACATTGAAGATCATTAAGATTACATCCTTTAAACAATTCGGGAATTAAAGACTTTAAATAACCAAAACTTGGATGTCCTAGTCTATAATGCCATAACATGATATTGTCTAGGTTTTGAGTGCAGTCGCCGAGGCGGTTCTCGTCTTCGTCTTTGTCTTCACAGGTTGATCACAAACGATCCGAGCGGGGTTTAGCTTGCCCAATCACTTCTCGAGAAGAAAGATCCTGGAATGTGCACCGATTCTTATTAAAAACAACAAAGTCCAATTCGGATCTTTAGTGAGTTTACTTGACGAGATATAAGGTTACGGTCTAAGCGTGGAACAAACGGGACATTCGTAGATATATCGATTAGTAAGTTTAACCTTCCCAACACCTTTTGCATAAGAAACGAGAACCATCGGCAGTCTTAATTCTGTGAACTTGGTTGCATGGCATATATTGGGTAATAAGGTTTTTATTACCAGTCATATGGGAAGAAGCCCCAGAATCAACAATCCAAGTCTCATTACTAAGAGGTGAGTAAAATATACCTGTTTTAGCATGAGTGGCCATTTCAGTAGGGGAGCTACCTTCCTGATGCTGAGCAATAAAGGCTTTAAAGGCAGCCAACCGAGCATTCAGCTTACTGTCATTCTCCTCTTCACTGACAAGTTTGCCTTGACTTTCCCTGGTTGGTTTTGAGGTTTTAGAGGGGGTAGGTTTGCCATGTAGCTTCCAACAATTGTCCTTGGTGTGATTTGTGCGTTTGCGGTGATCACGAAACGCCTTTCCGGCTTTCTCGGTGGGCTTCCCGTAAGTCTCATTAACCTTCGACGGGCGGTACCTTCGGTAGGGTTGTCGGCGGGGAGTTCAAGAAACATCACTTTCCTCCGCTTTCCTCATGTTTGACCTCGGCAAACATGGATTTGAGATTTGGAAGAGGTTTAGTAGCAAGAATTCTACCTCGACATCATCAAGAGTAGGATTCGATCCGGTAAGGAATTTGAATACTCTCTTTTTCTCGATAATGTCTTTAAAGAGTGCGGCATCTTTAACATCATTCCAGGGTGAGTTTCCAACATATCTAGGTGTTGCCATGCCTTAGATAGTTGATTAAAGTATTGAGTTACGACATATCCCCTTGTCCGCAATTTTGAATACGAGCTTCGAGTTCATAGACTTCGGATGTATTGTCCTTTTTTGAGTAAAGGTCTCGGCATTGTCCCGATTTCCTTAGCGTGTCATACATCATGAAGTTCTCATCGATCTCTTTTGTCATAGACCTCGTGAGGATGGTCATGACTTGGTTATTTTCTCGTGTCCCATGCTTCAAACTTGGGGTCGGTTTCGAGCGAGGGCGAGTTTGGAACCGGACGGATATCCCATCTTGCCCCGGCCGGAGATATACATTTTCATAGACCTTGACCATAGCAAGTAATTGTTACCATCAAGTTTATGATTTGTAAAAGAAGAGTGTTCGTTATCCCGGTCGCCGAGGCAGTGTGAGTCTATCGAAGAAGATGAAACTTCGATAATGTTGACATTTTTTCGAAAAAGAAGCGAGTTTTGCGGCGGATTTTAGAACTCGGTAAGTCTCGATACCATGAAGAGAGTTTGAGAATGTGATAAACACAAGAGTAAACTTCAACTTAGTTTATTCATTGAGTAAAAAGATGTATAAATAGATACAATTGGGATAGAGAGACTAGCTAGCTAGCTTGGGCGGCCACTTGAGTATGTAGATGTGGGCGGCAAGCATGCAAAAGTAAAAAGTAAAAGTTATGTCTATGACATAAAGTAAACTAGAGTTTGACATATTAATTGTTTATATGAATCACAATTAATATGTCTTTTACAATTAAATAAGGTGTACAATTAATATGTCTTTTACAATTAAATAAGGTGTACAAAATATTATGCACGAAATCCTGAGGCTCATCAGAGTCTGCTGAGCACCCTGCTGGAACCTCAGCAGACTCAGTATGCTGAGTAATATTTCCACAAATAATAATATAGATAATTAACATACAATATTATACGTTTCAACTTGACAACATAAAACTTACAGAGCTAGAGCTAGAGCTGTTAGACCGGTGAAGTATGCCACCACCACCTTGGCCGCCATGCCCTTTGGTACCGTATTCTCCTCCTCCGGCGGTCTGAGTTTTATGGCCATGGCCACCGATGTTACCTCCGGCATACTGAATGGGGTAACCATATTTATCTTTCTTGTTGAATTTGTCACCATGTTCGGCTCCTCCTCCGTAATGTGACATTCTTTTTAACCTTTTTTTTTATTGAAAGGAAACATAAATTTTATTATGGTCCTGGACCAAGTATGACTTGGTAATTCAGGACCAATAGGAAAGCAACAAAAACACACAAGGGTCCACCGTGTAAAATATAAATGCCATTAATTTACATTTTTTTACCCTTCTTATAAGGATTTTATTGGTAGACAAGTATGACATGATGATCCTCGACCACCATAAAACCCCCGGAAAGGAAAATACACCAATGGAAGTGATTTATGAGAAAAAGACCTGCTCTTGTGGAAAATCTTGATGTGGATAAACCGGTTATATAGAATAAGGAAAAGTATTTTGGCACCGGAAACATGCACCGGCCATCTTCCGAAAATTGTTTCATGTGGTCCAGAATTTTTGTGTTATTATAATTGGGGGAATGAGGGAGAAGGACATAAATATTTCATCAATTGAGTAGAAGGACAGTTTTTTGAAACTTTTGCATAAAGGACAAAATTATTTATTCACTGTCGAAATTCACTTGTGTTCGAAATTCTTTCGTTTAAATTCATCGTTGAAATTCATTTGTCGAAATTCACTAATTTTTAAAATTCATTGTCGAGATTCACCGATTTTCGGGATTCATTTGTCAAAATTCATCGTCGAAATTCATCGATTTTGGGATTCACTAGGAAGATTCATTTCGATTTTCGGGATTCATTTGTTTGTCCTTCTCGCTATAAAAATTATGCAGTTGTCCTTCTCCCTATAAAAAATATGTAGTTGTCCTATTACTTAAAAATATTCCAGATTGTGTCCTTATCCCTAATTTTCCAATTATTATTTTGCTTTAAAAGTTAAATTGTGTGGTTATAAAGTGTTGTGTGAATAATTTGTGTGGATAAATGTGTGTGCCTATATCATTATCCATAGAATAAATGGAAAATTAGGGATAAGGACATAATCTGGAATATTATTAAGTAACAGGACAACTACATATTTTTTATAGGTAGAAGGACAACTGCATAATTTTTATAGCGAGAAGGACAAACAAAGTGAATCCCGAAAATCACCGAATCTCCTCAGTGAATCCCGAAATCAGTGAATTTCGATAGTGAATCCCGAAAATTAGTGAATTTCGACAATGAATTTTGAAAATTAGTGAATTTCGACAGTGAATTTCGGCAGTGAATTTAAACAGTGAATTTTGAACACAAGTGAATTTCGACAGTGAATAAATAGTTTTGTCCTTTATGCAAAATTTTCAAAAGACTGTCTTTTACTCAATTGATGAAATATTTATGTCCTTCTCCTTCATTTCCCCTAGAATAAATGAGGCCAAATCAAAGGTTAACTCCCATGGCCAGAAATTGAACCACCGATAGTCTGACACGTGTAAAAGAATCTGAATGCAGAAACATGGTGATTGTTTTCTTGGCCATATAATGTGGACAAACTCCACTTTAATAAAAAAAAGAAATGGGATGTCGGTCAGAATAAAGTAAGATGATACTAGTTTAGGAGAAATACTAGTGTGGTGGAGGAAATTTTAATGTGAAGTGACGGTAAAACGATCAGATCACACGATTAAATTAATATAAAATAAAGCTGTATGGTTTCCACTGGTGTCTTTACATATATGTAGACATCATATAAGTATTTCCCACTAGTGTAGTACACGGATAAGTTTCGCAAACTGAATCGAATCAATGTTATTTAGTCCAGCTCGATTAGGTTAAAACTTGTTTTCTGTTCGATTTCTGTAGTGTACATGCGTGTCTTTCGTTAATACTAACGTTCAGATACGAATTACTCACGACTTTAACAATTACATGCGAAGCACAGTTTGATCAAATAAGCGAGATAAAAGCAAACATTATACAAGTTATATTACATTAAAGAGGTACACACGTCGACAAATTACAACACACACTCGCCGGAAAAAGCAAATGGAGATCAGAGTTACAAACATACAGAAAGATATATCGACCGCCACACCAAAAAGGCTTATTCAAAAGGCATACACATACAAACGTGTGAGATCATTAATTAATGTTCTTCTTCCATCAGCACTTATTGATGGCCGCCGGGCAGCTTCTCCTTAATTTTCTCCACTACACCCTTCTTCTCAGGCTCAGTCCTATAAGCATCATGTTTAGTAGCAGTAGTTCCATGGCTACCATAGCCTTCCCCAGGGGTAGTTTTAGTAGTAGCAGCTCCATAGCCAGGAGCATATGCATCCTGGCCAGCAGTCGGCTTATTTCCACCTGGCAATTTTTCCTTGATCTTTTCTTTTATCGACTTCTTCCTCCTTCCGCCTTGTCCGTCATCCTCCGACTGAGTGACCAAAACCAACACAATACAAATCAGCATACACTTTCCACATACATTTGTATTGTTGTATGCTATATATATATATATTACATGACACACACTAAATATACCATTACCCTATTTTAAAAGTATGTCTCAGATAGTTTAGTTTTGATGTAGTGTCTTTAAATGCCCTTATGTTATAGACGTAGTAAAATACATGTAAACACATGCAGTAGATTTTTATATGGTTCATATTATAAAGTATAATCACATTGTGCTTGATTTAATTGATATTGGAATTATAAACGTACCGAGCTAGAGCTAGAGCTGTTAGACCGGTGAAGTATGCCACCACCACCTTGGCCGCCATGCCCTTTGTTACCATACTCTCCGCCGCTGCTAGACAAGGGAAGTGTTCCTCCTTGGGCATCACCCCCGGTCTGAGTTCCATAGGCGGCACCGGTGCCGGTGTTACCATTACCATATTCATCAGTTTTCTTGTGGATTTGTTCACCATTTCCAGCTCCTTTGAAAATCGACATTCTTTCTAGTTAGGTTAATTAGCTAACTCTTTGAATTCAAAAATACAGACAACTAAGAGAAATGAAAGACTTTGGTTGATCGAGATTATCAAATAAGATGTGATTTGTGTGTAAGTACTTGATCTGGATATAGTGCTTATATAGAGGAGTGATGAGGCAAAGGGCAGGTGAAGGAACGAAGACTATAGTGAACTCTGAGCATGGAAAAATGGAAATGAACCTTCGATAGACATACACGTGGTAACTGGTAACAAATCCAAGTGCCTGCGCAAACACGGCGAGGCCAAGTGTTTCTTAGATCTTTGGATGTCGACAAACTCACCTTAAAATAATGAATAAGATATGGAACGTCGGCCAACAATAAAGTAAGATAGTAATCTTTATAGAATGGAAAGAAATTGAAAGAACATGATAAATTGGTCATACTAATGGAATTAAATTCTAATGATCATAGAGCTTCATCACCATCTAAAATTTGTGTAAATGATATTCTCATTTCATTAAATTTTGTTGGGATTAATGAATTATAAGTGTTTAAGGCTGTTATGCATGTCGATCCTGTGAAATTCAAGGTCTAACGGATAAAACCTCTTGTTAAAAATCAAACGCTTACCATTCTACTAACACCAATTGGTGTCAGTAAATGCGCTACTTTATTTCCTTATCATTTTAAGAGTGTGGGTAATCTGTCCAACACCCCCCTCATGTAGACGTGGCCGGTTCCAGGTCTCTGGCACGACCCTCCAGTTCCGGGGCCAAAATGGAACCGGCGGGTTTGGCGGTTCCCCGAGCCGGTTCCGGGTCTCGGCGGTTCCCGGGTCCAGACGGTTCAGATCTCGGTTCCAAAAAAATCAATATTTAAAAAAAAAATTGTATAACTATTTTTCAAAAAAAAAATTGTATAACTTATGTTAAAATTTAAAAAAACACACCGCTTGTATAATATTTAATTTCATATCTATATACAATATTTAATTTCATAACTTATATTCTAAATTGTTAGATATTTTTTCATAAAGTAAATATTTTATAATCGTTTGCATTCGAGTTGCCGTACGAATTAATATTATCGCAACGAAACAGATACATGCGTACATTCATGAAGGGTTTTATGCATTTTCAGTTTGGATTCATGTATTTTGAAAGTAAATTAAATAATAATGCGTAGTTTTGTAATTGTTTATTTTTTATGATTAATTTGTAAGTAAATTAAACTTATATTTCATATAGTGATTACTATGATTTATACTTATAATATTATGTATATAAGTTGATTTTATATCTTAATGAATCGAGACAAAATGTATATAAAGTTGTTACATGTCACATACTACCCGGCTACCCGTCTCGAGGTCTCTGTGCATCATGCATATAATTTTCATATTCCTCGGAATGCCTTGTTCGTAAATGTCGCATATAAGAACCAATATCGATTTCACGCTCATAATGATATGTTTTTCGTAAACGTTACAAACAACCTTAAATTTTGAATGATTCACTTCCCCGGTAGTTTCATTAGTAACATTTTCTTTTCGAAATTTTTTTTTCGAAAAGCAAACACAATGATAGACATTGCAAAATAATATATTTCGAATGCGATAAAGTAAACGAATTTATTCAGAACAACTTCAAATCACTATCCGAAATATATTATAATAATAGATAATATTATAATATGAGAGTTAGAATAGAATTGTGGGTAAAAAGTGATGAAATAAATATGTATTTATAGTGTGATGAGTGTGTGATATTTTAAAATAAAAAACAAATTATTCAAAAAATTTGAAAAATATACGTTGGACTTGGAGACTTGGTCCACTTGGAAGGAAAATAAAAAATAAAAAAAAAAAAATAGAAAACCGCCGGTTCGGGTCCTCCGGGCCGGTTCCGGCCGGTTTGACCGCTGGTTTTTCGTCCGTCTCCTTGAACCGCCGGTTCTGGGCCGGTCCGTGTCTGATGGAACCTAGAACCGGGTTGGACCCGCGGAACCGTCGGTTTGGAACCGGTAACCGCCGGGTCCGACCCGGAAAAAGACCCGGAACCGGCCACCTCTACCCTCAAGTGTTGACAATCTGTCCAACATTTGCACAAATTTTTTTTTCAAGAGTTTGGCAATCTACCCAACACCCCCCCTCAAATGTTGACAATCGCTCCCAATACTTGCACAATTTTTTTTTAAAATATTGTTCCACCAGGGTTCGATCCTTTGACCTCTGGCTCCGATACCATGTTAAGATCAATCGCTTACCGTTGTACTAAAACCAATTGGTGGAAGTAAAAGCGCTACTATATTTCTTTATACTTTCAAGAGTGTGTGAAATCTCTCCCAACAGGGGGTGTTGGGAGAGATTTCCAACTACCTTGCACGGGCTAGTTAACTAATAATGATCTAATTGTTTCTTGTCCAATTACTCTTTTCAACCTTAGTTCCTTCAAGAATAATTTACGAAAACATGCAAAGAGTTGATCAAGTTCTAAACATGTAAAATAAAAAAGAAACAGTAGAAATAATCAAAACAATTCGTATCGGGGAAACTAAATCGTTAAGGATTTTCTCCAATATAGACCGTTAGGTACTCTTCCAATACAAAGTCTTTTCCCCGAGACCGGGCGTTTCTCGTGTATGAATCAATATAAATCACGATTAGGTGCAAATTAACATCGTTCAATTCGATCTACAAATAATTTAACCTAACATGCTTGTAACAAGGATAATCATCACAAATTCGTAAAACATAGGAGAAAGAATCGACATGATTACCTAGAAACACGAGATCAATCTTCTAGCTATTTCCTCCGCAAAATGAATCACCAATTGAACGAACATGCAAAGGATAAACTACTCTCAAATAATGAAGAAAACAAGAACTTTTATTTATAATACTTGAAGTAAATTGTCTGCTCTGAAAATCGTCCATAAACTGCTGAAATACATCATATTTATAATCAATTAACCGACATAGGGCTTAGAAGGGTAAATCTGGATGTTTTTGGGTAAAGTTGGTGCGCTTAACCGACATGGGCTCTCGGTTCAGCGTCCGGGCTGATCCTGGACATGTCCAGACATGTCGTGGGCTTGTCCTGGGCATGTCCAGGACACATGGGTCGCTTTACCGAGCATACTCCTCGGTTCCGCGTGCTAGTTGTCCTGTGGGCTTGTCTAAAACGTGTCCTAACTGATCCTGAGCATTCCTTGGGCACTTCCTGGGCTTGTCTTGGGCATGTCTGGGGCATTCTGGACTAGTTCTCGGGCTTGTCCTGGGTTCGTCCTGGACATGTCTGGGCTTGTCCTGGACATGTCCTAGGCTGATCTTAGACATGTCTGGGGCTTGTACAGGACTGATCTTGGACTTGTCCAACAGCTCGACTTGGTTCTTCTCTTGTTCGATCGTGAGTTTTCTACATGTTTCGGCTCAAATCCTCCTTGGCTCGGATTATTTCTACAAAGAACCATAAAATGTGTAGTAATATAATTCGATGTAGAAATAAGATAAAAATACGAAATAATCACGATACAAGCTCATACGTAACTTCCAATCAAATTAAGCACTTTTACGTATAGTTTATCATGAATTAACCATGTTTAATTAAGTCCAATTTCGGGGGTATTGATATATAAAATGTCATAAAATTGATTCGCATCATTTATTTAATTGCTTTTATAATTAATAAATGACAGATTTATTATCATCTTATTATTTGCTGCGTGCTCATAAGTAATACACTACTGAAAACCCCAAGTTGTATCATATGTATCCATATAACTTAGTGTGTGTCACACGCGAGGATTAAATTTATGGTGATATATTTGAACTATTAGTCCGTGGTGAACTTAATCAAAGTATGGGTCTATTTATTAAACCATTATTAATGCGCCCAAAACACTTTAAGGTGTGACCGTCTCATCCGGACCGTCAATATTGGTTATCTAAGTGGGGCATTTATAAATGATGTAGTCATGTAGGACTTGAGCGATTTAATCTGCATTTCTCATATAATTCCGTGATTGAGAAATCTTATTAAATCACAAGATGATCATATATGGATTAACCTTAATCCCGAAGTGATTGCAGACGCCTGCTTATTTCAACATAGGGTTTGATGTGTTCGTTAAGGATTTCTAAGAGGCGCGGTCCGAATCACTTTCACGTTGGCACTATTTTGGAATGAGTGAGGAGTGTGTCTCACAAATATGAGATCCATTCCTTCCTGCGAGAAGTAGAAAGACAATCTTCTTACTTGTTAATCCTAGAAACTGATCGATTGGCCGAGTTCATATTAGTTATGAACTAATTGATCACTAGTGGGTTAATGGTAAATAAGGATAAGATGTAGTGAACACGGAAATAATCCTGCTTCATTACAGATAGTCTATAGAGGGTTAATCTATATGTAATGATTATACCAATGGACACTTATTGATTCGACTTTCTGAGAATAAGTTATATCTATAAGCGATAGAGTTTAGTTTCGGATTTATGAGGCGTAATTCTGGAATGAATAAGTTGAATAGAAATATTTTGTTCGATGAATATTTTATTCCATTTATTGCAGCTACTGGTTATAGGTCCATGGTCCCCGGGTTGACTCCTAATACGCGATTGTTTTCTCGTTTTGTGGAACCTCGAGATTAAATTAAATAGTTGGCTTATATAATGAATATATGCGAATATTATTTATTTGGTAAATAATATGTAAAATAGAAAAGACATTTTCTTTTTTTTTTTTTGGGTACAAAAAAGACATTTTCTATTATCTCAATTGACATAAAAAGGGCACAACTTTATTTGATTTTGGGAAAAGACATTTTCTCCTAATTAATAATATGGAAAAAATAATTATTTATGTGTTAAATAATTAAAAATTGGAATTCTTATTGGATAAATAGGAAATTTTTTTTCCTATTGGATAAATATTTTATTTTTCCTTTAAAGAATAGATAAATATGTGTGTATAAGATAAACTCTTAAACTATTTGGTTATTAGCCTATATAAAGAGAATTCCTCCCAACACAATACACACACAGAATTGCGCCACTTTATCCAAAAGAAGAGAAAAATTAGTTTCTTGTTCTAGTCATTGGGAGAAGAAAAACTAGAGATTGTGATGAATGAAGATGATGTATTGATGACCGCCTTTGTAACTCGTTATGGTCAGCTTGAATTCGAAGTGATGCCATTTGGGCTACAAATGCCCCGACCACATTCCAGAGAAGTATGAATGATATTTTATAAATTAAGCGCATTATCAACGATATATTTAGCTGAACACGTGTAAAACACATGCATTTTGCTAGTCAAATAAAATATATGTATTTCCAAAAGTTTTGTATCACACGATATGTTTTATAGAGGGCCCTGAACGATAACATGTGTTTGAGTTAAGGCAATGTGATTGAAATTCTCACACGTCTTCAACTCCTTGGGTTTTTTATTTTTGTTTTATTTTATTTTATTTTATTAAATCTATTACTTATAATTTATTCTTATAGATGCCTTATTGTTTAAACTTTTGTCAATTTGGGTTTCATAAGATTATATATATATACGACTTGGTTTGCACCCTCCTCTAAAATATGAATGGTGCGTCCAATTGCAAACGCCCATAATCCAAATAATGCTCCGTAAGAGACCGTAGCACACCATATATTCATAAGCCCGCCAATACTCTTGGGACTCATTATCTTGTTGTGCCTGGAAAACTCCTAGCAATGGGATGCAAGTCATAATCATAAGAGATTTAAGTAAGTTCGTACCAAAACCAATTGTTTGCACCCTGACCAAACGCGGTAAGGTGCATCCAAAAAAGTACGCCATTCCTCATATCCACAATGTACTCTAAGTTTAGCTTAAGCTATTTGATCTATCATACAATTACATGGTACATCATTCCAGTTATCTATGCATACCCTTTGATTGTCACAAACATGTATAGGTAAAGCCCAGAGAGGGTCCTTGGGCTATTGTCCAAAAAGATCTTCAAGTATTGAAGAAGAACTAAGTATATGCACGTAGTTTATGAAAACTCGAAGTGGGTAGTACGTGGGTTCGCAACTGCAAGCATTCACACTTTCACTCTGAAAACAAGATAATAACAAGTCGTAATCCAAGTTTGTATTCAAGCAAGAAACTATTTCCTACAGAGGCGAAGTACATTGCAACTTCAAGCGGCTAACGAAGCAGTATGAATCAAGAAGTTCATCACTGAATTAGCTATGGTTCCGTCCATTGATGAACTAATGACTTTATGTTGTGGCGACAATGAGGTGATTGCTCGGGCAAATTAGCCATCAACGATCCAACCATGCGCTTCGGCGCTTAGTCGTGATTATTAGGATCAAGCGCTTACCGTTGTACTAAAACCAATTGGTGTTAGTAAATGCGCTACTATATTTCCTTATATCACTTTTAACACGCCCCATCAAGTGTGGGCCTATAACAAGCCCGGGCCAACATGACACACAAATGCATATAAAGGGCACACAAGGCCAACAAAGAGGCCCAACACTTGCACAATATAATTGGGGAAACAATGTTGGTTGCAAGGATTGATCCTATGACCTCCAACTCTGATACCATATTAAGATCAAGCGCGTTTACCGTTGTACTAAAACCAATTGGTGTTAGTAAATGCGCTACTATATTTTCTTATATCACTTTTAACAATGATTAATGGTGTATGTATATATTTTGTCACTTATTGTGATTACTTTGTAATAACAATAGGATTGCTCAAACTTCGTGAACTGTATATGTTGATAAAGGAAGTGATGTTGTATACGAAAATTTGATGAAGCCATTTGATCGTATATTCGTGTTTTATCCTCTCGAAAAACATATATAAAACACCCTCAAGTACGTCACGGGCTAAGTCCACCCGAAAAAAAGTTATATCATAGAAACTTAAAAAATTCAGCTCAACTTATTCAATGTTTTCAATTTAATGCACGTACTTGGTGATTTGCAGAAGGAGACACACACACTATTCATAAGCATCTAGTGGTGGCCCTGAGCAAAGGTTGAGAAGGCCTGGGCCTTGGGCCCCCGTTTTCCTATGGGTCCTCAAACTTTTCCAACCTTATGTATTAGTTTTAAAAGAAAAAAACTTTTTAAGCACATTTTAAATCGTTGAATGAAATCTACTTACACAAAGCCCAATTTTATATAAATTCCTACACAAATCTTGTGACAATATTTCAAATATTTTGACACACAATGGAGAAACTGATGTTGACGGGGAAGATTTCTACAGAGAGTTGTTACTTCTTAAACATATTCTTCCATTTGAATTTGGAGAACCCATCCAAGTCTTGAATTATTAAAACGTCAGAATGGTTGTTTTCCCAACACAGAGAGCGCTTACTGAATCTTATTGTCTATTCCAGTTACCGTTGCATCAGGTGAACGAAGTTTTTCAAAGTTAAAGTTAAAAAAGAACTATCTTCGAAGTACAATGTCACAAGATCGTTTGAATGGCTAGCAAGGATATTGATCGAGAAGAATATGATTGATGAAGTTGATTATTCTACATTGATAAATGATTTTGCTCTTAAATATGCTAAAAGAATAGTGTTGAAGTAGTATTTTGCATTTAGACCGTGTTGACATGCCTATGGATTTGAAATAAAATATTTTTATTCACAATTTTTATTTATGTTTCTCTACCGAAAAAATTGTTCTTCAAATCTAAATGGCTTTCTCCGGCAAAATGGCATTGGGTCCCGAATTTCACAAAGCCGGCTCTGTAAGCATCCACCCATTGAATTTTTTTCTGGATTCGACACTGTTTATTTAAATGTCTTCGACTAACTCACTCAAACATCAATTGCTAGCCTATGTCCTTAGGGTATTAGCATCAGAGTCTTTATCTCCACATTTATCCCTACATGTAGGGAAAAAAATAGGGAAGAAGCAAAAACTCTCCTGCATCAGATACTTTATCCCCACCCTACATTGGGGTGGATGAACAGTGTCACCCCAAATCTGGGGTGACACTGTAGCTATCCTTTTTTTTTTTTTTTGAAACGATTTTATTTTTTTTTTCTTCCCTCTGTTGAAATATAGCCGTTGAAATATAGCCATTGGAGTAAAATTTGAATTTAAAAAGTAAGTTTTGAAAAATGTGTGTGTTCAAATATAGCCGTTGGAGTAAAATTTTAAATTTTAAAAATAATTTTGGAAAAAATGTGTGTGTTCGAATATAGCCGTTGAAATATAACCGTTGAACTATAGCCGTTGGAGTAAAATTTGAATTTAAAAATTAGTTGAAAAATGAATATTTTAATGTTGTAAGGATAGAGATAGGGATGCTGATGTAGAGTATTGTGAATTTAGTTGCTATAAAGTAGGGATATGTATTTTTTAATAGTATTTGTGGGGATAGAGATAGGGTGATTGATATGAATACCCTTACTCCTCGGTCTATCACCGTCCTCAATTCCTACCCTTTGTACTTTTAGCTTTCAAAGCTTATTTGTTACGGTTTTTTTTTTCTTCAACTTTTCTATTTTTTTCCTATGCTTCGTACCCTTTTAATTTGGAATATAAACATTTTTAAGGCGTGTTTGCTTAATATATTAGGTCAGTGGTTTTTCTGTAAATTCATTTTTGAGGAAAAAAACAATCCCAAATTTCACATATAAATTATTTTACACTTATGAATTAAGGAGACACAAGTTGACAACACACCATAATACATGGCAGTCGCCGGAAAAGCAAAGTTAACTGACAACATACCATAATACACATGATCACACTCGCCGGAAAAACAAATGGCATAGAGTTACACATAGACAGATCGACGGCGGCCACATTCCAAACGTTTATTCAAAGTAGACAAAGTTCATAGATACGGATACCAACAACATGCACAAACTTGTGATCATTCCAGCAATTAATTAGTGATGTCCGGACAGTTTGTCTCTGATCTTCTCCATAAAACCTTTCTTCTCAGGTTGTTGTTCATCAGTTCCTCCATGGGCCCCATAAACATGATGAGTAGTAGTAGCAGCTCCATAACCGCTACCATAACCCTCCCCAGGGGTAGTAGTGGTAGCTCCATGGCCATGAGCATATGCATCCTGACCGGTAGTCGTCGGCTTGTTTCCACCTGGCAATTTTTCCTTGATCTTTTCTTTTACCGACTTCTTCCTCCTCCCACCTTGCCCGTCATCCTCCGACTGATCGAGTACCAGTGTACCACCCATAGCAAAATCAACACAGTACAAGTTACAATTAATTTCCACATATTTTTGTATATGATGCACGGATTGGATATGCGGACATGCATACGTGGATGCGAGATTTTTAAAAAAAATATATGATACAAAAACGAGATTAAAATGTTAATAATAAAAAAAAAATGTAAAATAAGGATTAAAATGTAAAATAAGTACCGGATCTCCGTAGAGAACGCCAGCCGAATAAAGCGGCCGGCGAGAGATATGATATGATCTTTCAGGTTTTAGTTTAGAAGAGTCGAAGAAGTGAATATATATAATGATAATTTTTGACATAACATACTTCTGGAACCAATAATTTTTTTTTATTTTAAAAACGTATCTACGTAACGGATACGTATCCATAGAGACGTATCCGTCCCGTATCCTCAACCCTGTTCAATATTTCCAATTCAGTCCGATACAGTATCTTGTGGTCAGTGTATCGGTTGCGTGTCATTGTACTTTGCGTGTTGGACAAAGGTACGGCCACAGAAATAGCGTGTCCGCTATGTTGCACACGGACTCTCCGTACAGCCGGCGTGTCACGTGTCGGACACGCTTCGGACACGGACACGCTGGACACGGTGTCGGACACGCTATCGGGCCGAAATAGAATTTTTAAAAAATATGGACACTCGTGTCAGATACACTATTGGGCCGAAGCGGAATTTTCGAAAAAATTGGACACGCACTTTTACTAGATTTTAAACACTTATCTACACAAAACATCGTATTTTCGCTTAAAAAAAATCCAGCTCATTAAAGTCAGATGTGGTCCTCATCTGGACCAAATCACATCCCGTCGAATAAAAATTGAGAGACTTTATGATGCAACGGTTGTAAGAAGGTTGTACCAAGTGGCATACATTAGATCCTCTTATTTTTACTCTCTTTCACATAATACACTTTTATCGTGTGTGAGAGATTAGAAATGAATGGTTGTAATGTATGCCACTTGATACAACTTGCTACAACGGTTGTATTATAAAATTTCTCATAAAAATTCTAATGGTCTACATTTTGTGCCATTTTAGTTTTAATATTTACGTTTGGACTCCGCATCCATGTCCTGTTTTTTTTTTCAAATTCTCGTATCCCGTGTTCCGTATCCGTGCAACCTACGTGAAAAATTAAACTTACGGAGCTAGAGCTAGAGCTGTTAGACCGGTGAAGTATGCCACCACCGTGGCCTCCATGTCCTTTGGTAACGTACTCTCCTCCTCCGGCGGTCTGAGTTTTATGGCCATGGCCACCGATGTTACCTCCGGTATACTGAATGGGGTTACCATATTTATCTTTCTTGTTGAATTTGTCACCATGTTCAGCTCCTCCTCCGTAATGTGACATTCTTTTCTTTTCTTTTTTTTTTTTTTTTTGGGGAAAGGAAAATACACCAATGAAAGTGATTTATGAGAAAAAGACCTGCTCTTGTGGAAAATCTTGATATGGATAAACCGGTTATATAGAATAATGAGGCCAAACCTAAGGAATGAAAACTAGGGTGAATTCCCATGCCAGAAATTGAACCACCGATAGTCTGACACGTGTAAAAAAATCTGAATGCAGGAACATGGTGAGGGACCATGGTGAGGCTGATTGTTTTCTTGGCCATATAATGTGGACAAACCCCACTTTAAAAGAAAAGAAATGGGATGTCGGTCAGAATAAAGTAAGATGATACTAGTGTAGCGGAAATACAGAATAAAAATGTGAGGAGAGAAGATTTTAATGTTAAATGACGGATGAAACAATCAAAATCACACAGTTTAAATACAGAATAAAACTGTGTGGTTCATATTGAACCACACGTATAAAGAAATAAAACCGTGTGGTTAATATTGAAACACACGATGTCTTCATACGTGTGGAGACATGACACAAATATTTTCCCTGATGTAGTACACCGTACATGGATAAGGTTCGCAAACTAAATCGAATCAAGGTTATTTAGTTCAGCTCGATTCGGTTAACACTTATTTTCTGTTTGATTTCTGTTAGTAGTATGGAGGAATTGAAATTTTCGATTCAGTAACGGTTCACCATACATATTATCTACAATTGAACGAGAGCATAATCGAATCGTTTATATATATCCAACATGCCTAACTAGTTTTTATAAAGAATAGTATAATTGTTTAAGAAACTGTAATATTCCGATTTTCGGGAAAGGGCAGACGTGTCATTTTGCGAAAACGAAATATTATTATTTCTTTTCTTTTATTGAAGTTAAGTATGTGATAATATATATATATATATATATATATATATATATATATATATATATATATATATATATATATATATATATATATATATATATATATATATATAATTTTCAAAATTTTATATATATATTTAAAGAAATCTGATTTTTTTAGTAAAGGGTGATTAAGGAATCAAGGATTAGGTAATTATTGGGATTTTTCCTATTTAAGGAAAATAAACCCAATCAGTTTCCCTAACCTTTTGAATCAGATTTTTCATCTCCAAATCTTTATTTCCTGCGTGTGAAGAGCAAGAAATTAGGGCTGCGAGATTTTGAACAGTTTCTAAGTCAATTATTAACGATTTTCAGATCAGAATAGAGCATCGAAATCGTCGTGAAAGGAGCGTCGATTCAACATCAGGAAGTTGGAGCTTTCTTAAGGTATGTTTAAGCCCTAATTCTGTTCTTATTTGAGTTTGATGGATTCAAACTCATCAATTCGTAGTTTTGTACGTTTAGAAGCGTGTGGTCAAATCTAATCTAAGTTTGGATTTATCACACATGTTTTTTCTACAGAAAAGGGATCGGTTTTGCTGTAGTTTTCTGAGTTCTTGGAGTTGGAATTAGCTTGCTAAAAGGTAAGAAGCTCTTCCTACAATCTAATTATGGTTTAGAGTTTGGATAATGTTTTTGAAGCGTTTTGTATCAAGTTTTTGGCTTAGATGAAGTTTAAGGATTAAGGTTTGATTTGGATCTTAAAAGCTATGTTTTTCAGTTGTTTTTTTGATGTAATTCTTGTACAATAAGTTTGGATTCGAGTAGAGATCGTAAAGAGATGAAAATGAGGTCATTAGGGTTTTTCGCGTTGAATGCGTACGCATTCACTGGAATGCGCACGCATTCATGTTACAGGATTGCCTAGGTTAGTTCAGCAGGATCAATGCGTACGCATTCAAGGGAATGCGCACGCATTGCTGGTTCAGAGTTGATCAGGTTGTTCCCAGCATGAACAATGCGTACGCATTGCAAGCAATGCACACACATTGGTTGGGCAGTGTCTTTCAGGTTAGGTTCTGGTCAGGGAATGCGTATGCATTGCAAGCAATCCGCACGCATTGGTTGAACAGAAAGTTTTCAGCATGATTTTAAGCAGGGAATGTGCACGCATTGCATGAGGATGCGCACGCATTGCCCCAGTTTTTAATTAAATGTTGTTTAAGCCTTTTAATAAGATGTTAAACGTTATGACATGATCAAATAATATTAATTAAACATGAACAAGCCCCGATTGAGTTTCTGATGCGTTTGGTTCCGGCACCGGACGTACTCTTAAAGGGAGTTGAAGTTCGGGACCGTCGGAAAAGTATGAAAGGGCTTGTGTTTGATGAACTAGAGTTCATCAATATCTGTGTAACTGATAGGGTGTGATGTCTAGCGGTATAAGTGAGGGAGTAGAGTTGATAATACGAGTTTTATTCTGAAAATACTTAGGCGGCTAGTTAATTCACAATAATAATTACATATGTTTAGTAAAAGCTAAAACGTCACTTATTCTCGGTTAGCCACTATTTAACATCGGCGATGTGATACGTTCATAAAAGGTGAACAACGCTACTGGCTCAAAAGGCTGAAGGGTAGTGAGAGAAATTCATCGGACGTATACGCATACCGGGGAGACCCCGGAGCTAATCGGTGCTAATCACCGTTAGTTAGCAAATATATCTTCAGGCTGATGAACGCCATGCACAGTGTCCTTGAGTAATGATGTAACCAAGATAAGCTAAGCTAGAAACGTATAGCCATGACATGTCGATGGGCATGAAATGAACCCTAGATTAAGTCGGTCTTACAAAGGTAATCCTTTTATTTAAACTTGATAATAAACCTTAGTTATATTGTAGCTTCTACTTCTTACTTTGTACAATGTACTTACCTCAAATTCATGTTTATTTTTGTGTTTGGGGGAGAGAAGACGAACAGGTAAAATTGGAGTTCGAGGAGGACTTCGATGACGACGTTTAAGGACGCCGAAGATGAAGAGCTTATTCATTTATGTTTTATTTATACTTTAGACTTGGAGTTTTGTGGAGACTTTGTAGTTTACTTTTAGTACCTTTTGGAAATTTGTATATTTTGGATTCGTTGGCTTCTTTTCCAATGTAATAACGTTATATTTCTAGCTATCTTTAGAGTTTGAGTTTCTATTCTTGGATGTTTGGAAAAAAAATTACCCGAGTCTTTTGCTTCCGTTTTGCTTAACTCGATACGACGTAGTAGAGGCTTACGTATAAAATGAAATTTATTTTGTTTTATACGTGCCGAACGTTCTTTTTCCGGATAAGGACTCGGTGTCCGGGAACGGGGCGTTACAGAAACATTTATGATAACTGAACCGTTATCCGAACCGTTTATAATCCAATAAAAAACCAAACGAAAACCGAACCGTTCATAACCGAATACAATTGTTACATTTTATTTTGGTTTAACCGAACCGAACCGTATATTTCGGTTCGGTTACCTAAAAACATATGGTGCAGTTTCGCTTTCGGATTTCTAATAACCGAAACTTTCAGTTCGGTTTCGGTTATATTGCCGTTAACCCTATGGTGGCAAACCGTGTATACTATGATACTACTGCAATTTGTCATACTAATGCAATTAATGAAATTATTCAGAAAAAAATATGTTTAGAGCTTAATGACCATCCAAAATTTGTGTAAATGATATTGTATTACTATGTATTTTCATGTCATTAAATTCCGTTCAGGTAAGTAAAAAAAAATTAAAAAAAAAAAAAATAAATAAATAAATATATATATATATATATATATATATATATATATATATATATATATATATATATATATATATATATATATATATATATTTTTTTTTTTAACAACCAAGAAAATTTTCATTAATCAGCAAGATGCTAAAAAATTACAAACAAATTTCAAAGTTCTTGGTAAAAGATACCAATTTTCAAATCCAACACTATAAAAGAAGCAACCTCAAACTAAATCTTTCCGCAAACAAACTAAGTCACAGTAATAGCCTTGATCTCCACGTCTCGAAACCATTTTCCTAAGGTCTCAAGAAGCCGCAATCATCGGATTTGCCTTCCAATCTTCCCACTCTAGCTTCTTGAGGCAATTAGCATTCGAAAGCCAAGAAAAAGATAACCTCTAAATCTTCTTGAAGATCAATTCCGGATTAATGACAAACAAATTAAAAATGACTTTATTTCTCTGATTCCAAATGACCCAGGCAGTGACACCAACTATTGCTGACCACAAACGGGAGTTCAAAGACGATGGAGACGGACCAGCATAAAGGATGCATAAATCACTAAAGGAGAATGCATTTAACCCAGCTATCTTACACCAACTTAAAACATGCGACCAAATCAAAAATGAAACATCGCAAGCGAACAAAAGATGATTAACAGATTCTTCAAACTTGTAGCACAACAGACAAAGAGAGTCATGAATATCAATACCGCGATAAATGAGATTCGGTTTTGTTGGAATTCTGTTGAGACTTGCCTTCCACATGAATAAATTAACTTTCGATGGTAGAAGTTTGTTCCACTTTGCAACCTTCTCCCGCTCCGAAAAAGTATTTTTTTTAAATTCCAACTCTAGCTTTTTCCTCAGAATGGCCACCGAAAAGATACCATTTGTACATAGACTCCACCGTAATTTATCGTTTTCACCTGTGAAGCCACAAACAGAATTGATTAAGTTCTCCAACTCCCTTACCTCCTCCTCCTCAAAGCCCCTCAACCTTTTTCTCTATGACCAAAAAAAATTACGTCTATTTCCCACAGCCACACCCCTGCTCAAAGACAACCTAAAAAGCCTAGGAAAAACAATTTTCAAAGGAACTGCTCCTACCCATTTATCATCCCAAAAAATCACCTTACTCCCATTCCCCACCACCCAAAATTCCGACCCCAACAAATTATCACCAACATTCTTAGAGATTACAGCAGCACTTACAATACCTTTCCAAATCCCCCCACCCCCACTCCTAATTCCATCAACATCCCATGCACCCTCAACACCATAAATCGACACAATCACCTTTCTCCATAAAGCATTCGGTTCAGAATGAAACCTCCACCACCATTTACCAAGAAGAGCCAAATTCTGTAACATGAGACTACCCACCCCGATACCCCTAAAGACTTTGGAGCTTGTAACTTTTTCCAAACAACCCAAGAGATTTTATTTAAAGAACCACCCCCCCCCCAAAAAAAAGAAGACCTCACACTTTCCAATAATTTTAACACACATTCAGGAGGCTTGTAGACGGAGAAAAATAAAAGCAGAAGAGCACTTAGAACAGCTTTTATGAGAACCAATCTACCACCCTCTGACAGAGAAGACCATTTCCATGTACTTAGCTTTTTCTTGCACTTCTGAATAATCTCATTCCACGGTTTCAATCTTTTCATATTCTGCCCCACCCACATACCAAAATATTTCAAAGGCAGAGTCCCTTTCCCACAACAGAAAATATCAGCCGCCTCCCCAATATCCACCTTCGAAACTTTTATTCCTGCCAACGAACTTTTTCCCATATTTATTTCAAACCCGAAACTCTCTCAAAACAAGCTAGGATCCGGTTTGAGGTTTTTCAAGTTTTCCATGCTCCATTTACCCAAGAAGACCGTATCATCCACATATTGAAGATGAGCTAGCGGAATTTGCTCATTTCCAATACAAACTCCGGTGAACTTATTTTTTGCAATTGCCTCCTTCATCAGAACATTGAGACCTTTAGCTGCAATAAGAAAGAGGAAAGGCGAAAATGGATCTCCCTGCCTAATACCTCTTTCCAAATTGAATTCCTTTGACGGACTACTGATGACGGTCAAGTTATAAAAATAACTCGATACCTAAATAACCAACTAGCAAGAGAACTAGGTTCAATCGTAGTATAGCTAGATAGAGTCGAGGTCGATCCCACAGAGACTCGGCTTAAACAAGTACAACGTTATTAAACTAAAAATAGATTAAAGGGCGGTCTACGACCAACAATAACGTAAAAATAAAGGTTGACACGATAGAAAACACAAAGACTAACAATACGACACAAGACACTAAACACTTGTTTTTACGGTTTTATAAGACTTTAACAAACGGTATTGATTACGCTAGTAGTAATTACTCCCCCATATATGTATATCTAAGCCGAGACGAGAAAAGACATTAAGGTTGATTATATTTTGGCTACGGGAGCTATCCCCTAAGCCGGATCTACTTCGTGAACGGATAGAAGATCTTTATGCTTAATTACGAATCCTTCCTTGGACGGGATAGAACATCATATAACAAGCATGCTATACCAAACTAGGGATGCCGATCTAAAATCGTCACCTCGTCAGGCAACCACCGTGGACGGGTTGGCACACCTCCTAAACGATCGGCTAACTTATGTCCTATTTAACATGGCAATTTTCACAATATATCATATTAATTTACGAGAACGATGTAACAAATTGGCCGGATCTATTACATGTGTATATGAAAAACGAAAGCACGACGTAGCCGAAGTCGTTCACAGAAAATTACTAGAATCTTGATGGCTAGATCTAACCATATAGACCATGGTAGATCTAGACCGGTGACTCTAGAATTTGCTCGTAAAACGCCTTCGTACGGCTTAGATCTACATGAATATGGGTTTGATAATTAACTACATCACGAAATCAATACACAAACGACTACTCCATAACGAAATAAAATAGATCTATGAATACAAACGACATATTTGGATAGACATTACCCTCGTAGACGGAGGGTCCTCCGATCCTTCAATGCAATCTCTAATCGATGAATCCATCGCCTCCGTGATGAAGCAACATAATATAAAATAAAAAGAACTATATTGATAAACTAAAAGTATTGTAGTATTATGTTTTGTAGGTTGGTGGTTTTCTCAGCATCGTGGCTGCTTTGTTTATATAGGAGTTGTAGCCGACATAGGGAGAATCCGAGAAGATATGCACGCATTAATCGATTAGGCTCGGGTGACCGAACGGTTACGCTCGGTCGACCGAATGGCATGGCTCGGTCGACCGAGCCTCCCTCTTTACGCGTTTTCAATTTCGCTTCGTCGACTTGTTCCCCACTTCACTCTTCTATGCCTTGATCCGATTTGTCTCTTCATTAATGCTCCGATTTTCTTCCTTATTTATCTTGAGATTTCGATTGCATGACAATTATCCTCCCGATTCGTTACGATCCGCGAAATCGCATTTATCACACAATTAATTGCTCTTTTATAATAAAAACAGCTAAATACCAATTATCACATTAATAATCACTTATCATTAAATAATAAATATAAACACGTGATTTAATATGAAATATATATAATTAACTCTGATTTAAGGTTAGAATTGATGACATAAATAGGTATATTTTAATTGTCATCAAAATGCCCCCCACTTAAACTTTGCTTCGTCCCGAACAAAGCATTAATAAGTCATTCCCCAAGACAACATTTTCCGTGGTCAACTCATACCAGTCATGCTCATCAGATAAGCATTATTCATTACTCGCTATGAATCGAAGTGATTGTGTGCATGTGCATTGGTTTTATATAAATGTAGCAAGATTAGAGCTTATGCAGACTTCATATCAAAATTCACCAACATCAGCATTCATACTTCTTATGCCTCGCAATGGTGAAAGCACTAGAACAATAAGCAAGAGCGTATCTATAGGGTTTTTGGACTTGGAGACCGAGTACTACTCAAAGCCTCTAACAATTTAATTTTTTTTCAATTTTGCATATTTTTCGAATACTACTAATCTCAAGGAAGAAAACTTTTCGTAGAGTATCCCCCTATCTTAGATTAAGCATAGCATCGAATATTACCACAAGCGCGGGGCTACTTTGGTAATGTTACTACAAGCCCAGTGTTTTAATGCACTTGTCAAAACACAGTACGTCCCAAGCTTATTACTCCGCTTTTGTTGGCTAGAAGATCGAATACATCGGTCGACAAATATCGACACTAGGTCCTCATAACCAATTATCTACGCAATGTACACATATTTCTTTCAAGTATTATAACTCATGCGGTACTAAACGATTCACATGTTGAGTAGTTGAACAATACCTAACTATTTGCAATTGTTGGCATGAATATCCTTAAGTTTACTAACAATTTATCGCAAAAGTATAATATGATCACATACTCACGCAACTTGGTTCATTTCCTATCAATTCTAAGTATAAGAACTTCACAAGTTTAAGGGTACAAGTTCAACAACTTGGCATTTATCCATGAAATTTTTTAAATTTTGCTCAATATTGCCTCAATATTCCGTTCCTCTTTACTTTTTCAACATATAGCTAAGTCCCTTGCCCCCCACTTAAACATGGCATTGTCCTCAATGACAAAAATAAATGAGAGTTTAAGAAAAAAAAAGACTTAGCTCTGGAAACGGCTCCCAAGTGAAGGAATAATATCGGAGTAAACCTCAGCACGTCATGGAGAGACAGACATATCCTGTATAAGCAAACAAGCTCCACGAAATCGTCAAATACCATGTCTATGGAAGTTATAAAATAATGTGGCGTAATTAGATAATAAATATCTAAAACCAGTTTAAGCCACTTTACTTTATACTGCCATGGACAATACCAAAAGGGATTTAAACCTAAATAAAAACTCACATGACGGCTATCAAGGAAAAAACCTCGTTTATTCCGAACTTAGACTCGGAACATGGCGAGATAAAAAAACCGTGATAGGCGCATGCTACTTTATTCAAAGCAAAAACAAAAACAAATCTAAAAGAAAGTTTTAAGAAATAGTTCTATGGTTATAGTCGTTAGCTCGATTGTACTCACATGATGGTCTAGTTGTAACTAGGATTTCCTAGAGTAAGTGATGTGATCCGTGATCGAATCAGATCCGAAATTGCCGAAGGACCGACTGAAGGCACCAATAAGATGAGCACCGCGACCCTTGGTTAACCCGTAACCAAAAACCTTGGTATAATGGACACCCACAAGGTTCGCTCACAACCTCGATAAGTCCCGTTTGGAATCCACCAAACAACGGTTTGGAATCCACCAAAACCAACGTGAGAAAACTCACCAAAGCTTAAAAGCTTCAAATATAATATATCAAAATTTGTCTATCTTAAAAAGATTACAACCAAAGCCTTTTTATAGGCTAGAATAAAAGACCTAAACTACTCCCAAAGCAATGTGGGACAAAGTTATTTAACAAAAATTAAAATTAAAATAAAAGAAATAAATACTAGTAAAATTCTAGAAAATATGTCAAACTTGCAATGTGGGATAAATGATCAAATAAATAGTCTCCAAGCCAAAGCGTATCGCATCATTCCCTCCCGGTTGGAAAGGATTCGTCCTCGAATCAATAAGACATCATAAAAGGCATCTGCACATGCCAATCTCAAAGAAACACAAAGAGGCACCAAGCGAACCCCTGGACCAAACACGAGCCGGATAGACAAAATGAATCCAATGACATGTTTTGTTGATGAGTCATACGCCATACATGCAATATCACAATGCTCTTTCGGTGGAATAGACTCGTGGATGACCCCCTGTGAAACAACAATATAGGAATAGAAAGTATCAGTCGGATATGCATCAATAATCGTAGCAAAGGGGTCCAAAAATAGGTGTTCTGGCTTGCTAACAACTGCCTCACGAACAGGAATAACCCGCGGCAAGATAGGAACCGGATCATCTTCAAATGAAGTATTGAGTACAACCGAATGTTTCTCCTTCTCAGCAAGTTCTGACTCAGTTTCCTCCACTTTCTCCATAAAATTTGGCTTATTATCCTCTACCTTGCTCTCATAATCATCACCTTTCAACTCATCCTCTCGAGTGTTAGCAATCTCAACGGTGGTCTCTACAATCTTCTCCGGAATATTAACATTCACCCGGTCGTCCTTAGGGAGTCCTCACGTAAGCTGCGTATTTTTCGCCATAGATTAGGGCAATCATAATAGCGATGATCACTCCCGTGACAATGACCGCAATAAACAAAAAACAGCTCCGTAGAAGTCTTCTTAACATCTGTACCACCACGATTACTTCGACCACTACGATTACCTATACCATTGCGTTTATCTCTACCACCACGGTTATATTGCTCGATTCTCCTTTAACATATTCTTCATCTCATCAATCATATCATCAAAACGTTGTTCTATTTTCTTCAAATTCCGATTCATCATATCATCAAAATTCCGATAATAGACATCCATATGACTCTCTTTTGACATTACTCACGGTCTAACTTCACCAATAAACAGCACACAGCAAGTATCCAGAATGTTCAAACAAAAATATTCGGCAATGATTTTTTTTTTTTTAAAGGTGTGCTAGATCACGGGTGTGATAAAAACACACAAACAGTGTGAAATACTCGTCCGGAATTAGGCTGATTTTTTTTTTTTTTTTTTACTCGTATGAAGGGTTATGATGTTGAACGTATATGGGGTGTGAAGAACAAGATGGGTGGACGAGATTTAAAGGGAAAGAATATTTATATATTTATTTATTTGATGTAATAGATCCAAACAATAACAAGAAGCTATATATACGAAGGAACTAGGAATTTTTTTATTTTTATTTATATGATGCAAGAACGCAGGAAACAAAAAATGGCTGGAAGTTTGATTTTTTTTTTTTCTTTTTTTAATATTGAAGAACAGGGAAAAAGGACGCAGGAAATAAGAAAATGAATTGCTGGGATTTATTTTTTTTGATAATGAAAGGAAAGAAAGAAAAAAAAAGAGGGATATTTGGATACCGTCAGTGTCTGTCTCTGATACCAACTGATGTGATCCGTGATCGAATCAGATCCGAAATTGCCGAAGGACCGACTGAAGGCACCAATAAGATGAGCACCGCGACCCTTGGTTAACCCGTAACCAAAAACCTTGGTATAATGGACACCCACAAGGTTCGCTCACAACCTCGATAAGTCCCGTTTGGAATCCACCAAACAACGGTTTGGAATCCACCAAAACCAACGTGAGAAAACTCACCAAAGCTTAAAAGCTTCAAATATAATATATCAAAATTTGTCTATCTTAAAAAGATTACAACCAAAGCCTTTTTATGAAAAGGCTAGAATAAAAGACCTAAACTACTCCCAAAGCAATGTGGGACAAAGTTATTTAACAAAAATTAAAATTAAAATAAAAGAAATAAATACTAGTAAAATTCTAGAAAATATGTCAAACTTGCAATGTGGGATAAATGATCAAATAAATAGTCTCCAAGCCAAAGCGTATCGCATCATTCCCTCCCGGTTGGAAAGGATTCGTCCTCGAATCAATAAGACATCATAAAAGGCATCTGCACATGCCAATCTCAAAGAAACACAAAGAGGCACCAAGCGAACCCCTGGACCAAACACGAGCCGGATAGACAAAATGAATCCAATGACATGTTTTGTTGATGAGTCATACGCCATACATGCAATATCACAATGCTCTTTAGTGCGCTCTTTATAGATTCGAGCATTCTCGTAAGCTTCAATGCGAAACTCTTCTAGGCGAGTTAATTCCAACAATCTCTTTTCTCCGGCTAAACTTTCATCTAAATTCAACACACGAGTAGCCTATAAGGCACGGTGCTCAAGTTCAACCGGTATATGACACGCTTTCCCAAAAACAATCTGGTACGGGGACATACCTATGGAAGTCTTATACGCGATCCGATAGGCCCATAAAGCGTCATCTAACTTTAAAGACCAATCTTTCCTTGTTGGGTTCACGTTTTCTCTAGAATGCGCTTAATCTCTCGGTTCGTGACCTCAACTTGACCACTTGTTTGAGGATGATAAGCGGTAGCTAACTTATGTCTCACCCCGTACTTGGCCATTAACTTCTCAAATGGCTTATTACGAAATGGCTCCCATTATCACTAATGATGGCACGAGGGATTCCAAACCGCGTGAAGATATTTTTCTTTAAAAACCGCAAGTACAACTTTTGCATCATTGGTAGGTGAAGCAATTGCCTCAACCCATTTAGACACATAGTCGATCGCCACCAAAATATAGCGGTTTGAAACGAGATGAAGTGAAAGGTCCCACAAAATCAATTCCCCATACATCAAAGAGTTCTGGTTCTAGGATACTCCTTAGTGGCATTTCATGTCTCCTCGATATATTGCCCGTCATTTGGCATGAATGACAGGATCTAGCATATTCATGCACAGTTTTGTAAAGATTTGGCCAGTAGAAACCACATTGGAGAACTTTAGTGTTGGGGAGATTTTGCATCATTAAAACAAAAGAAAATTTATAAAACCTATACTACCATGCAAAACTACCTCCTAACCGGCCGAATACCGGGTAGTTGCTAGTAAAGTTGGATAAGTACGGGTATCGATCCTCAGGGAAAAGGGATGTTGAATCTAACTTCACTAATCCTACCAATTGCTACTCAAAGAACGAATAAACAAAAGAAACGAAAGAACAAAACATAAAAACGAGAAAAGAACAATCAAGATAAATCTAACCTAAGAAACATAAAAACAATCTAAACTAAAGACATGGGATCAAACATTGAACAAGCCTAGTGATCTCAATCCTAGTTAATCTCATGATTTTAATTCGGTTTGTGGTTTCACCTTTTCACGAGACATAAACCCCTAATTCCTTAGCGAATCTATTCTCAAGCTACGGATTCCTAATTTCTTAGTAAATCCAATTTATCAATCTCTACTCTCTCGTAAGTTGAAACTCGATTTTCAATACAAAACTCGGTGCGATTCGGGTTAACTCTCGTATTTTAGAATCTAACAACCTAGATAATTAATCGATTAACTTGTCATCATTAACGATTAAAAATCCTATCTTCCTATGGTGATCTAACGTTTATGCAACTTCCGTATTATAAACATCAATAGAAAACAAATCTTCCAATCTATTCTCATGGCATCATAAACACATAGAAAAGATACAAAAAGAACTAAACTCATGAAGAAAAACTGAATTGAATAAATCAAGAAGAACTCACATAGTCTCATACATTGAAGGATCCAAGAACGAAAAAGAAAACGTCTAATATACTCCTAATCTAACCTCGGTTCACCCGAGCACAAGGCTCGGGTGACCGGCCTTCAAATCTCCAAGGTACGGCTGCTCCTCTAGGGTTTTGTGTATGAGAAATTTCGAATGAATTAGGGTTTGGGGCTGCTGTGCTTTAAATAGAAAACAGAGGCGGTTGCTACAGTAACCTAAGTCGGTTTCAGCAAAAACGGCGGTGGACGCCCGTCCACTCAACCGGACGCCCGTCCACTCAACCGGATTTTATCAATACAAAACAACAAGTAATAAACCGGTTAACCTCAAGTGCAAGGATCGTAGTGTAGAGGCTATGCCGGGTCGATCTTACGGGGAACTAGACGAATGTGAATCCTAGCTTTTGTTTTTAACTAACTATTGTCACGAAAACTAACCTAAACAAAGAACTAACCTAACCAAATATGCATAAAAGTAACTAGACAGAGGAGACTAATCCAATGCTAGGAAAGATTGAAAGCGATAAAAACTAAAGTGCAATTTAAAAGTAAACTAATCTAGCAATTCAAGTTTAACGGGATTGAATCAAATTATAACGAACGAACAAGCAATTGATCCACCTATCCTATCAACATTCAATTCTAATTCGGATTAATTCGTGATCTCCACTCAAGTCGTGATTCACCTAATCGAAGGCATAAGCTCCTACTCTCGTAGACAAGTTCGTTTCCTAATCTTTTATCTTTCGATGTTAAAGATTACGTCTTTCTAACCTAGGCGTGAAATCTTTCAATTTCTAATCTAGAAAGTCAATCTAATAACTCTCGTTTTAATTAGATCGAAGATCTATTCTTTTATCACGGTGATCTATCGTTAACATGATTTTCATCAAATAAACAATCATCAAAGCAAGCATCTTTCGATTAAACATGCAAAAACATACAAAACATGATAAAAGAAACGAACTTGAAATAGATACTCACGAATTAATCACGAATCAAAAGCTGAATTGTTGAAAGAAGGCTTCACAACGCTTGTTCAAGAGGGTTTTAGCCTCTTAGCATCCTTGTTGCAACTCGAATTGATGAAATAAAAGACATGAATCTATCTAATCTAATCTAGGAATTAAATTGCATAAAACTAGAGAAAAACTGAAGAAAAACGCAGCCAAGCTGCCCCTAGGTTTTTAGGGTTCGAATTCCGTGTCTAGGGTTTGAGAAATCGCGCCTATTTATAGATTTTTAGGTCGGTTTAGGCTAAGGCGGTGCTTGGACGCCCGTCCACTATCTTGGACGCTCGTCCGAGCGTGCCTTACGGACGGAGGTGAACGCTCGTCTATGCGGCGTTTGAAGGCTCGAATGTAAATCGCACCTGCGAACGCTCGTTCGGTTGAGCAAACGCCCGTCCGTCCCGGACGGACCGTGGACGCTCGTCCATCGATCTTTGGAACTCGATCTCTTGAGCATTATCTCTTCCTTCTTCCATCTTTATCCTTCTTTTCTCATCTCTATCTCGATTTAGCTCGAATTATATCAACATTTGATCATCAATTTAGCCTCCAACATGTATCTACATCACATTAAGACATCGCAAAACGTAACACAATCCAAATACTCATAAAACCATAATCAAAACACGTACACAACCTCATTTTGCGAATAAACTAATTAAAATCTCACTTGCTTAATAAATCATTTAAACACTCATTTTCTATGCAAAATATACAAATATAAGGGAAATCATTATGAAATATAGCATTATAAAGCGTACAAAATCACCCTTAACAACTCCCCCACACTTAAACTTTGCTCGTCCCGAGCAAAACAAAACAAGATAAAGGCTCGGAAAGAATATAGTCACCTCAACACATATACCATAGACTCAATAAATCAGAAGTTCACCCGAGTGTGTGTGCATAGCCATAGAAAACTTCCACTAAATCCAAACTTGAATATTTCAAGCAAAACTAGCTAATACCCCCTTCAAACTAGTAATAAAAGATACTTATAAGATGCACCCTACAAACGGAACATATCCCGCAAAAGATGATAGAACACATTTAAGACCTTTCCGACATACTTAGAGGATAATCCCTACTGACATATCCATCGGTTTATCTTGGGGATAAGATTAACGATAACTAAGTCTCATTTCATTCTTTTCATACCAATTCCTAAGTTGATTCAATTGATTTCACATTTAAACACACATCAGAATAAGCTATTGCTCATCATAGTAGAATAGGACATACGTGGTATACCCTACCTTACTCAAATCATAAAGCAGCTTTTTCTGACTGTCGTGAGCTTTTGGTCATCATAGTGGAATAAAACATTTCGAGATAATGCCTTACCGCACTCAAATCATCGACTAGCTTCCGACACACACTATTGATTTCATTATTAACTCAACTTTTTCAAATGACATTAGCTACGTATTACTTATCACATTCAAACCTCTAGATATTCACAGTATATCATACTTGGAACTAAATACAAACTATCATAAGTCTCACGATATGAACATTAGCACTAAGCACATGACTTATAAGGAATCAAACATCACTAATCAAAAGGGGTATAACTTTATAATATAGCTCATCATTCACTATGGCTTGTGAAAAATAATATCGGGTGAAACATCTAACTTACGGAACATACGGCATACATCATCAATGAATATAACAAACCGAACAAAAACATGCATTGCTCACTCGAGACAAAACAAAAATTTTTAAAATTTAGCTCATTTTTGCATAAAAATAAAATCATGTAAGCAAATGTATAGATACATATCGACTTATCCCCTCCCCCACACTTAAATTACAACATGTCCTCATGGTGTGCAAAAATAAAAAAAAAGAGAAAACTTAGCGATTCGTTGTTCGAAAGGGAGCTATTACGGAAGTGGGTCGACCTCCAAAAATGCTCAACGAATCCGAGAGCTGTGGACCATCCACCGGAAAAGCGAAATCGTCTAAAGCTCACAATCGCTATCGAAAATATCCCGCACACTTGAAAAGCAAAGAAATACCTCGGGGGATACAAGGGATTAAACCATATCGCGCAAAAGTGATAGAGATAAAGATAAGAGGAAATCGTAAGCAAAACAACACTTCGACCCTTTATAGCCTAGGACGGGCGACCGACAAAAACAAACACAATCCTAATAAAGCGAACTAAAACAACGAAAAACAACTAAAGAAAGAAACTAATATAATAAGGGATATCTAGGATGCCTCCAGTAGCGCTAATGGTTATTGTCGTTAGCTCGACACATTTGAAGCTCGGCCCGGATCGGGCCATTTAACCTTTACGCCGGCCATTACCTCGTGTAAGCTTTGGTCGGTAGTGTGGCCGCGAGAAACGACACTTAACACATGGGGTTAAATCCTTTATAGCTTTCCAAATATGTTTAAACTTCCCCATGGTTGACCTCTTCGTCTTCGAAGCTTTTGATGACATACGCGTTGACGCTCCTTCCAATACTCTTCCATATCCCAACTACCGGCTAGAACCTCCTCGGATTGATCACAACCGTCATCCTCGGAAAACAAGTCGGGCGAAAACTCGTCGGACTCGTCGACTTTAGGGGTGCTACACCCGAGGATATCGAGAAATCGAACGGTCAAAGGCTTTACCTTGGGTTCACCAATGTAATGCTTGCATCGTTGACCATTCACTCGGAACGGTTGATCGCCATAACCGCGCGGCTCTACAGAACGCCTCCGGGAATGATTTGGAGAATCTCAAATGGACCGGACCAACGTGTTCTCAACTTCCCAGGAAACAAATGTAACATAGAATTGTATAAGAGAACTTGCTCGCCGACCTGGAATTCTCTCTTCTTTATCTTGGCGTCATGGAGGAGTTTCATCTTTTCCTTACTAATCCTAGCACTCTCGTAAGCCTGGAGTCTAAATTCATCAAGCTCATGCAACTGCTGCAGCCGGTGTTTGCCACGGGATTGGGAATCGAAGTTAAGAAACTTTGTAGCCCAATAAGCTCGTGCTCTAACTCGGCGCGGATGGCATGGCTTACCGTAAACCATTTGATATGGCGATGTACCCATAGGGGTCTTATAGGCGATCCTATATGCCCAAAGTACATCGTCCAACTTCGAACTCCGTCTTTTCTATGACTATTCACCGTCTTCTCCGGGATTTTCTTAAGACTCGGTTGCTTCGCTCAACGACCACTAGTCATCGGATGATATGGTGTGCCGATTTTATGGCGAACACCATACTTCTCGAGGACTTTTTCCAAAGGTCGGTTGCGAAGTGTGTCCCTTCATCACCGATCAAGGCACGTGGACATCCAAACCTCACAAAGATGTTCTTCTTCGAAATTTCATGACCGTTTTATGATCATTGTGAGGAGTGGCCACGCCTCCACCCATTTCGAAACATAGTCAACGCAGACTAAGATGTATTTGTTGCCACAAGATGATGGGAATGGTCCCATAAAATCGATGCCCCAAACATCAAAGACTTCGCATTCAAGGATGGGTTTCAACGGCATGTCAAACCGCCTTGTCAGAGTACCGGTTCTTTGGCACCTATCACAAGCTTTACAGAAAGCTTCTACGTCCTTAAAGATCGTGGGCCAATAGAAACCGGACTGGAAGATCTTCGCAACCGTTTTCCAAGGACCAAAGTGACCACCTGTGGGTCCACTATGGCATTGCTCGATTATATCGCGTTGCTCGGATTCTGGAACACATCTCCTAAGCAAACCATCTTTACAGATCTTGAAAAGATAAGGTTCATCCCAAACGAAATATTTCATATCAGAGAAGAACTTCTTCTTCTCTTGATAAGACATTTCAGGATCGAGATAACGGGCATGAAGGTAGTTTACAATGGAGGAATACCATGGAACATCGGGAGGACAACCGTCTATCAACATAATGTTTTCTAGAGGAAAGTAAAGATCTATATCATACGGTTCATCCTTTTCCTCACTTAACATTCTAGAAACGTGATCCGCCACTACATTTTCAACGCCCTTTTTATCTTTAATTTGAACGTCAAACTCTTGGAGGGTCGGTATCCAACGCGATAAGCGCGGTTTAACTTCCTTTTTGGTCATGAGATAACGCAAACGGCGTGATCGGTCCACACAATCACTTGAGCACCAAGCAAGTAACTACGAAATTTATCCATAGCAAAGACTACGGCTAATAATTCCTTTTCGGTGGTCGTGTAGTTAACTTGAGAAGGATTAGTGTGTGTGGCGGCATAATAGATAGGTGGAACTTTCCGTTAAGCTTTTGCCCTAAGGCGCACCAACTTGCATAGTTGGATGCATCACACATAAGCTCAAAGGGTAGGTTCCGGTCCGGAGATATAAGTATTGGAGCGAGAGATCGTCTACTCTTAAGCTCCTCAAACGCGCGCTTGCAATTCTCATCAAAATCAAAAGTAACGTCTTCTTTGAGTAAAGTAGACGGGGGCTTGGCAATCTTTGAAAAGTCCTGGATGAACCTCCTATAGAAGCCGACATGTCCGAGAAAACCTCGGACCTCCCGAACATTCTTAGGATAACTCATCTTCTCAATAGCTTCAACCTTGGCCTTATCTACTTCTATACCTTTGGCTGACACTTTGTGGCCAAGAACTATGCCTTCATCTACCATGAAATGACATTTTTCCCAATTGAGCACTAAGTCATTTTCCACACATCTAGACAACACCTGATCAAGATTATCGAGGCAATCGTCGAAGGATTGACCAAAGACCGAGAAATCATCCATAAAAATCTCCATGCACTTTTCAACTAGCCCGTCAAAGATTGCCATCATACACCTTTGAAAGGTGGTGGGGCATTACGAGAGACCAAATGGCATCCGCCGTAGGCGAATGTCCCATAAGGGCAAGTGAAAGTGGTCTTCTCTTGGTCAACGGGATCGATGGGTATACGGAAGTATCCGAATATCCATCCGGGAAGCGGTAGAATGCGTGCCCCGCTAGACGCTCAAGCATTTGATCAATGAATGGAAGGGGAAATGATCTTTCATTGTGACCTCATTGAGTTTTCTATAGTCAATACATACTCTATGTATCCGTAACTAGCCTCAATGCTATCTCCTCTCCCTTCTCATTCTTCTCAATAGTAATTCCCCCTTTTTGGGGACTACCGAGTCGGGGACACCCACTCACTTATCGGCAATGGCGTATATGATACCCATATCTAGAAGCTTAATGATTTCCTTCTTGACTACTTCTTGCATGTGAGGGTTAAGCCTTCGCGGGTTGTCTTACACGTTTAGCACCCTCACTAGTCTTGATCTTGTGCATACGGATGTCGGGAGATATCCCTCGGATATCTCCCACTTGCCATCCAAAGGCTTTCTCATTTTTGCGCAAGACGCTTAACAATTTAAGCTCTTACATACGAGATAGCTTGGCGAGAGATGATCAAAGGAAGCTTGTCACCTTCTCTTAAAAACACATACTTAAGATGTTTAGGCAACGGCTTCGGTACCAAATCTACGGGAGGATCCTCTAGACTTGATTTAAGATCTCCACTCTTCAACTCAACATCGTTGAGCTTACTTAGTGGCCCTACGCCAAAGCTTCTTCTCTTAGCTCATCATCGAATTCGGTGCTAAGCGATCTAGATTAACCACACCATGGCTATTCGGATTATCGATCAATCGCTCATATTCCGCTTCCACGACCTTGACTTGCTCGTCCATACGAAGTCATTGAAGTCATGAAATGACTCCTCGATGGAAAAGCCGGTTGGAGAACCGAGAGGGTACTTGAATAGATTTAGAGACACTATAGCTCACCTCTTGGTCACCAACTCGAATAGTTACTTGCCCACCATCGCAATCGATGAGGGCTCTAGCGTGGATAGGAAAGGTCTCCCAAGAATCGGGGGACTTTCTCATCTTTTCCCATATCTAAGACGTACCAATCAACGGGAAAGGTAAATCTATCGATTGGACTAAAATGTCTTTCGAGAATCCCCGAAGCTTTCTTAGATGATCTATCGGCGAAGGCGAAGGTTCATGGAAGTGGGTTCTAGAAGACTTTGTAAACCCAGTTTGCTCTTGCAAATAGACAATGGCATTAGGTGATGGATGCACCCAAGTCACATAAAGAATTTGGAAAGACTAAGCCTCCCATACGCAATGTGAGCACGAATTTCCCGGGGTCACCTCTTTTGATTGGTAAGTACGGATAATTGATCATTGAACAATCCTCACCAATTGCACGATCCATTTCGCTAACTTCTTTTTCGAAGACACAACATCCTTGATGAATTTTGTATACTTAGGCATCTCGACCAAGACCTCGGATAATGGAAGATTTACCCGAGTATTTTTCAACAAAGTTAAGCACCTTTTCATATTTCTTATCCTCGCTCGAGGGATGTTGCTCTTCCTCGGTGGAAATGGAAGCTTCTTCAACTCATTCTCGGAAAATACTTTCTTTGAGGAAGCGAACGACGGCCTTTGTCTTCCATGTCCTTCCACCTTACAACGTTTTTCGGACTTTTTATTAGTCGGGGGATCACCCCACGACTATCGGCTTTCACTTGATTCTTCATTCCGCGGGGGAACGGCCACCGAGGACTTACAACTTCTTCACTTCTCGGGGGATCAACCACCGAGTCTTTTCTTGGGATCGGAACGGGGGAACGTAGATGCTCAACTTCCCCCTCTGCCTTATCAACGGCGGGGAGGGGCTAGTGGTTTCCCTGGTGAGAGGGACCACTCGGTTGAGTACCGCTTCTAAGATTCATTGCACCGGCCTCTCGGTATGCCGTAAGGAATCGAAGTAACTAGGTCGGTGCTTTGGCCACAATTGAAATCGGTTTGGAGCTACTTAGGCCACCCTTCGGATTTTTCTCTATAAAGCGGGCAAGCGCACGATGGTCTAGAAGCTTGCTGGTCAGCCATCTGCTTCTCAAGGTTCTTGATTGTGCTCATCAACATTTGGATATTATTATTTTGCTCCTTACGGAAGTTATTGTTCGCTCCAACTTGGCTTTCGATAGGAGTCCAATGCTTCAAGATCATCGACGCGAGAGGGCCTTGAGAGTTCGAATGTTTTGAGAGAAAGGTTGGCTAGACCGACTTTGAAATGCGGGATTTGGATTGTTAGGCCAACTTTGATTTAACCCTTGATTTAGATTGGAGGAATTCAAGCTCGGGTTCGATTAAAATTAGGGTTTCGATTGAGATTCGAGTTTTGATTGAAGCTTTGACGGAAGCCACGATTTTGAAAATTGCGTTACGGCCGGGGAATTGATTTCCAAACCTCGATTCGGCCGGCCATTGAAGGCATTGACTCTCGCGTTCGTCCAATCATAGGACGAAACGCGCGAGTGTGCCCCATATCGTCACATACTTGGCATGCGACTTGATTATACCGTCCATGATCATGGACGGCATTGACTTGATAAGGAACGGGGAATTGAATTGACGCGGCCAACCATATGGCCGATCGTGAGCAATTTTCGCGGTATAGAACTTGAGAGTTCGTGGGAAATGAAGGAGTCTGATAACTCGGATTTGGAGATGTCGTGAGAGTAGCCAGCTGCTGTTTCAGCATGGCGATCAAACTTTGCATGTTAACTTCCTCAACCTTAGGAGGAGGAGGTGCTTGAATTGCTTGATAAGAGGGGGCGTAATTGTACTTTGCAATGTCCTCAAACGGTGCCCATCCCTCTTCGGGTGTTTTCTTCGAAATGCCCCACGGAGAAGAACTATTGACCATGCCTTTGGTGAGCTCGGTCAATCCGCTAAAGAAAGTATTGACTTGCCTTTGCGGCGGCAAGCCATGGTGGGGACACTTTCTAAGGAGAGATTTGAATCTTTTCCAACACTCGAAAAATGATTCATTCTCTTTCGATAGAAGGTGAAGATTTCATTCAAACATTGGGCGGTTTTGGAAGGTGGGAAATATTGACTCGGGAACTCCTCTCGAGTTCGGCCCAAGTATTGATGGATTCGAAGGGAGAGAGGTGTACCACTCTTTAGCTTCTCCCTTTAAAGAAAAAGGAAAAAGTTTCGGTTTGATAGCATCATCATTTACCCCTTGGATGCGTGTGGTGCCGCATATCTCCAAGAATGTGTGTAAATGAGTATGGGGATTCTACGATTGATAGCCATGAAAAATTGATGCATCGCATCATCTGGATAAGTCCCGGCTTAAGTTCGAAAGTTTGTGCGGTAATGGTGGTAAAACGATTGCCGGGTTGACGATTCTTGCACCGGGCATGGCGTAGTACGCAACGTCCGTCTATCCTCGGCGGCCATTATTACGAGATCTTCGATTTCCTTTATTAAGTTTTGTTCAATTTCTTGATCGGTTAAACTTCCTTCGCCGGAGGGATCGGCAAAACGAAGTCTTCGCCTATTGGGTCGGACTATGGTCCGCTCGGGGTCAGGTGAAAAGAACAATGGTCCTTTCTGACTTCGAGTTTGCATAAACCGACACCCTACTCAAGATGTTGAACCTATTAACTAAAGAAAAATTATAAGCCTAGACTAGAAATTAAAAACCTAAAGGAAAGAAAAGGAAAGAAGAAAAGGAAACAAAATTTATTGAATAAAGCAGGACCAGACGGACGTCCAATAATTTGGACGGGCGTCCGGGTGAAATTTGGACTGGACGGGCGTTTAGTGGTCCAAACGCTCGTACGAAAATTAGAATACTTGAACGGGCGTCCAAATATTATGGACGCTCGTCTAAGTGAATAAAACAGAACAGAGTTGATAATTTTCCAGCGGACGGGCGTCCAATATCCCAGACGCCCGTTTGGTAGCGGAAAAATTTAGAACAGAAGTAGAAAATTTGCAGAAAATAACAGAAAAGATAAGGGAACAAAAGAAAAAGGAAAAGAAACAGAGGGAGAAGATAGAGGGGAGAACTAATCACAAGAGAACCTTAGAAAAAGATCTTTAACCCTATCTAAACCCTAATTAACTAATTACCTAAACGGTTATGAATTAAAAACAGGACTCTAAAAATGAAATAACAAACAGAAAAATAAAAACTAGACAACCGTCCGGTTCCCCGGCAACGGCGCCACTTTTGTTGGGGAGATTTTGCATCATTAAAACAAAAGAAAATTTATAAAACCTATACTACCATGCAAAACTACCTCCTAACCGGCCGAATACCGGGTAGTTGCTAGAACAACAAGTAATAAACCGGTTAACCTCAAGTGCAAGGATCGTAGTATGGAGGCTAATGCCGGGTCGATCTTACGGGGAACTAGACGAATGTGAATCCTAGCTTTTGTTTTTCAACTAAACTATTGTCACGAAACTAACCTAAACGAAGAACTAACCTAACCAAATATGCATAAAAGTAACTAGACAGAGGAGACTAATCCAATGCTAGGCAAGATTGAAAGCGATAAAAACTAAAGTGCAATTTAAAAGTAAACTAATCTAGCAATTCAAGTTTAACGGGATTGAATCAAATTATAACGAACGAACAAGCAATTGATCCACCTATCCTATCAACATTCAATTCTAATTCGGATTAATTCGTGATCTCCACTCAAGTCGTGATTCACCTAATCGAAGGCATAAGCTCCTACTCTCGTAGACAAGTTCGTTTCCTAATCTTTTATCTTTCGATGTTAAAGATTACGTCTTTCTAACCTAGGCGTGAAATCTTTCAATTTCTAATCTAGAAAGTCAATCTAATAACTCTCGTTTTAATTAGATCGAAGATCTATTCTTTTATCACGGTGATCTATCGTTAACATGATTTTCATCAAATAAACAATCATCAAAGCAAGCATCTTTCGATTAAACATGCAAAAACATACAAAACATGATAAAAGAAACGAACTTGAAATAGATACTCACGAGATTAATCACGAATCAAAGCTGAATTGTTGAAAGAAGGCTTCACAACGCTTGTTCAAGAGGGTTTTAGCCTCTTAGCATCCTTGTTGCAACTCGAATTGATGAAATAAAAGACATGAATCTATCTAATCTAATCTAGGAATTAAATTGCATAAAACTAGAGAAAAACTGAAGAAAAACGCAGCCAAGCTGCCCCTAGGTTTTTAGGGTTCGAATTCCGTGTCTAGGGTTTGAGAAATCGCGCCTATTTATAGATTTTTAGGTCGGTTTAGGCTAAGGCGGTGCTTGGACGCTCGTCCAGCAGCTTCTGGACGGAGGTGAACGCTCGTCTATGCAGCGTTTGAAGGCTCTGAATGTAAATCGCACCTCTGAACGCTCGTTCGGTTGAGCAAACGCCCGTCCACCATGGACGGACCGTGGACGCTCGTCCATCGATCTTTGGAACTCGATCTCTTGAGCATTATCTCTTCCTTCTTCCATCTTTATCCTTCTTTTCTCATCTCTATCTCGATTTAGCTCGAATTATATCAACATTTGATCATCAATTTAGCCTCCAACATGTATCTACATCACATTAAGACATCGCAAAACGTAACACAATCCAAATACTCATAAAACCATAATCAAAACACGTACACAACCTCATTTTGCGAATAAACTAATTAAAATCTCACTTGCTTAATAAATCATTTAAACACTCATTTTCTATGCAAAATATACAAATATAAGGGAAATCATTATGAAATATAGCATTATAAAGCGTACAAAATCACCCTTAACATTTAGCAGCAGTCTTGTCCCCTCCATAGTGTCCTCCTGCTTCATAAGTATGGCAATGTTTAAGTATATCGAGGAATTCACTCTCAGGAACACATCTTCTAAATATGTTGTCTGAGCAACGCTTAAAAAGATAGGGTTCATCCCAATAATAGTGTTTAAGGTCCGCAAAGAACTTTTTCTTTTGCTGCTGGTTCAAATCTGGTGGCAAATATCTCCCGGATAAATAATTCACATAATCTTTAAACCATGGTTGTTGCTTCTCAGCCTTAACAACCTCACTTTGCGAAGATATTTCGGCGCAATCACTACTCCCTAAAATGGTAGAGATGGAGGATAATTGCTCGTCGGGGGGCTTTTCTAAGCAGGGTGTGAATGCCTCCTCAGGCTCTTTCTCCTTATCCCTAACATCCTCTATATTCTCCTCATTCTTTGGGATTGTTGGAGTAAGCTCATTTTCACTTCTAATCATTATCGCATTCACATCCCTCGGGTTCCTATCAGTGTTGCTCGGAAATCCCCCAGGAGGCCTAGTTGACAGTTGTTCAGCTAATTGTCCTATTTGATGAGAGAGATTCTGGACTAAGGCTTCTTGGTTGGTGACTTTGGAATCATTCTTTTGACAGTATTGGTGAAAGTTTATAGCCAAGTCAGTAATGGATTCTGCTAATTGATTCACAGTGTCAGACATTGTGTTACTCCTCTTTTCAAGCGCAACTTCCCAACCGTAAGTTTGAGCTTGCTGGGGTACATAAGTGTTGTGTGGTTTACCCCTTTATTTGTATCACTCCATCGGAATTCAGGTTGGTCATGATTTGGTCTGTAACCGTCATAGTGATTACCCTGTTTCCCAATGTAATTGGCTTCTTTAGTACCCACAGTCTCTAATGGCTTAGTCGTTTCCGTCTCTTTTCCAGTCTCTATTCGTAAAATTCTCTCATGCATACCATCCACCTTATCATTTATGATCAATAGAGTATTTAGGATCTTATGCGATACATCCTCCTCAAGATCATCGGCCATCTTCACAGTTTCTATTTCACCACCTCCCCATTGGCTATTCATTGCTATTTGCTCCATCTTTCCTCGTGCCTCCTCAGGAGATAAAAGAACAAACGCTCCATTGCTGGAGGCATCTACTCTTATCTTCTCTGTATCTTTCAATCCATGGTAGAAGGTTTGCATTAAAATCCATAGAGGGATATCATGATGAGGGCACTTCCTCATGGACTCCTTAAAACGTTCCCAAGCTTGATCAAAACTCTCACCAGGTTGCTTTGCTTGAACCCCAAGATATCTTGGCGTAACTTAAAGGTCTTTCTATAGGGAAGTACTTATTCATGAACTTTTGTAGCAGTTCCTCCCAGGTCGTGATTGATCTAGCCTCTAAAGAGAAAAGCCATTGCTTAGCTTTATCTTTCAAAGTGAAAGGGAAAAGTTTCAGCTTAATGTTATCCTCAGGGACTAGTTTTGGCTTCACGGTACTAACGATCTCCAAGAAATTCATCACGTGAATGCCAGGATCTTCATTCAGGATACCATGAAAAGTGGAATAGTTTGCCACCATTTGAATGACATTAGGTTTCGGGTGATAAATTTCAGCAGCATTTTCAGGTACTACGATAGCGGGAATGAATTGTTCAATGGTAGGCGTTGCATAGCTTTGCAAAGTACGCCTTTCCCATGCAGCCACAGCTTGGTTAACAAAATTTGCATTATTAAAATTATTTCCATTTACCTCGTTGGCTTCATTTAGTAATCCTTCCATGTCGGAGTCAGATTGATCGGAATGTTGTGTTCCTTCAGATTTTTCCTCGCCTTGCTCCTCGTTTGGATCCTTAGAAATCCGGGTAGCTTGTTTTTTTTTTTTAATTTGCAAAGCAAAAACAACAATAAACAATTAAAATACGCCAAGGCTACTGCCTTTGGCGAGACTCTAAAATAGACAAAAATAAAATTAACAAAAACAATAAACAATTAGAAACTTTAATGGCTAATCTTTTAACTAGACTTAATAAATAAAAACTAAACTAAAACAGACTCGAAAAATACAAAAACACAAGGCGAGCGTGTGTAAAACAAAACGAGAAAAAAAGAATAAATTCTCGGTCGACCGAGAAGCGTAGTTCGGTCGACCGAACTCTTTTTATATATATATATATATATATATATATATATATATATATATATATATATATATATATATATATATATATATATATATATATATTTTTTTTTTTTAACGACAACGTTTAATATATCGACTCTTATTCACAATATTTACGAATCTACTTTTAATAAAATAAGCTATACTCAATTTAATGACACGAGTCCCCGGCAACGGCGCCAAAAACTTGATGACGGTCAAGTTATAAAAATAACTCGATACCTAAATAATCAACTAGCAAGAGAACTAGGTTCAATCGTAGTATAGCTAGATAGAGTCGAGGTCGATCCCACAGAGACTCGGCTTAAACAAGTACAACGTTATTAAACTAAAAATAGATTAAAGGGCGGTCTACGACCAACAATAACGTAAAAATAAAGGTTGACACGATAGAAAACACAAAGACTAACAATACGACACAAGACACTAAACACTTGTTTTTACGGTTTTATAAGACTTTAACAAACGGTATTGATTACGCTAGTAGTAATTACTCCCCCATATATGTATATCTAAGCCGAGACGAGAAAAGACATTAAGGTTGATTATATTTTGGCTACGGGAGCTATCCCCTAAACTTGGATCTACTTCGTGAACGGATAGAAGATCTTTATGCTTAATTACGAATCCTTCCTTGGACGGGATAGAACATCATATAACAAGCATGCTATACCAAACTTGGGATGCCGATCTAAAATCGTCACCTCGTCAGGCAACCACCGTGGACGGGTTGGCACACCTCCTAAACGATCGGCTAACTTATGTCCTATTTAACATGACAATTTTCACAATATATCATATTAATTTACGAGAACGATGTAACAAATTGGCCAGATCTATTACATGTGTATATGAAAAACGAAAGCACGACGTAGCCGAAGTCGTTCACGAGAAAATTACTAGAATCTTGATGGCTAGATCTAACCATATAGACCGTGGTAGATCTAGACCGGTGACTCTAGAATTTGCTCGTAAAACGCCTTCGTACGGCTTAGATCTACATGAATATGGGTTTGATAATTAACTACATCACGAAATCAATACACAAACGACTACTCCATAACGAAATAAAATAGATCTACGAATACAAACGACATATTTGGATAGACATTACCCTCGTAGACGGAGGGTCCTCCGATCCTTCAATGCAATCTCTAATCGATGAATCCATCGCCTTCGTGATGAAGCAACATAATATAAAATAAAAAGAACTATATTGATAAACTAAAAGTATTGTAGTATTGTGTTTTGTAGGTTGGTGGTTTTCTCAGCATCGTGGCTGCTGTTTATATAGGAGTTGTAGCCGACATAGGGAGAATCCAGAAGATATGCACGCATTAATCTGATTAGGCTCGGGTGACCGAACAGTTACGCTCGGTCGACCGAATGGCTACGCTCGGTCGACCGAATGGCTACGCTCGGTCGACCGAATGGCTACGCTCGGTCGACCGAGCCTCCCTCCTTACGCGTTTTCAATTTCGCTTCGTCTGACTTGTTCCCCACTTCACTCTTCTATGCTGATCTGATTTGTCTCTTCATTAATGCTCCGATTTTCTTCCTTATTTATCTTGAGATTTCCCGATTGCATGACAATTATCCTCCCGATTCGTTACGATCTGCGAAATCGCATTTATCACACAATTAATTGCTCTTTTATAATAAAAACAGCTAAATACCAATTATCACATTAATAATCACTTATCATTAAATAATAAATATAAACACGTGATTTAATATGAAATATATATAATTAACTCTGATTTAAGGTTAGAATTGATGACATAAATAGGCATATTTTAACTGTCATCAACTACCCCATACTAGAACCGAAGCCCTTGCCGAAGATATACATCCCTGTATCCACTTTCTCCATTTTAAACCAAATCCCATATTCGACATCACGTTGTCTAGATTGGTCCAATTAACACAGTCAAAAGCTCTTTCAAAATCAACTTTAAATATAAAGCTGGCCATACCTTTTTTTTTTTTTTAAAATCGACCGCTTCATTTAAGATGAGAACACCATCTAAAATTTGTCGGCCTTTTACAAAACCAGACTGACATTCACCAACAACCGATGAAATAACTACTTTCATCCTTTCTGCTAAGATTTTTGCCACAATCTTGGAGAAACAACCGAGCAGACTGATAGGTCTGTAGTCCTTTATCACAACAGGATTAGCCGATTTAGGAATCAAAGCAATAAACGATGAGGTACACACATTGTGGAATTTAGCCGATCCCTCAAATTCCATTACAGCTTCGCAAAAATCAAGCTTCAAAATCTCTCAAAATCTTTTAATGAAATTAAAATTGAAGCCATCAGGACCAGGGGCCTTCGAACCCTCACATAACCAAACTGCCTTTCTAATCTCATCCTCGGAGATTTTTCTTTCGAGCCACACACATTGATCAAGAGATAATTTTGCAAATAAGTTACTATTAAAAACAGGCCTAGAACGTACCTTTTCTATATTTATATATATATATATATATATATATATATATATATATATATATATATATATATATATATATATATATATATACCCGTGCAATGCACGAGATGGTGTAAAATATGAAAATGCGTAATAAAATTTCATGCTAAAGGGTATATCAAGAAAAGGTCGTTGTGTAAATCATTATAATCAAAACATTCCAAAACTATGTTTAGTATACAAAGAACATAAAGAAAAACACAAAAGAGTTGATAAGATATCAACAGTGATTATTACAACATTTAATACAAAGAACATGAAGAGGGAATAGTGAACACAAAAGAATATGAGAATAGTTCAACATGAACTCTTTGTATATAGTCTTTGGTACCGCCACAAAAAGAAACAAAAATGCTTGAATACCATCATGACTTGCAATTTTCGAACTTAAAACATATTACTGTCCACTCTTAAAAATTGAAAAAGTCATTGGAAATTTTGGAAAGAGTAACATCATTGGCAAAAGTCATTCGACACTAAAAATAGAGACAAATTAATATTAAAAAAATAAAAATGGCATTTAAGCGACTTTGGCTAGCTCATAAAAAAATGTGAAGAAAACGCAATCACATTTTGGTTCATTTGTTCCAAATGCGTAACAATGTTTACGCTTACCATGCACGGGGAGTTTGTACATAGCAAACGTTTGTAAGAAAGAGAAAACAATACATAAAATAAAAATTGGGCGTATAACGAATCTTTCTTCGCAAACTAAATATGTTTTTCTATGGACGCATGTAATGAATGTTATCAAAGATAACCCAAGAAACATACATAGCAACTCTAACCCCTTGTACTTCATACCATGTTATCTTTCAGCCATTTTATCTATGACGCATGTAATGAACGTTATCAAAGATAATCCAAGAAACATCTCTAACAACCTCTGATCCCTTGTACTTCATACAATCTTATCTTTCAACCATCATTACCTGTAATCATAACCAACATTAGCAAAAATAGTAACTTCCCCTGTCACAGATCCAAAATTTGCAAAAATTAGATGAATTTTCCTTGAAATTACTAATCGTAAGCTTGCTGAGGCGGTGAAGATGCAACAAACCCAAAACTAACAATTCTCATAAACCCAAAATTAACAATTCTCATAGAATAAAGAACACTAATTGTAATGAGAGAATTAGCCAAATTAAAATAAAATTTAAGGGAACAGAGTTACTTCAACTATACAGGAACTAGGAGTGTACACGGCTCGGTTCGGATCGGTTAATGGCCGTAACCGAAAAACCGAACCGAAATTTTCGGTTAATTGAAAATCCAAACCGAACAGTTTGTAAAAGAATACCGAACCGAACCGAAATAACCGGTTCGGTTCAGTCGGTTAACCGAAATTTTTGGTTAATTGAAAATCCAAACCGAAACCGAACCGTTTGTAAAAGAAAACCGAACCGAACCGAAATAATCGGTTGTCGAACCGAAAAACCAAACCAAAATAACCAAATTTCATCCAAATTATACAATCACAACAGTTTGATTCACTATATGGTTATAAACGGTTTGGCTTTTCCTATTTGGTTTTGGTTCGGATATAAACGGTTTGATTTTCGGTTTGGTTTCGGTTCGGTTTTTGGTTCGATTTTGGGTTCGGTTCGGTTCAGATAATTTACAGCACTAACCGTAACCGAACCGAAAATTTTGGTTTTTCCAATTTGAAAACCGAAAACCGAACGTAGCACTTATTAACCGAACCAAACCAAACCGAATTACCCCGGTTCGGTTCGATTTTCGGATTATCCGTATCCGTGTACACCCCTAACGGGAACACATGATAATCACTAAAGTCTAGCGAATTTATATGCTTTATTGCTATCTGCATAGAGCAATGTCAAAGAAGAATAAATAAATAAAAACCAATAAAATACGAAAGAAACACCAAGTTGTCTAAAATGGAAAAATAAAAAGGAATTCCACCAACTCCCCGATTTATCCCTAACAACATAATATTACCGAGTCAAAGTGCTAGGGATATGTTTTAAAGCTATGTATGAAGGTTAGAAAATGTTACAAAAACAACTAAATGAAGAATCTATCCCCCAAAATAATGAAACAAAATGCTAAAAGAGAGAAAGTGGAAGCTACCATGGAAATAACAAATTTTTTCAGCAACCGGAAGAACATCTGAACAGTAGAAGAAAATCCACATTAACCCAAATCTTGATTGAAGAAAATCCACATTAACCCAGATCGGCAATACACAAATAAAAAATCGGCAAAAACACACACCAAAAAAACACATATCTTAACAGCAAAAAATGGTTTTTAAATAAGATAGAAGAGTCATGTCTATACGGAGAAACCTAAAAATTGAAGCAATTGGAGAACAAAGGAAGAAACACAGGTCAATAATCAAACATGATATAAGTTTAGACATCCTTAGGTATCCAAGATTTTGGAGAGATTCGATACATGCCTAATAGTTAATCATCTGAAAATCCACTTAAAAAATTTATGCCCAAAGCACCTATAATCCACTGTAGAGGTATCGACTGTCCATTTTATTAGGTATTTAAAATAATAAACCCCTCAAATGGTGAAAACTTGAAATTAATTCATTTTGCATACATTAACAATTGACGCATACTCAGTACAACAATAACACGTTGTGAGAGGTACACTGAAAATGCAGAAACAGAACTATTTGAGGACTTAATAATACACTTTCCTCTTCAGACGGAAACAAAATGAGTGGGGAAAAAATAGCTATTTTACGGAGGAAAACAAAGTGATGTACTTATGACTTTGAACAATTGAAGACACCTTAGCTATGAACAACTTCGCCTTAGAGACACGACAAAACCCAGCAAGATGAACAATTGAAGCATATTTTAGTAAAAAAAGAACATGTAGTAAACTGAAAATAAACAGAAAATTATGTGAGACAAAAAAAAGGACAAATTTTATCATTTCACAAGGGAAAAAGAAGCTAAACTTCCTCCCAAAAAAAGAAGATTGGACAACCTACAAGCATACATTTCATATTAGTACTTTAAAAAGGCTATTCAAAACCTGAAATAGCAACCCAACCCACCTCCAATAAAAAAAAAATAACACAAATGCAATGTAAACATTGTAAATTTTGATCAGCACAACATTACAGCACGTACTCATCACTACTATGCATAATTACAAGGATCTGATTTCATTTGAAGGAGTTTGGGTTTGATAAGACAATGAAAAGTGTTTTCCAAAACATAATATGTCCGAAAATATAAGTGCATAGCCAACTATAAATGCCAACCAAGCAATCAATTAAATGATAGAGAAAAAGAAACTACTCAAATTTAAAAGTAAGGAAAACAATGAAAAAGAAAAAGGGAAACTTGTTAGCATATATATTTATATATTATATAAGATATTTAGTATTTGCCTTAAGGGCATTTTAGTCTTTTTGTATTTGGCTATATAAGCCATTCTTGTAACCTTAAACCCAAGGTTTTCCCATACTTTTGCTAGCTAATGCAAGACTCCATCTTCTTCTTGATTTCTTGTTTCTTGGCTTCTTGTTTATACCAATCTTAACATGGTATCAGAGCTTCGATCTTATGCAAAGCTAACTCAAACACAACGATCGCGGATCGAACTAAATTTTTTTTTTGCTTCGCAAAGACAAGCTTTTTTGGTTCGGTCTGATTTTCTCTGTTGTTTGGTGGGTTTCCGCTGCTCAATCTCCGTGTTTTCGTTTGGTTTGTGGTTGAATCGGCCTTTTTCGATTCATTCAGTCTTGTTGTGACATTGTTGGATTTGATTTCGTTTTAGTTTGAGTTGTGCATCTTGTTCAAATGGCTGGCGGTGATGATTCGTTGCAGACAATTAGTGTTCGTTTAGATGGTAAAAACTATTCATATTGGAGTTATGTAATGAAAAAATTTCTGAAGGGTAAACAGCTGTGGGGTTATATTTCTGGTACTGTTGTGCCTCCTAAATCGGGAGATGACAAGTATGTTGAATTGATGGAGAAATGGGATTTGTAATTCAAAAATCATTACTTGGATTAATAACTCTGTTGAGAATAGGCTTGGTATGCAATTGGCCAAGTATGATACTGCTAAAGAAGTTTGGGACTATTTGGAGAGGTTATATGTGCGTTCAAATTTTGCTGTCCAATATCAGTTGGAAGTTGATATTCGTGCCATGTCACAGAATGATAGAAGTATTCAGGAATTTTATTTTGAAATTACTGCTCTTTGGGATCAATTGGCTATGACTGAATCTGCTGAGTTGAGGGCATTTGCACCTTATATTTCTCGTAGGGAGGAGCAACGCCTTGTTCAGTTGTTGATGGCTCTTCGACCAGAATATGAAAATTGTCGTGCGTCCATCTTGCATCGCACTCCTTTACCCTCCGTTGATTCTGTTCTTCATGAGTTGTTGGCTGAAGAAACTCGTCTCAAGACTCAAACTGAAAGGGATTTCACACTCCGTCTGCATCTGTTTTAGCAACCCCCTCACAACAGAACAAGTCAAATGCTAAAATAGGTCGTGATTGTCATTACTGTAAGCAACCAGGGCATTGGAAAAATCAGTGTCCAGAATTATTAGCACGGAAGAAAGCAAATGGTTCGAAGCAAGGTGACAGGTCACAACAACAAAAACGTGGTGGACAACAACGGTCATACTCTATGGGGCAAGGGCAGCCCCGTCATAGCTCACATCAGATGACTGTTGCGTTGGTCCATCCCTCGGGTGACTCGGTTGTGGATTCTTCTGTGAATCCTACTATGGACTCTCTTGCGGAGCAGTTTCAGAGGTTTCTTGCTAGCCAGTCTCAAAGTCAGATTGCTCCTCAGTCTCAGCACTATGCCATGTCTACTCGTTCTGCCACGGGTTTGGCCCCATCGAATGGTTCACGTAAAAATTCACCTTTATGGGTTTTGGACTCTGGAGCCTCATATCACATGTCCCCTGATTCCTCTTCTTTTACATCTATGTCTTATGATTCTCTTTCTCCTAATATTATGACTGCTGATGGCACACCCTTGTCGTTGACGGGCATTGGTATTATCCACACTTCACATTTCTCCATCCCTAATGTTTATTGTATTCCCCAACTTACTATGAGTCTTGTCTCGGTTGGTCAATTATGTGATTTTGGTTACTCTGTTCATTTTTCTTCCACCTCTTGTCATGTGGAGGATCCCAAATCCAAGAGGCTGATTGGGACAGGCCGTAGACAGGGGGGACTCTATATTTTGGATGAGCTGCAGATTCCGGGTCATGCAGCTGCCACTACCGTTGACCTATCTTCTTTTCATTTAACTTCTTCATCTTCTAAGTATTATTTGTGGCATTCTAGACTTGGTCATGTATCAGGCTCTCGCTTAAAATATATGAGCCATAGTGGTGTTTTGGGTGATTTGCATCCTCATGATATTTCAGATTGTAGTGGATGTAAACTTGGAAAATTTTATGCCTTGCCTTTTAATCAAAGTCTATCTGAATCTCGTGCACCTTTTGATTTAGTTCATTATGATGTTTGGGGTCCTGCTCCTGTCCCAACAAAAGGAGGGTCTAGATATTATGTTTCCTTTATTGATGATTATACTCGTTACTGATGGGTGTCTCTGATGAGACGTCGTTCTGATTTTATTGATATATATATATATTGCCTTTCAAGCCTATGTCAAAACTCAACATTCTATTGTTGTTAAATGTTTTCGTTGTGACTTAGGTGGGGAATATACTAAGTGGGACCTTTTCGACATCTTTACCTCTGATGGAATAGTGCATCAGTCTTCATGCACTGATACCCACAACAAAATGGTGTTGCCGAGAGAAAACATAGACACATCGTTGAAACTGCCCGTTCTATGCTTTTATCAACCAGTGTTCCAAATGACTTTTGGGGAGAAGCTGTTCTCACATCTGCATACCTTATTAATAGGATCCCGACTGCTCATAATTCAGGCATTTCTCCTTATGCTAAGTTATTTGGCCTTACTCCTGATTACTCTCATTTGAGAGTTTTTGGTTCCACTTGTTTTGTCCTTCGTCCACATGTAGAACGTACAAAATTATCTTCTCGTGTTGCTATATGTGTCTTTTTTGGGTATGGCATAGGACAAAAAGGTTATCGTTGTTACGATCCCTCTTCAAAGAAGTTGTATGTTTCTCGACATGTTTCCTTTCTTGAGCATATTCCCTTCTTTTCCCTTCCTGCTAGCTCCCACAATATGACTAAGTCTGATCTTTTTCATATTGATCCTTTCACCTCTGATCACTCCTCGGATTCACCATCTTCCGCCATTGATGCATCACCATCTTCCTTACATTCTGCTTCTTCACCCTCTCATCATGAGCCTCATGAAGATGATACTTCACCCCCTGCTACAGCTACCCAAGCACCCCTTGTGACGACGGATCCAGGTCAGCCTCGTTACCCCAAGCGCACACGTAAGTCTACTCAGTTATCTGATTTTGCTTATTCTTGCTACTCTCAGTCTTTTGCTTCATTTCTAGTTTCTATTGACACTTTTCTGAGCCTACCTCTTATTCAGAGGCGGTTCGTTCTTCTGATTGGCGAAATGCTATGCTATCTGCTTTAGACAGGAATGGTACTTGGGATCTAGTCTATCTTCCGGCTGGTAAGAAAACTATTGGTTCTCGATGGGTGTATAAAGTTAAAACTAAGTCAGATGGTTCTATTGAGTGGTACAAAGATCGTTTGGTGGCTAAAGGGTTTGCTCAAGAGTATGGTATGGATTATGAGGAAACATTTGCTCCCGTTGCCAAGATGACATCTGTTCGGGTTCTTAATGTTGTCGCATCTATTCGTCAGTGGCATATCTCTCAGATGGATGTTAAAAATGCTTTTCTCAATGGGGATCCTAAGGAAGAAGTATATATGGTACCTCCACCTGGTGTTTCTCATGCTCCGGGGCAAGTTTGTAGGCTTAAGAAGGCTTTATATGGCCTCAAACAAGCCCTTCGTGAATGGTTTGAGAGATTTTCACATGTTGTCACTTCTCTTGGTTTTACATCTAGTCCTCATGATTCAGCATTATTTGTTAGATCGACCTCTGCAAGCCGTATTCTTCTTCTACTATATGTAGATGATATGATCATTACAGGTGATGATGTTGATGGTATTGTGAGTTTGAAAGCAACCTTATCTCGTTGTTTTGATATGAAGGACTTGGGCCCTTTACGTTGCTTTTTAGGCATTGAGGTAGCCTCCTCACCACAAGGTTATCTCTTTTCTCGGTCCAAGTATCTTGCCGACATTATTCATCGTGCTCGACTTGCGACACTCGTGTTCTTGATTCTCCTCTTGAGTTGAACGCTCGTTACGCTCCGATGGCCTTCCTCTCTCGATCCTACTTTATACCGTTCTATTGTTGGCGACCTTGTATATTTGACGATCACTCACCACGACATCGCCTATCTTTGTTCACCTCATTAGTCGGTTGTCTCCTCACCCACCTCGTACATTGGGGGCGTTGTTATGCGTATTCTTCGTTATCTACGAGGAACTCGTATCGAGTCTTTTGTTTCCCTCGACTTCATCCTTGGAGCTTCATGCTTTTTTCGATGCGATTGGTGGTGACTCGGCGATCGAAAATCTACAACAGGATTTTACATATTTTTAGGGGATTCTCTTATTTCATGGAAGAGCAAGAAACAAGATGTTGTCTCACGCTCTTCCACCGAGGCAGAGTATCGTGCTATGGCTTCTACCATGTCTGAGATTATATGGTTACGTTGGTTGTTGGCAGACATGGATTTTGCACTTTCTTCTCCCACACCGATGTATTGTGACAATAAAAGTGCTATCCAGATTGCACACAATACAGTTTTTCATGAGCGCACCAAGCATATTGAGATTGACTGTCATTTCACTCGACATCATCTTCAGCATGGCACTATTTCTTTGCCGTTTACTCCGTCTTGTATGCAGCTGGCTGACTTCTTCACGAAGTCTCATACTATCGAGCGTCATAGATTTTTCATTGGCAAACTCTCGATGCTTCTTGCTGCACCATCGTGAGTTTGAGGGGGGATGTTAGCATATATATTTATATATTATATAAGATATTTAGTATTTTTCCTTAAGGGCATTTTAGTCTTTTTGTATTTGGCTATATAAGCCATTCTTGTAACCCTAAACCCAAGGTTTTTCCATACTTTTTGATAGCTATTGCAAGACTCCATCTTCTTCTTGATTTCGTGTTTCTTGGCTTCTTGTTTATACCAATCTTAACAAAACTGACTCTTAACATGACGGAAACGGACAATTATTGTAAACACTAACCCAAAAGTAATAAACATGACTACACGGCGTATAGAATAGCCAAAATTTTACAAAAACCTGATCAAATTTTACAAAAACACTAATCTGCGAATACAGTACGCGATGTGCTACCGGGTGAAATGTTGATGTGCAACCGGGTGAATTATTGATTCAGCGTTGCTAGATACCTACGAGTCCGCCGTTTAATCTTCATACCGAAGCTGCTAGACAAAGCCACCTCAGCCTCATCGTCGGCCAAACTATCACACACCACAGCCATCGCAGACCTCATATGTCAATCGGTAGGTTGCCATACGAAAAGAAAAGAAAATAAAAAAAAAGGCCATTGCAAGAAATAAAAGAGCAGAAATGGAGGCTGTGAGATTAATTTTGGGAAATAGTTTGTGCGGAGAGTATTTTCTAAGGGAATAGGATCCTCTCAAGTACTTGAGGAAGTATTCTCTCAAATAGGAGTGATCTAACCACACACCCAAAATGTGAAAATCATCTGACCGTCTATTTATTTTTTTTTTTTAAAAACGTCGTTTTGGTGATAATGTGTAAAAACAAATGCACTTTACCCTTAAGTACTTGAGAGGGTCCACTCTCATTTTCTAAGAACATGGGAAAGGGAATTATTAGGGAGGTGAAACGTGGGAGAATTATTAGGGGTTGTTTTCACATGATTTTATGGAGACTGGTCAATGGGTGTTAATGAGAGTAGAAACGGAATACTTCTTGGAAATCTATCAAATGCGAGTGGAAAATACGACACGGGCTCTTATATATGGCTTGAAAATCTTGGAATTTCTTGGTCGTCGGTTTTGAATCTCTTGGTCATCCCTATAAAGGCCATTGACGACACCAATTCCGTACCAGTAAAACACCTACTACCCATCGTATTCTGCAAAAGTTATGCATAATACATCTCGATGAATCTATACAATATGTAACTATGAAACATGACGGAGTACACAGAGATCTAAGCATATTTCACAGAGCTAGGTGACATACTTCAAAATATATGAGTACACTATATCCAGTTGTCCATATCCTATTGGTACACACTCAAAGTAAAAGAGCAGTATGAATTTGCAACCCCTCTTTATAGACAGTGGATGCCATTAACCAGAGTCAGTAGGAAATAATTTTTCAAACACTCTCATGACCAAGACAATGTTGCGAGTAATTTACAATGAAAAAACACTAAAGAAACAAATGTAAAAACTATACCTTGTACGCCAAAGAAGAACTCTTTTCGCAATATCATCAGGAAGTTCGTTCCTATTCAAAAATGAATGTCCGTGGCAATGGTCTTGTTCTCATTGAGCTTGAAGCATTCAACTGTTCCCTGTACCTCCAGAATGACTTTTCATAAACAAACCCCAGTCAACAATCAAAATCATATTTCTGAATTCAGGGTGTCAAGGATTCGGGCACAAAAAAAATTATTGTCGGTATCACAGATGCGGAATAATTCCATTAACCGGGAAAAAAAGTTGCAAACAGCCAGGACAAAATGAAGCATACCCTTAATTACATAACATAAAGGCCCTTGTTGTCAATAATCCGAAAATTAATAATTCACTATGAACATCAATAATATGAAAATTAAAAAAACAAAAAAATCATTAAAAATTCATAGCAGACCGCCATTGTCGACACCAATTTTCCTCCATTTGGGAGGCTGCAAATAAGATTGTTGAAATTTTTAGATATAGGTAGTTTATTTATTTGCAAAAGCTAATTAAAATTTGTAATAGAATCACATAAACCTAATCAATTCGTATACCATATACACGAAGAAAACGCAGCCCTGACTCGGAGCAATTGCTATGGTCTGTACTACCTAAAAATTTCACCTTTCTAATGCTGAAATCAAAAAATCCTTATGTAAGATCCGACCTTCAGAGAACACAACAAAAAAAAACAATTCGATTTTAGGGAAAATCGCAAGATTCTAGAAGGTGAATGATGGTGTACAGATAGCAACGAAATAAGAAAAAGAATTAAAACTTTCATTGCAAACCTGGGTTATAACTCAGACCTGCAACAAAACTGGGTTAAAAACCTGGGTTTTTGACTGTGAGTATGTCTCAAAGCAACGAAACCTGAAAGCCAAAAAAAGAAGAAGAATTAAATAAAGTAATATTGTTTGAGCAGGGATTGTTAACGTCGCCATCGATAACCCTAGAAAATCATGTGCATGATGGTCGGAGACTAAAACACCTTTCTGCAACTCACCATTAAGACCTATTCGAGAGGATAGTGCTACAATTGTTAAATCGAAAGAATGAAAGCAAATATCAGATCATGGAGAATGAGGGGTGAATCAAGTTTTGTCGGATTGAGAACGCGGGAAGAGGGGGCTTTTTTTCCTTGCGTGTAATTTTTTGTGAGAGTAATTTACGGGAAGAAGGGATTTTGGAAGAGCCGTGGTAGTATTTTTTTCCGGGTTTGGGTCGGGTAATTGAGGCTAAACGGGTCCCTTCCTCTATATATTATATATATAGATACATATAGATTACCGATACGAAATATACACACGCACAAACTCTTTTTATCGTCACTGAAAGTCAAACCCGAAATCTCCGAGTTAAGGACCACAACAGTTACCGCTGGACTAATGCCTTGTTAGGGTTCAGGTTAATTAGTAGGTTATAAGTGTAAGGCTTGTTAGATAATGTAGTGATAATGTCATTTTTCAATAAAAGTAATAGGCGACTCGAACCTTTGTCGATGATCATACAATATGTTTCAGAGGATCGTGAAAGATAATAGGTGTATTCGGTTATGCAAAGTGATTCAAACTCTCATATAAGGTATCTAGCTCAAGTATGTCTTCAACTTATGTTAAAAATATAGTCTTTAACATTGTGTATTAAATATATATCTTATTGCATAAGGGGTTTATTGTTAAAAAAGACAATTTAAACATGGAAATACGTAAAGAGGATTTTTTTGGGTAAAAAGGACATTTTCTTATTTCATTGTGATTTAAATTCTTTCGTATTCAACTATAAAAACGAATATAGCTTTTGATCTGATTGTCGAAGATGGTAATTCTTTCATCATATTTTTCCTTTTTCCGTCCTCTTTATTTAGACATCTCATTTGATATTTTTTCAACGTTATTTTCAAGGTCATTTTTGTAATAAAAAAAAACACATAAATAGTGGAATAGTGAAACATTGGATTTGAGGTCAGTTCCACTACAACAAATAGTGGATTTGAGGTTATGAATCGTGGATTTATCCTTATCACCCAATTTATATTTTCACTGTCCTGATTCATATTTTTGCCTCTTCTTTGTCCTTTTAAACCACTCCATTGTTTAATCTATATTGTATTCAGTACATCGGTATAGCGGTTAGCTAGACAATATTCTGGCATGGTGACCTAGGTTATTAAACTCTAATTAGCACGACTTGTTGAATAATAAATATTATTCTTTGATTTTTATAGTAGGTAGTACTAGGTAAACAGGCTGAGAAACATTTTAGTAGTGAATATAGTACATGAAAGGAGACATCATGGAATAATGCATTGAAAATATTTTCGGATGTTTTTCTTCTTCACAGTACTTAAAGGATGAAAATATATTATTACTTTTCTCTTCTTTTTCTCTACATTTCCCTCGGTAATGATACATATATATATAGCAAAACGGGGCACATGGCATCCATCTAATTTACTAGGCTAGTGTCAAAGGATGCCAAGTGTCTTGACACTCTGCAAAGGTAAATACATGAAACATGTACATAGATTTTGAGTCACTAAATTTTATATATATTTAAATGTAGTATCGTAAATAGGACATCACATATTACGTGTGTATTTATAACACTCCTATTTGGATATCAATCCATTACACAAAGAATCTGCATCGTTATAACCTTCATTATGAAAAAACCCTATGGGAAAAAAAATCATAATGAAGGAAAAAGAGTACAACCTTCATTTGTGTATTACTCCCCCTAATATGAACATCTCTTCAGGTCCCTAAGCCGGCGCATTCCGATCTTCTTTATCAATTTCTCAAGCGTAGCGGTAGGTAATGACTTCGTGAAATAGATCTGCTGGATTGTCACTTGATCTAATCTGTTGAACAGCAATGTCGTCTTTCTTCTGAAGATCGTGAGTGAAGAAGAATTTTGGTGAAATATGTTTCGTTCGATCTCCCTTTATGTATCCTCCCTTTAGTTGTGCAATACATGCTGCATTGTCTTCATATAATGTAGTCGGCTTCTCTTTCTCAACGAACAATCCACAAGTTTCTCGTATATAATGCGTCAGTGATCTCAACCAGACACATTCTCGGCTTGCTTCATGAATAGCAATTATCTCGGCATGATTTGAGGATGTAGCGACCAATGATTGCTTAGTTGAGCGCCATGAAATTGTTGTTCCACCTCTAGTAAATAAGTAACCTGTCTGAGACCTTGCTTTGTGGGGGTCGGATAAATATCCTGCATCCACATAACCAACGAGTTCCCGATTTGATTTGTTGGAGTAGAAGAGTCCAAGATCAATCGTCCCTTGCAAATATCGAAACAAGTGTTTGACTCCATTCCAATGACGTTGCGTCGGAGCTGAACTAAACCTGGCCAATAAACTCACAGAAAAAGAAATATCCGGTCTAGTGTGGTTAGCTAAATACATTAGAGCACCGATAGCACTGAGATATGGTACTTCAGGACCAAGTATCCCTTCGTTTTCTTCACATGGTCGAAAAGGATCTTTATCTATTTCAAGCGATCTCATGACCATTGGAGTGCTTAACGGATGTGATTTGTCCATATAGAATCGTTTCAAAACTTTCTCTGTATAAGTTGATTGATGGACAAAAATTCCATCTTCTAGATGTTCAATCTATAAACAAAACCTTGTTTGTCCAAAATCTTTAACTTCAAATTCTTTCTTTAAATAATCAACTGCTTTTGAAACTTCTTCAGGAGTTCCAACAATATTTAAATCATCAACATATACAGAGATTATCACAAATTGTGAATCACGCTTTCTGATAAAAACGCAAGGACAAATCAGATCATTTTTAAAACCTTCATTAATTAAACTTTCACTGAGACGGTTATACCACATCCGTCCAGATTGCTTTAATCCATACAGGGACTTCTGTAACTTGACAGAATAAATTTCTCGAGGATTCGATTTACATGCTTCAGGCATTCTAAATCCTGCAGGGATTTCCATATATATATCATTGTCAAGTTTCCCGTATAGATAAGCTGTAACAACGTCCATAAGACGCATTTGAAGGTTTTCATGTGATGCCAGGCTCACGAGGTATCGTAATGTTATCGAATCAACCACTGGTGAATAAGTTTCCTCGTAATCGATACCGGGCCTTTGTGAAAAGCCTTGGGCCACAAGTCGTGCTTCATATCTCAATATTTCATTTTTCTCATTTCTTTTCCGCACGAACACCCATTTGAACCCTACTAGCTTTATCCCTTCAGGGGTACGAACTACAGGTCCGAAAACTTCTCGTTTTGCCAGGGATTCTAATTCTGATTTAATGGCATCTTGCCATCGTGGCCAATCTTTTCTTTTTCGACATTCATCAATTGATATCGGTTCATGATCCTCATTTTCATCAGTTATTTCAAGTGCGACATTATATGCAAAGATGTCGTCGATGATGACTTCCTCTCGGTTCCATTTTGTTCCGGAAGTTACATAGTTAATTGATGTCTCTATACATTCACCACTTTCGGGATTAGTAATTTTCTCGCTTTCTTGGGTCTCATCATCAATTTTAGAATCATCGATTTGATCACTTAGATCATTTTGTCCTCTCTTTTTTCGAGGATTTTTATCTTTCGCACCAATTGGTCTACCACGCTTCTGGCGTGGTTTCGATTCATTTGATATATTATTCTTTTCAAGTCCTTATGGGACTGAAACACGAGCCGGAGCATTCGCAGCTTCTATATAAGTGAAGAGAGTTTGAGAAAGTAAATAATACTTGAGTAAACTTCAACTTAGTTTATTCATCAAATGGAAGAAGTATAAATAGTTACAATTGATGGGAGATACTAGCTAGCTTGGGCGGCCACTAGATGGGCGGCAAGCATGCATGTAAAAAGTAAAAGTATGTCTATGACATAAAGCAACTAGAGTTTGACATATTAATTGTTTATATGTACCGCAATTAATACGTCCTTTTACAACTAAAGTGTACAAATAATGTATACACGAAAATAAATAAATATTACATACTATTTGATATGTAATATTTCTACACCCCCCCTCAAACTGGGTTGTATATGTTTATACGGCCCGGTTTGCTACTCTCGTCTGGCGAACATAAGTGGTGGAATGGCCTTGGTGAGAATATCGGCATTTACAGTCCGCCGAGGGAACATACCGGAGTTGAATAATCTTGGCATCAATCTTCTCCTTCGGGAAGTGTCTGTCAATGTCCACATGTTTGGTTTTATCATGATGGACCGGATCCTCTGCCATGCATAATGCGAATTATTGTCACGGCGAGTGTGATAGGGTCTTGAATAGGGCTGTGAAGTTCGGTCGGGACCCTTTTTATCCATAGAGCTTCACAAATACCCAAAACTAGTGCCCCGAGTTCGGCTTCGACCTTTATGCCGGGAGACGATAGGTTGTTTCTTGCTCCTCCAGGTGACAAGATTTCCCCATACATAAGAACAGTAGCCTGTAGTAGACCTTCTGTCTATGTGACAGCCAGCCCAATCAGCATCAGTGTAGACCTTGATAGATCTCTCAGCAGACTTGGTGAAATGTAGGCCTTGGCCAGGAGTGGATTTCAAGTACCTCAGTATCCTGTTCACAGCATCCCAATGTTGCTCAGTAGGGCAATGCATGAACTGGCTAACCAGACTGACCCCATATGCAATATCAGGTCTTGTATGGGACAGATAAATGAGTTTCCCTACAAGCCTTTGATATTGATCCTTCTTGACAGCAATGTCACCATGTACGGGGTATTGCGGGGTCTACTGCGGGGATACGAGCGAGGTTTGCATCCCAAAGCATGCCGGTTTCCTTCGGCGGAGTCAAGCCACATATTTCCTTTGAGAGATAGAGATACCCTGGTTGTTTCTTGCAATCTCCATACCAAGGAAGTATTTAAGATAGCCCAAATCCTTGACATGGAATACCTTTGCCAGTAGAGTCTTCAAATGTTGGATCTCAGTAGAGTCATCTCCAGTAAGGATGATATCATCCACATATACAATAAGAATAGACCTTCTCGGTTGGTTGTCTTGATAAACATAGTGTGATCGAGTTGCATTGATGATATCCGGCGGCTTTAACCACGGTAGTGAGTTTTCCAAACCAGGCTGCGGGGATTGCTTCGGAGCCATATAGAGATTTCCTGAGTTTGCATACCTTGCCTTGAGTGTGGGGATTGACAAAACCAGGAGGTACATTCATGTAGACTTCCTCAGTAAGGTCACCATTGAGAAAAGCGTTTTTGATATCCAATTGGTAAAGAGGCCAGTCAAGTTGGACGGTAGAGAAATCGGTACCACGACGGTGTTAAGCTTTGCTGCTGCGGTGCAAAAGTTTCGTATAGTCAATGCCATAAGTTTGAGTGAACCCTCTAGCCACCAATGCGGCTTTATACTTGTCAATAGTACCATCGCATTGTATTTTATGGTGAATAACCATCTACTGGTATTTGTCTTCTTGCCTTTGAGGAGAGTTGTGAGGTCCCAAGTATGATTATCCGGGAGTGCGGTCATCTCTGTTTTAACGACGACCTTCCACTTATCATTTTGAAGGGCCTCACGAATATTTTTGGGAATAGAGTGAGAGTCCGGGTTCGTGTAAACATAGCAAATACGGGACACAAGCGGGTCATAAGATAAATAAGTATGAATAGAATGATCGGTGCATGATCTTTTCCCTTTCCTTAGAGCAATAGGTCCGTCATCAATGTCGGTAGGGTCTTGTAGTTCGGCGGTCTACGAGTCGTAGGGTGTTGAGGCTCAGCAGGCTCAGGTTCATGATGACGTGGTCAATCAGGTTATAATATACTTGACCACCATAAACCAATACTAGCAAGAGGACTAGGCCCATCGTAGTATAGCTATAGTGAATCAAGGTCGATCCCACAGGGAACCAATTGTGGATCATCTTATATACAAACAATTAATTAAACATGTCAAGGACATAGAGGCGGTCTACGACCAACATAAGACAATAAAAGATAAATTGACACGACACGACACAACGTAATTAACCTCCCCAATTATAGTCTTTATCGTTTGGACCTAGATAATTTATATAATAAACAAAACTTATTAACTGTCAATCCGTTTGTATCTATCTTAGATTGGCTACGGGAGTCATCCTCTTTAACTTGACTTAGCACCGGTAGGTCACTAGATCACTGTGGTATTGTTACGTGACTTCGCATGTTGGTGCCTCCATCTCATATAACTCACACGCTTATGACTCTAAGGATGCCGATATTAACCGTACACCTCGTCTAGGCAACATTCCTATGGTTAGGCGTACTTCCTAAACGATCGCTCAAGCCCTCGTCCAACTAACAATTACCTTTTAGGTCTCATGCTAGTTTACGAACTACGTATAACTAGATGACGTCAATTCCCTAATAGAAAACGGATCTAGGTCTGTTTGAAAGTCCCGGAAGATCATTCGTGAGCCGACCTAGGAATCCTATATTGGTATTTTCTAATCATACGCTAATTAAAACGAGACGAGCAACGTAGCCGTAGCCATACCTACCAAGATGATAAATTCTATTAAGTTAACCTAACCATAAAGACATGGCTATCTAACGGATGAACGAGGGGGCTCGGTCGACCGAACGGAGTTGGCTCGGTCAACCGAATACGGACACTCGGTCGACCGAATGATCCTTCCCCCGGATTGCATCCCCGAATATATCTCTCAGCGTTTCATCATACACAACGGATTAAACAGTAATTCGTAAAGCATTCATATAAACTAACTTAGATACACATTAATTAAGCAATGCAGATTCATGAATAGAAACTAAGTAGATGACGTAGGTTATGGGATCCCCATAGACAAGGAGTCGCCACATCCCTAACGTCATAGCCTAGATCTACATCATCTAGCTATGATTAACTAATTCAACGATAAAGCATAATTGGGAGGGATTAATTACTTCAAAGAAAGAAACGAGAAAATAAAGGCTTACATATTGCGGCCCTTAAATTCGGAAACACCCTCAATAAACTACATTGAATCAAGATATGAATAGAGTGATTTTATTGAATGATATTCTAAGGTATATGTTGGTGTGTATTACAATTCTCGTAGCTGCTTGCTTATATAGAGGTTCTTGCCGACTTAGGGTGGTTCTAGAAGATAGGCACGACAAAAGCCCTAAACCGCCCCGAAGCTGACACTCGGTCAACCGAGAGCTGACACTCGGTCGACCGAAGCACTAGGCTCGGTCGACCGAACCTAAACTTGGCATATTTAACACGTTTTCTTCGTTTGCCTTGTTCCCCACTGCACGCTTGCATGTTGATCCGATTAATCTTCCACTTAATGCTCCGATTTTCTTCCTTCCTTATCTTGAGATAATTGATTGAATGACATTAATCCTCTCGATTTGTTGTGATCTCGCAAAATCAATAATTATCGCACAATAAATCGGCTTTAAATAATGAAAACGGATAAATACCAAATATCATATTAATAATCACTTAACATTAAATAATAAATATAAACAAGTGATTTAATACGAAATATATATTATTTGGCTCGATTTAAGGATAATGTTGATGACATTTACGGGTATAATTTGACCGTCATCAACTACCCCCCACTTAGACTTTGATCGTCCCGAAGAAAGCATCAATAAGTCATTTCCCAGGACAACATTTCCCATGGTCAGGTCATACTTACGCAAGAAGCTCAAGTCAACTCATACTAGTCATGCTCATAAGATATCCATTATTCACTACTCACTTTATGAATCGAAGTGATGTGTGCATGTGCATTGGTTTTATATATTCGTAGCAAGATTAGAGTTTATGCCAACTTCGTAATCTCAACCTACCAACCTCAGCATTCATACTTCTCAAGCCTTTAAATTTTTGAAGCACTAGAGCAATAAGCAAGAGCGTATCTATAGGGTTTTTGGACTTGGAGACCGAGTACTACTCAAAGCCTCTTAAAGAGTTGAATATTCTTTTCATATCTTCATATTTTTCAAATACTATAAATCTCAAGGAAGAAAACTTTTTAAAGTATCCCCCTATCTTAGATCATGTATAGCATCGAATATTACCACAAGCGCGGGGCTACTTTGGTAATGTTACTACAAGCCCAGTGTCTAACATTTTGCTAAAACACAGGTACGTCTCAAGCTTATTACTCCGCTTTTGTTGGTAAGAAGATAAGAATACATCAGCCAATAAGTATCGACACTAAGTCTACATAACCAATCATCTATGCAATGTACACATAATTTCTTCAGTTATTATGATTTGCGCGGTATACTCGATTCACAGGTTGAGTAATTGAATAATAAATAACTACTTGCAAAAACGAGCATGAATATCCTTAAATTTACTTAACATAAGTATAAAATGATCACGTACTCATGAAACTTGGTTTATTTCCTATCAATTCTTAGCTAGGAACTCACAATTCTAAGGGTACGAGATACATAATATGGTATTTTTTCAATTTTTCAATCATGTGCCGTTTCATTCAACATAACATGGCTAAGTCTCCTACCCCCCACTTAAACATGACATTGTCCTCAATGACAAAAATAAATGAGAAGTTAAGAAAAAGACTTAGCTCTGGAAACGGCTCTCAAGTAAAGGAAAAAGATCGGAGTAAATGTCAGCACGTTGTGGAGAAGCAAGTGAAAACCTGTATAAGCAGACAAACTCCACGAAACCGTAAATAACACCATGTCTATGGAAGTTATAGAATAATGTGGCAGTAATGAGGTATAAATACCTAAAAACAATTTAAGCCACTTTATTTTATACAACCAATGACAAGGGAAACCAAAAAGAAAAATACTAAATAAAAAGAAAAAGAAACAAGCAACTAAAGATGGTAGTCTTTATCTACAACTTCCACCGCCTAAATATTCTTAAAACCGGGTGGAGAAGACAAAGATCAAAAAGCATGACCCGACGTGGGAAAACACGAGGGTGACTCGATCGAAAAGGTATTCAATCCAGGAAAAGAGAAACTTGGTAAGGTATAACAGATTCAATGTGACCTATCGACTAAAGATAAAATTGAATACTTAGCGCAGAAACTTCTCGCTTGCATTGGATATCAACAACTTAGGGAGATGTAGCTACTCCTCGAAATTACTAATAACCCAATGCATCACGTAAAATTCATAACCGTCATCAACAAGGTCGGATCGGTGTGATATTTTAGAAGCGAACTCATCATCTTGAAATGCCGGAATAGACGGAAAGTGTGAAATTTTAAACTTCCGGTAGAAAGATAGGTTGTATTTTGATCGAACCAAAAACCTTTAAAATCTAGCTAGGGTCAGAGCTACACTTCCCCCAACTAGGATCATGAAAATCAAAATGATAAAAGATAATCATTAAAGCTTAGCAATATTTCAAATTCCGCAACACATAGGTATTTTGTAAACAAAATGGAGGTTGAGAGTATGATTGGTTTAGAAAAAGATACACATAAGGAAGGGAAGAAAAGATAAAAGGTGGGTAAGAAATTGTGTTTTTTGGGATTGAGAATTGTTTAAAGGAATGGGATTGGGTGGGAGAGTGAAACGGATGGAAGAAAGAGAGGCGATGAAAGAATGGTTAGAAACGTGAACTTTTGGGGCAGATTGGTGAGAGGATCGAAAAGTTTGAAGGTGAAAAAGTGTAAAGGGAAAGATAAGGATAGTTGCAGAATGAATTGCACACCACTTTGTATTTTCACTTGGATCACCATTCTAAAAGGTTTTGGAAGTTGACCAAAATTATTCTTGTTCGCACCAATCATTCTCTGTTACATTTTCAGTAATTCTCAAGCTCTCTTAATGCTTCCATCTTAATATTGATTGCTAAATTTCCTTTTCTTTAGCAATTTCACGACTCTCCTACGGAACTCTATTTCACGTGGCCTATATTGAGTAAAAAAGTTTTGCACATCCTTAGCCCAATGGCCATCGGAACACGGCAAAATAAAAAACCTCAACATATTTCACGTTACTCTTATTGGACTCAAAGAAAACAAAACCTAAAATCCTAAAAAGAAATCCTAAGGGTTTTCAAGAAGTAGTTCTGAGTTTAAAGTCCTCAGCTCGACTTTCCAAAGGTTATCCTTGTCAGTTATCATTCTTGGAGCACAAGATATTGACCCCTCTGATCACTACAAGAGGTGGGCTTGCTGCTTTTGCGGATTAATACCCTTCCCTTGGTTGTGAGACCTAGGAAACGACATTTACCCATACCATTTATCCAAAGCTCTTACCTCGGCTCTCGTTTTCGAAATTAGTGAATTCTAAGAAACTCGGTTAAAATTACGGTTTTGGCCTTGACAATAAGAAACAATGAATCAAAGTACTCCGAATAAGGTCGGTTATGTAGGCAAGCCTATGCCGTCTTATTCGTTGGAACATATGTGACGGTTCGGGTCAATCCGTCAAGATTAAGCCCCGTTTAGCCCGAAGGCTTATCGGCTATGCTAAGTCTTGTTGAGCCGCGTTGTAACGTACATCACACGTGGAGGGGAGTTGATTGAGCCGAAGCTCGTTTGAACTCGCCCGACCATGGTTAAACCATTTCCGAACCTATGTACAAAGATTCTTCGATTTCTAAATTGTCACCCAAAGCGTAATCTCGTTTTTGTTTAAGGTGGGTTCACCGAGAAGCCATCACCATAAACATCAACGAAAGCCGAAGATTGCGTTCTTTCAAAACTCAATGTCTTCTTTAGATTGTGAATGCTTAAACTACACAATTTGTTGCTCCCATGGCCGGTAGAAGCAATTTCATGCATAGGACCATGAGATTTTAACGAGAACTACGAGGAACTCTTTATTCACTTGCTTCCTTCAACTACTACATGTTTCCCTACACCCTACTAGATGAGATAGATTTGGGGCGAACCTTCCACACTAATAAAATTATTCTTACAAACCAACTCCGGGCTAAGATTCTTACTAAGATTCATGTATAGGCTAACTTATGCTCAAAAAAAACCAAAAGGTAATAAAACATAAGCAAAAAAAAGGTAGTACCTTGCCTTCAACATTGTACCACGAAGAATTTAAGCCTTAAAATTTTTTCGGAGCCATCTTGGTGCTTTAAAGGTATTGCTTCCATCGCTTTTCCCATCTTAGATTCGTAGCTCCACATGTTTGGTGGGTTATTTTCTCAGCGCCCGCGAAAAATTACTGACTCAGATTATTGCTTCCCTGGTTTCTGCAAACAGAAGAAAAACAAAACAGACCGTAGACTGATTTTAACATGGTTTCCCATGCGCTATCGGACCTACGGATTAAACATACGGGGATAAACGGACACGCGAAATTCCGGACTCGAAAAACACAAATCGAAACCGTGTAAACGAACGGGACAGGACAAAAAAAAAAAATATTATAAGTGCTCGGTCGACCGAATGAGGTCTCTCGGTCGACCGAATAAATTTTTTTTATTTTTTATTTTTTTTATTTATTTATTTTTTTTTTTATTTGGAATTTTCGGACGGAAACGGACAACCGAGAGGGACTCAAAACGTAAAAACAGACTCTAAAACAGAAAACTCGACATGAATAAAAAATTATTTATATATAAAATTGACCGTTGGTTCCCCGGCAACGGCGCCAAAAACTTGATGACGTGGTCAATCGGGTTATAATATACTTGACCACCATAAACCAATACTAGCAAGAGGACTAGGCCCGTCGTAGTATAGCTATAGTGAATCAAGGTCGATCCCACGGGGAACCAATTGTGGATCATCTTATATACAAACAATTAATTAAACATGTCAAGGACATAGAGGCGGTCTACGACCAACATAAGACAATAAAAGATAAATTGACACGACACGACACAACGTAATTAACCTCCCCAATTATAGTCTTTATCGTTTGGACCTAGATAATTTATATAATAAACAAAACTTATTAAGCTGTCAATCCGTTTGTATCTATCTTAGATTGGCTACGGGAGTCATCCTCTTTAACTTGACTTAGCACCGGTAGGTCACTAGATCACTGTGGTATTGTTACGTGACTTCGCCTGTTGGTGCCTCCATCTCATATAACTCACACGCTTACGACTCTAAGGATGCCGATATTAACCGTACACCTCGTCTAGGCAACATTCCTATGGTTAGGCGTACTTTTGAAACGATCGCTCAAGCCCTCGTCCAACTAACAATTACCTTTTAGGTCTCATGCTAGTTTACGAACTACGTATAACTAGATGACGTCAATTCCCTAATACAAAACGGATCTAGTCTCGGCGAAAGTCCCGGAAGATCATTCGTGAGCCGACCTAGGAATCCTATATTGGTATTTTCTAATCATACGCTAATTAAAACAGACGAGCAACGTAGCCGTAGCCATACCTACCAAGATGATAAATTCTATTAAGTTAACCTAACCATAAAGACATGGCTATCTAACGGATGAACGGGGGGCTCGGTCGACCGAACGGGTTGGCTCGGTCAACCGAATACAGACACTCGGTCGACCGAATGATCCTTCCCCCCAGATTGCATCCCTGAATATATCTCTCAGCGTTTCATCATACACAACGGATTAAACAGTAATTCGTAAAGCATTCATATAAACTAACTTAGATACACATTAATTAAGCAATGCAGATTCATGAATAGAAACTAAGTAGATGACGTAGGTTATGGGATCCCCATAGACAAGGAGTCGCCACATCCCTAACGTCATAGCCTAGATCTACATCATCTAGCTATGATTAACTAATTCAACGATAAAGCATAATTGGGAGGGATTAATTACTTCAAAGAAAGAAACAGAAAATAAAGGCTTACATATTGCAGCCCTTAAATTGCTGGAAACACCCTCAATAAACTACATTGAATCAAGATATGAATAGAGTGATTTTATTGAATGATATTCTAAGGTATATGTTGGTGTGTATTACAATTCTCGTATTTGCTTGCTTATATAGAGGTTCTTGCCGACTTAGGGTGGTTCTAGAAGATAGGCACGACAAAAGCCCTAAACCGCCCCGAAGCTGACACTCGGTCAACCGAGAACTGACACTCGGTCGACCGAAGCACTAGGCTCGGTCGACCGAACCTAAACTTGGCATATTTAACACGTTTTCTTCGTTTGCCTTGTTCCCCACTGCACGCTTGCATGTTGATCCGATTAATCTACCACTTAATGCTCCGATTTTCTTCCTTCCTTATCTTGAGATAATTGATTGAATGACATTAATCCTCTCGATTTGTTGTGATCTGCAAAATCAATAATTATCGCACAATAAATCGGCTTTAAATAATGAAAACGGATAAATACCAAATATCATATTAATAATCACTTAACATTAAATAATAAATATAAACAAGTGATTTAATACGAAATATATATTATTTGGCTCGATTTAAGGATAATGTTGATGACATTTACGGGTATAATTTGACCGTCATCAGTTCAGCAGGCTCTGGGTCAGTAGGGTGCTGAGGTCCGGCAGCTCGGGTCGCAGGGTGCCGAGGTTCGATCTCGAGTCTCGGTAGGTTCCGAGGGTTAAGAGTTTGTTGAGGGAACGGATTTAGATCAATTTCAATTAGATTTCCATCGTGATCGCTTCGATAGACCGTCAATTTGTAGTAGGGAGTCCTTTCAAAGAATTTTACATCCATAGAGTTGTAAAATTTCTTTTCGATAGGTGAATAGCATTTGTAACCTTTCCTGTCCTTAGCATACCCTAGGAAAATGCACTTGTGAGCTTTGGGATCAAGTTTGCTTCGTGTTGGGCATGGATATAAACAAACAAGTACAACCAAAGATTTTTGGAGGCAATTGGGCAATAAGATGAGGGCGGGAGTGTGTGGTCGCGGGGTTTGGATAGGAGTCTTGAAACCTAACACTCTGCCGGGAAGCTGTTGATTAAGTATGTGGCGTCAATATAGCTTCACCCCACATATATTTTGGAACATTTGTAGTGAACATGATTTATCTGGCCATTTCCAGCAGGTGCCTATTCTTTCTCTCAGCAACCCCATTTTGCTAAGGTGTCTCAACACAACTACTGATATGGACAATTCCCTTATTCATCAAGAAATTACTGAGATTAGACTCATAATATTCAAGAGCATTGTCAGTCTTCAAAATTTTAATCTTAATGTCAAACTGAGTAGAGACCATGTTGTAAAACTCTTGAAAGATGGATCCAACTTCAGATTTATCCTTCATTAAAAATAACCAAGTGGTTCTGGTGTGGTCATCTATGAAGGTTACAAACCACCTCTTGCCTGTTATACTTTTCACTCTTGAGGGTCCCCATACATCACTGTGAATTAAGGTGAAAGGTGTGGATGGGAAGTGAGGTAATTTAGTATACACAGATTTGGTGAGTTTGGCAAATTGACAAATATCACATTGAATATCATTAAGATTACATCCTTTAAACAATTCGGAATTAAAGACTTTAAATAACCAAAACTTGGATGTCCTAGTCTATAATGCCATAACATGATATTGTCTAGGTTTTGAGTGCGAGCCGCCGAGGCAGATTCGGTCTTCGGTCTTCGAGCGGGGTTGATCACAAACGATCTGAGAAAGGAGGTTTAGCTTGACCAATCACTTCTGTGAAGAAAGATCCTGGAATGTGCAATGATCCTTATCAAAAACAACAAATTCAATTCGGATCTTTAGTGAGTTTCTTGACGGATATAAGGTTACAATCTAACTTTGGAACAAATAAGACCCCTTGTAGATATATCCGATTAGTAAGTTTAACCTTCCCAACACCTTTTGCATAAGAAACAGAACCATCGCAGTTTTAATTCGTGAATTTGGGTGCATGGCATATAGTGGGTGCGAGGTTTTTATTACCGGTCATGTGGGAAGAAGCCCCGAATCAACAATCCAAGTCTCATTACTAAGAGGTGAGCGGAATATACTGTTTTAGCATGAGTGGCCATTTCGGAGAGGAGCTACCTTCCGATCTGCCGAGCAACAAAGGCTTTAAAGGCGACAAGGCGAGCATTCGGATGGTTGTCATTCTCCTCGTCAGCGACAAGTCCGCCTTGATTTTCCCTGGTTGGTTTTGAGGTTTTAGAGGGATTAGGCTTGCCATGAAGCTTCCAAAGCAATTGTCCTTGGTGTGATTTGTGCGTTTGCGGTGATCACAGAACAACCTTCCAGTTTTCTCAGCAGGCTTCCTGTAAGTCCCAGTAACCTCAGCAGCCTTCCTGACATTCAGCAGGGCGTACCTTCAGTAGGGTTATCAGCAGGGGTGTTCAGCAGCATGACTTTCCTCCTGCTTTCTTCATGTTTGACCTCAGCAAACATGGATTTGAGATTTGGGAGAGGTTTTGTGGCAAGAATTCTCCCTCTAACATCATCAAGAGTAGGGTTCAGTCCAGTGAGGAACTTGAAGACTCTTTTCTTTTCTATGATGTCCTTATAGAGGGCCGCATCCTTAACATCATTCCAGGGGGTGAGTTTCCAGCATATCTAAGTGTTGACATGCCTTAGATAGTTGGTTAAAGTATTGAGTTACAGACATATCCCCTTGTCTGCAGTTTTGAATTTGAGCTTCAAGTTCGTACACTTCTGATGTATTGTCTTTCTTGGAGTAAAGATCTCTGGCATTGTCCCAGATTTCTTTTGCAGTATCATACATCATAAAGTTCTCACTGATCTCTTTTGTCATTGATCTTGTGAGAATAGTCATGACTTGATTATTAGCAGTGTCCCATGCTTCAAATCCTGGGTCATCTTCAGCAGGGGCAGGTTTAGAGCCGGACAGGTATCCCATCTTACCTTGTCCTGAGATGTACATTTTCATGGATCTTGACCACAGCAAGTAGTTGTTGTCATCAAGTCTATGATTTGTATAAGAACAAGATTCAGTGACCCCGGTCTCGAGGCGGTGAGAGTCTATCGAAGAAGAAGAAATGTCGATTCTGAGTAGACATTTTGGAATAACAAGCGAGTTTGCGGCGGATTTCGAACTCGGTAGGCTCGCTACCATGAAGAGAGTTTGAGAAAGTAAATAATACTTGAGTAAACTTCAACTTAGTTTATTCATCAAATGGAAGAAGTATAAATAGTTACAATTGATGGGAGATACTAGCTAGCTTGGGCGGCCACTAGATGGGCGGCAAGCATGCATGTAAAAAGTAAAAGTATGTCTATGACATAAAGCAACTAGAGTTTGATAAGATTTACTGACTCTACTGGAGTCATTAAATGCATCCGGTAATTGATTAGCTATCTTTTGCAAATGAATGATTCTTTGAACTTCAAGTTCACATGCACTTGTACGAGGATCAAGAAAATTTAACGATGTTTTCCAAGAGATTTCTTTCTGTAACAGTTATTTTTCAGGTCCATTTCCCCCCCCCCCCCCCCCCTAATCTCGGTAAAACAGTCTCATCAAAATGACAATCTGCAAATCTTGCAGTAAATAAGTCACCCGTCAAGGGTTCAAGATATCTAATAATAGACGGGGAGTTATATCCCACGTAAATTCCCAATCTTCTTTGGGGGACCATCTTGGTGCGTCTTGCTGCAGGCAATATTGGTACATATACCGCGCAACCAAAAATTCTTAGATGAGATATATTGGGCTCATGACCCATAGCCAATTGCATCGGGGAGTATTTGTTATAGTTCGATGGTCTAATTTGCAAAAGTGCTGCTGCATGTAAAATAGCATGTCCCCATGCAGATATGGGTAAATTTGTTCTCATTAACATTGGTCTAGCAATTAACTGTAGTCGTTTAATACATGACTCGGCTAGACCATTTTGCGTGTGAACATGAGCAACCGGATGTTCCACACTAATTCCTACAGACATGCAATAGTCATCAAAAGCACGTGATGAATATTCGGCAGCATTATCCAAACAGATATTTTTAATTGGATAATCTGGAAATTATGCTCGTAAACGGATTATTTGTGCTAGTAATTTTGCAAATGCCAGGTTGCGAGTTGATAACAATGATACATGTGACCATCTATTGGATGCATCAATTAGGACCATAAAATATCTGAACTGTCCACTGAGTGGATGTATAGGTCCACATATGTCGCCATGAATTCGTTCTAAAAATACTGGCGATTCAGTAGCCACTTTCATGACGGATGGCCTTGTAATAAACTTTCCTTGAGAACCTGATGTACATAATTCGTTAACATTGAAAAATTTCAGGTTTCTCAGTACGTAGCCATTTGAGTTCTCAATGATTCTTTTCATCATAACTGATCCGAGATGTCCCAGTCGATCATGCCAGATTCTCAATAAATTATCATCAGTAAACTTCTGGTTTACTACAAGATGCGTCTCAAGCGCATTTATTTTAGTATAATACAATCCCGATGATAGAGAATGTAGTTTCTCTAATATAGTTTTCTCCCCTAGAGACATTTACTGTAATATACAAATATTCAGTATTTCTCTCATTCATTGTCTCAATATGATATCCATTCCGGCGGATATCTTTAAAACTCAATAAATTTCTTCGGGATTTCGGAGAATACAAAGCATGATCGAGCATAAATTTTGTTCCCCCAGGGAGAAATATCGTGGCTCTTCCGAAGCCTTCGATCAGTTTTGCACTGCCACATATAGTATTAACGTTTATCTTTTCTTTTCTCAAGAAAGAAAAATATTTCTCATGTTTGAGTATCGTATGCGTAGTGGCACTATCAATCAGACAAACATCTTCGTTTGTATCTCGCACATCTACGACATTCATCATTTCTTCAAGAAGAAAAGAAAGACATAATTAATCATGTTGTTTAATTGTTCTAATTTAATATGACATGTTACATTACAACTACTTATTTTAATAGAAAATTATAAAGTCTCGTTTAATTTTATCGTATTTTCATTTTTTTTAATTTTATTTTTATTAGTGAAGGATAAAATAATTGACTGTTATATTTTTAATTAAAAGATAAGACGAATTATAAACGTACAACTTTATTACATACGGGAAAATAGAAAGTACATTATTACATTACTACAAACAACAAAAGGAAATTACAACTTTAACGAAGTACACTTTAAACATTAGTTTGTTCATTATGTCCCTCGGGAATCATCATGAAACTGTCAACATCAAAATCCATCAAATCTGTTTCATTCTCGGGACGCTCGTGGCACACGAGGTTCGCTTCAAGGCCTTTATCCTTGTTTATCAATGAAGCTTGATACAATTCAACCAAATGTCTTGGCGTGTGACAGATACGAGCATAGTGACCTTTCACGCCACATTTATAACATAAGTTATCATTAGTTTTCTGGTTGTCAGCTTCATTTCGGTTCCACTTCTGGTGAACCGATTTTCCCCCTCGATATGATGAGCCTTTATAGCCTCCATCAGGGATATATTTTCCATGGCCACGTCCACGTCCATGGCCTCTCCCACGACCAGGACCACGTCCACGACCATTATCAAATCTCGAAGATTGAGCCACGTTTACTTCAGGGAACGGGCTAGCACCAGTTGGTCGGGACTCATGATTCATCAACAAAATTTCATTATTTTGCTCAGCCAGAAGGAGACACGAAATCAATTTAGAATATTTTGTGAAACCTTTTTCTCGATACTGCTGTTGTAACAGCACGTTCGAGGCATGGAATGTGCTATATGTTTTTTCCAACATATCTTCTTCGGTAATGGTTTCACCAGATAATTTCAATAATGAAGTGATTCGGAACATCGCCGAATTATAATCGCTCACAGATTTAAAATCTTGGAGCCTTAAATCTTTCCAATCAGCTACACCAACCATTTTCAGGTGATGGTACCTTTCTTTCAAAATTTTCCATAACATCGATGGATCTTTCACAGTTAAATATTCAGTTTTTAGGGCCTCGTCTAAGTGATGACGGAGAAATATCATAGCCCTAGCACGGTCTTGACACGATGCTTCATTATTTTCTTTAATCGTGTCTCCCAAGCCTTTCGCATCAAGATGAATCTCGGCATCAAGTGCCCAAAGACAGAAAATTCTTTCCAGTGATATCCAGTGGTACAAATTCACGATGTGTTAAGTTTGCCATTGACTGAAAATAAATTTTACCTGTGTATACCTTCCAACGGCAAGTGGTGGAAATCGACTTCGGTGATAGACTTGATAATAACTGGTATAGTCGTTCTGATAACGTGTTGAATAATAAATATTATTCTTTGATTTTTATAGTAGGTAGTAGGATTTTGAGTCACTAAATTTTATATATATTTAAATATAGTACCGTAAATATATGACACATGTAAATAGGACATCCACATATTACGTGTGTATTTATAACACGACTCCTATTGTTTTGCATTGTATTTCGACTTTTTAGAACTTGTTATTGATTGGTGATTCGGTGCTGCTACTTATTTCATGATATGGTGTGTACTAAAATCAGACATTCATCGGTTAACGATTGTAATCATAGTTAGTACAAGTGTACAACACTTACAGTAAGTGAATTATACGTTGCAAATGAATTTTACCGTACAAATAAGATCAGTGCGTGTTACATGCGTGTGTTAATGTTACACGTTCAGATACGAATTACTCACGACTTTATCAACTACATGTGAAGCAGAGTCTGATCAAATAAGAGAGATAAAAGCAAACATTATGTAAGTTATATATTACATTAAAGAGGTACACACGTCAACACACACTCGCCGGAAAAAGCAAATGGAGATCAGAGTTACAAACATACAGAAAGATATATATATCGACCGCCACATCAAAAAGGGGCTTATTCAAAAGCATACACATACACATACAACCGTGTGAGAACATTAATGTTCTTCATCGATCAGCACTTATTGATGGCCGCCGGGCAGCTTCTCCTTAATTTTCTCCACTACACCCTTCTTCTCAGGCTCAGTTCCATAAGCATCATGTTTAGTAGCAGTAGTTCCATGGCTACCATAGCCTTCCCCAGGGGTAGTTTTAGTAGTAGCAGCTCCATAGCCAGGAGCATATGCATCCTGGCCAGCAGTCGGCTTATTTCCACCTGGCAATTTTTCCTTAATCTTTTCTTTTATCGACTTCTTCCTCCTTCCGCCTTGCCCGTCGTCCTCCGACTGCGTGCCCAAACCAAAACCAACACAATACAAGTCAGCCAATTACGGTTTCCACATACATTATGAATGAAAGAGTGATAAAAATGGACAACATTGATGAATAATGATGCGTTCTTATTGTGTATATATAAATTATAGTACACGATCTTTTATGTTAGCGCGTCTTAATTAACGCATCAAATCTAATCTATCATTCCTCTTAAATACATCATCTTATTTTGAAGGTATATATATATATATGTGTGAGATAGTTTTCAGGATGGAGTGTCCTTTCAATGCCCTTATCATATGTTATAGAAGTAAAATACATGTAAACACATGCAGAAGATTTTAATAATATGGTTCATATTATAAATTATAATCACATTGTGCTAGATTAGATATTGGAATTACAAACGTACCGAGCTAGAGCTAGAGCTGTTAGACCGGTGAAGTATGCCACCACCACCTTGGCCACCATGCCCTTTGTTACCATACTCTCCGCCGCCGCTAGAAAAGGGAAGTGTGCCTCCTTGGTCACCCCCGGTCTGAGTTCCATAGGCGGCACCGGTTCCGGTGTTTCCTCCGGTGTTACCGTTACCATATTCATCTGTCTTCTTGTGGATTTGTTCACCCTTTCCAGCTCCTTCGAAAATCGACATTCTTTAACTCTTTGAATTCAAAAATACAGACAACTAAAAGAAATGAAAGACTTTGGTTGATCGAGATTATCAAATAAGATGTGATTTGAGTGATAATACTTGAGCTGGATATAGTGCTTATATAGAGGAGTGATGAGGCCAAAGGGGCAGGTGGAGGAACGAAGACTATAGTGAACTCTGAGCATGGAAATTTGGAAACGAACCTTCGATAGACTTACAGGTGTTAACAAATCCAAGTGCCTGCGCTATCACGGTGAGGCCAAGTGTTTCTTAGATCTTTGTATGTCGACAAACTCACCTTAAAATAATGAATATAAGATAAGATGTGGAACGTCGGCCAACAATAAAGTAAGATAATAATCTTTATAGAATGGAAAGAAAAAAAAACATAAACAGATTAATGAATTATAAGTGTATAAGGCTGTTATACATGGTCGGATTTGTGAAATTCAAGGTCTAACGGATGAAACCTCTCTTGGAGAGTGTATAAACTCTTTGTTAAGTCCTCTCATTGGCTGTGGTGATTTTAATAAACCTTTCTTCTCCATGACGATTTTACGAACCCAAACCGAGCCTTAAAAACCGGATATTCGGCCGGGAGAATATGGGTTCGGCTCGAATTAATTAAGATGAATAAGATCCTTTGTCTCGCAAGTTTACCCAACTTTGGACAATTTTGCTCTCAACATGCATTCAGCTTTTTTTTTTTTTTTTTTTTCGGATCGAACCTGTTCGGACCGTTCGGACCGAACCGAGCCGAATAATTTTTTTTTTTTTTAAAACTTCGAGCCCGAGCCGTCACGTGGGTGTTGAGGCTATCCCACTCAACTTTTCTTTTTTGTTCAAATCGGTGATCATTCTGATCTCTTTTCTCACTTCGGTCGAATCTTTTTGAGCCGGTTTGCTTCCTCTCCTTGAAATGCATGTAGACCACCTCTACGCATTCCTTTATGGAACGAAGAAGTTTGTTATTAAGCTTAGCATACAATACTCTCCTTCTCTGAGACCTCCTGTAAATGAAGTAACCAACATATGATCTCATGTGTCCAAGACCTGCTTGGAATCATCAGAAAACCTCTTCATGTATACTAATGCCGACTCCTTCTCTATTTGCTTTATTGGGAGGAGATGAGTGACCTTCATTTGAAAGGGCCGAGCTGAGATGAAAATGGTTATGGACTTCCATACTAGCTCGGATAAACTGTTGATGGATCGAGGCAAAAGTCTTTTGAACCACTCCCGAGCTTTCCCCGTCAATAACATAGCTTGGGAAGGCTTTATACCTCATCTCAGCAGGAGCACAAAATAAAACAATGTATTGTATGAACTGTTGCAAGTGATTTTGGGTCCTTGGTCCCATCGTATGGATCTATCGTCAGCAGTTTAAAACCATCAGACTTAGGAAGCTGCTTAATATATTATGTAAGGAGGAACTAATGTATGTTTCCTTTTTTCTTCTTTTAAATATTTCATCAATTTCAGCATGGACTGCCTCATGCATCTTTGGACTAGTAGTGATTCCTTCTCATCTGACAGGTTGGTAGTATGTGCTGGAATCAACAGGTTTATGCCGTAGAGGTAACTTCGTTATGCGAAATCTTTGTAAGTTTCCGGGAATAGGATTCTTTCCCTTCTTCACTTGATTGACCATGGAAGAGAACAAGTTATGGTGGCTGCTTAAGAATTGTTGAGCTATATGCATCATTTTTTGGTTCATTTTCCGGTCTTCGTATAGATGTTTAAACAGTGTTCTGTACAAGCGGTCCATATGTGCCTTGTGCGTTTACTCCCCCTACGGCTTGCACATATGGGTTTGGATCGGTTCCTGCTTTATTTGTTTATTGGTTTTTGTTGCATCCGATGACCATGTTAAACTATTTAATACACAAACCTCCTTGTAAGGCTAATTGACGATGTTGAATATCATAAGGGTAAAATTCACACATGTAAACGGGTAATCGGGCCTCCAAAATGCGATCCAACAACCCTGTGAGTGAACCTGCAACACGAATATGACGTAAGATGGCATGGAGTTTGTCTTGATCTGTAAAGATCCTCCTCCGACGCTCAAATCAGTTGTTACATAATTAATGTAGTACACAATAAAAGTAATAGGCCACTCGAACCTTTGTCATTGATCATACATTATGACATCATCAAGTCAACAATCTTATAAAATTTGTATTTGCAAATTTTTTGTATCACACAATATGTTTCAGAGGATCGTGAACGATAATAGGTGTATTCGGTTATGCAAAGTGATTCAAACTCTCACATAAGGTATCTATCTTAAGTATGTTTTCAACTTATGTTAAAAATAAAGTCTTTGACATTTTTATTAGGGATATAGTTAATGACATCATTGTCAATATATTTGGGCATCACATTCGTATAAATTTCGATTTTACAGAAATCGAAATCCGTTTTCGGTCCTACAAAGTTGAATTTTGCGCAATAAAATAACTCTGGAGTTGTTGAAAACATATTTCGACCCCTGTAAAGTCAAAATTTACACGTGTTGTAGTGTCAGAGGAAATTGCGTGTGATGCCATTAAAAATTCACTTCTATTAAAGAGGATGTATTACTTATTGTCAAAACTATTGTCAATTGGGTTTCATGATTAATGTTTTAAAAGTATGCTAATGAACTTTATTATAAATGTGAACATATCGTTTTTTATTATCTTATAGCGCTGATAGTGTTTTGTGCCAATAACAAAGACAATTCCCTCACAAGGCACAACTCTCTTTGGGTGTTTTCCTTATGAGATGTCAATTCCACGGGGTATTTTTATCGTGAGCTGCCACTCCATCGGCATGCGTTGAAAGTTGAAACCAATTTATTAACTCTAATTAGTACGACTCCTATTGTTTTGCATTGTTTTGTTTTTTGTTTTTCGTATTTTCGTGTGTGAGAAAACATTGATATTTATTGTTTAATATCTAAAGAACTAATGATGATTACATTAGAAGACGGCCTAAAAGCCTATTTTTTTAAGGACCAAACTACAAAATCAATCGTTCTTTAGCCAAGTGATAACCTGGTGTATTTCCTTATCTTTTGACGAAATATAATTTGTTTCTAATTGATGATCCGGTGCTTCTGCTTATTTCATGATACGGCGTGTATTAAAATGAGTTTCAAAACATTCATCTCTCATTCTTTATTGACGATTATATATAATCATATTTAGTAAAACACATTTTTTTTTCGCAACAATTTAGTAAAACACATTAAGTGAGTTATACGTTGCTAAATATATACACGGATAATTTACCAATTTCTTTATACAAACGGATAAAAATTTAGTCAAAAAAATAAATCATAAATAATATACCTGCCCACAAACATAAGATTTATAAAGTTTAAGGATTATTTTTGAGAAAACAAGAACTTTATTAATTAACATCCGCCAAACAAGCGGCCAAAACGTCAGCAGGAGGCGAGACGCCTCAAGATGTCCTAGAAGTAACTGTCAAAGCATGTATAGCTAGAAGATGCGCCGAGATATTCCACACACGTCGAATAAATAAAAAGGAAACTGATGAAAAACTAGATAAGAGGGTCAAACAGTCCTGCAAAAAACAACCCTGAGGCGTAAGGTCCTCTACTGGCCGTCGGAGCCACGTGTAGAGGCCGTCGGAGACACGAAACACATGCCAGACAATCACTCTCCACCTCTAATCGTTGAATTCCTAAGTGTCTCGCCTCCTCCAAAGCCAAGAAGATAGTCTTAAGCTTCATGTATTTCACCGGATCCCCTAGACGAAAATGATACGCAAAGTTGTGAAAAACTGCCCCATTATTTCATATAAAAAAAGTTGTCAACAATACAACGGATTAAGATATACCAACCTTAAATTTTACCGGATGTCACATCATTAGTAATTCATTACTTGCCAACATAATATATGATGTTTTGTTTAAACATAACTTTTACACAATCAGTGCCTTTCACAGAAAAACTAATGTGGGCCCTTTTTTTAAAGAACACTTCCACATTTGTAATAGTATTTGATTATCGGTTTCTAGTAAATTATTCTCTCAAAGAAAGAACATCTTCAATTTTCAAATATTTGATTATGGATTTCTATCAACTTATTCTCTACAGGAAAGGGATTTGAATTGTACGGACAAGTTTTGAGACGCGAAGAAATCATGAATTTCACCACACGAAAAAGTTCAGTGTGTTTTTTTTTTGTTGCTATTAGAGTCTGATCAAATAAGCGAAATAAAAGCAAGCTTTATGTAAGTTATATAAATTACATTAATGAGGTACACACGTTGACAAATTACAACACACTCTCGCCGGAAATAGCTAACGGAGAGAGTTACAGACATAGAGACAGATATATCAACCGCCACACCAAAAAGGCTTATTCAAAAGCATACACATACAAACGTGTGAGATCATTAATTAATGTTCTTCTTCTTAAGCACTTATTGATGGCCGCCGGGCAGCTTCTCCTTAATTTTCTCCACTACACCCTTCTTCTCAGGTTCAGTTCCATAAGCATCATGTTTAGTAGCAGTAGTTCCATGGCTACCATAGCCTTCCCCAGGGGTAGTTTTAGTAGTAGCAGCTCCATAGCCAGGAGCATATGTATCCTGGCCGGCAGTCGGCTTATTTCCACCTGGCAATTTTTCTTTAATCTTTTCTTTTATCGACTTCTTCCTCCTTCCACCTTGTCCGTCATCCTCCGACTGCGTGACCAAAACCAACACAATACAAATCAGCTAGCATACACTTTCCACATACATTTGTATTGTTGTATGTTATATATCTATGTATATATATATATGAAAGAGGAAGAAATGGACAACATTGATGCTTTCTTATTGTATATATAGACACATATATGTAAATTACAGACAAGCACTAAATATACCATTGCCCGATTTTAAAAGTATGTCTCAGATAGTTTTGATGGAGTGTCTTTAAATTAAATGCCCATATGTTATAGATGTATGTAAAATACATGTAAACACATGCAGTAGATTTTTATATGGTTCATATAATCACATTGTGCTTGATTTAATTGATATTGGAATTATAAACGTACCGAGCTAGAGCTAGAGCTGTTAGACCGGTGAAGTATGCCACCACCACCTTGGCCGCCGTGCCCTTTGTTACCATACTCTCCCCCGCTGCTAGACAAGGGAAGTGTGCCTCCTTGGGCATCACCCCCGGTCTGAGTTCCATAGGCGGCACCGGTGCCGGTGTTGCCAATGGCATATTCATCAGTCTTCTTGTGGATTTGTTCACCATTTCCAGCTCCTTTGAAATTCGACATTCTTTCTAATGAAGTTAATTAACAAACTCTTTGAATTCAAAAATACAGACAACTAAAAGAAATGAACTTGATCGAGAGTATGAATAAGATGTGATTTGTGTGTTAATACTTGAGCTGGATATAGTGCTTATATACTAGAGGAGTGAGTGATGAGGCCAAAAGGGCAGGTGGAGGAACGAAGACTATAGTGAACTCTGAGCATGGAAATTTGGAAACGAACCTTCGATAGACTTACAGGTGTTAACAGATCCAAGTGCCTGCCCTTAACACGGTGAGGCCAAGTGTTTCTTAGATCTTTGGATGTCGACAAACTCACCTTAAAATAATGAATATAAGAGAAGATATTAAAATAATAAGATAATAAATATATAGATAAGATATGGAACGTCGGCCAACAATAAAGTAAGATAATAATCTTTATAGAATGGAAAGAAAAAAAAAACATAAACAAATTTGTCATACTAATGGAATTAAATTCTAATCATCATAGAGCTTCATCATCATCTAAAATTTGTGTAAATGATATTGCATTACTATGTATTCTCAAGTCATTAAATTTTGTTCGGATTAATGAATTATAAGTGTATAAGGCTGTTATACATAGTCGGTCTTGTGAAATTCAATATCTAACGGATGAAATCCCTCTTGGACAGTGTATAAACTCTTTTGTTAAGTCCTCTCATAGGCAGTGGTGATTTTAATAAACCTTTCTTCTCCATGACGGAGAGAATATGGGTTCTGGATTAATTAAGATGAATAAGATTCTTGTCCTGCAAGATCCTTTTCTTTCTCAACCTGTCTGTCACGTAGGAGTTGAGCCTATCCTACTCAGCTTTTCTTTTTTGTTCAAATCGGTGATCATTCTAATCTCTTTTCTCACTTCGGTCGAATCTTTTTTGAGCCGGTTTACTTCCTCCCCTTGAAATGCTTGTAGACCATGCACCTCGATCTACGCATTCCTTTATGGAACGAGGAAGTTTGTTATTAAGCTTAGCATACAATCTTCTCCTTCTCTGAGGCCTCCTACAAATGAAGTTACCAACATATGATCTCCCGTGGTCAGGACCTGTTTGAAATCATCAGAAACCTCTTCATGTATACTAATGCCGACTCCTTCTCTATTTGCTTTATTGTGAGGAGATGAGTGGCATTCCTTTGAAAGGGCCGAGCTTGTCTGAAAATGGTTATGGACTGCCACACTAGCTCGGATAAACTGCTGATAAATCGAGGTGAAAGTCTTTTGAACCACTCCCGAGCTTTCCCCGTCAATAACCTGGCTTGGGAAGGCTTTACACCTCATCTCACCAGGAGCACAAAATAAAACAATGTATTGTATGAACTGTTTCAATTGATTCTTTGGGTCCTTGGTCCCATCGTATGGATCTATCTTCAAGAGTATAAAACCATCAAGCTTAAGAAGCTGCTCAATATCTTCTATAAAGGAGGAACTAATGTATGTTTCATTTATTCTTCTTTTCAATATTTCATCAATTTTCAGCATGGACTGCCTCATGCATCCTTGGACTAGTAGTGCTTCCTTCTCATCTGACAAGTTGGTTGTACGTGCTGGAATCAACTGGTTTATGCCATAGAGGTAACTTCATTATGCGAAATCTTTGTGAGTTTCCGGGCATGGGATTCTTTCCCTTCTTCACTTGATTGACCATGGAATTGAATAAGTTATGGTGGCTGCTTAAGAATTGTTGAGCTATATGCATCATTTTTCGTTCATTTTCCAGTCTTTGTATAGATGTTTAAACAGTGTTCTGCACAAGCGGTCCATCTATGCCTTGTGCGTTTATCCCCCTACGGCCTGCACATATGGGTTTTGACTAGTTCTTGCTTTATTCGTTTATTGGTTTTTGTTGCATCCGAGGACCATGTTAAACTATTTAATACACAAACCTCATTCTAAGGCTAACTGACGATGTTGAATATCATATGGGTAAAATTCACACATGTAAACGGGTAATCGGGCCTCCAAAATGCGATCCAACAAGCCTGCGAGTGAACCTGCAGTACGAATATGACGTAAGACGGCATGGAGTTTGTCTCGATCTGTGAAGATCCTCCTCCGACGCTCAAATCAGTTTGGTATAGATAATTTGATATTAAACTATGAGTTCGGCATATAAAAATAAGAGTACATGTAAAATGAAGAGGATGGACCTTTTATACAGAGCATAGTCGTGGGTAAAGGTGTTACAGCACGTTTAATCTGGGCAAACATCATGGAGCAATTACGGTTCGTGACGTAATGTTTGTGATGCTTATTTAATGTAATGTAACGGTTATCTCAGACCAAAGACGACTTTCGTCACATCAGCTACATGAGACCGATGACGACCCGCGTCACGTCGGTTGTATGATATAAAAGCCGGCATGCGCCATGTAGGAGATGACTCATGGTGAAGTCATATTTGGGCCCAAGATTGAACCGGGACTAGATGAGCCTATATGATGACGTGGTTTTCTTTATTAAGCTTTGAACCCCCATTATTGTCATGTGAAGGGTGACCGACATGACCCACGTCATACTCTTAATCATTTTGTACCAACGCTAAAGAAGGGGTGGGGGCTGTTGAGAACTATGTTAAGCTGGTAACTATGAGGATTTAGCTGATTAAGAAGTCATTGAGGCACAACACATTTTAAACATGTGATTCTTTTTTTCTGGTACAAAACGGGGGTTAGAGCCAAAAATACAAAAACTAAAGTCTAGGCAAAAGAACGTCCTTAATGTCATCTACTAAAAGAGTACAAATACAATCAGGGGGATCATTCAAAACAATGAGATTTTTATCAATGGATTGCCCTAAGCCGGCAAGATGATCTGCAACACGGTTTTCTTCTCTGAGGGTATGCTGGATAATACATCTCCAGGCCCTCTTCAGAAACCTTCTACGGTCTTCAATGAGGAAGCCTTCTAATTTGAACATGTGATTCAAATTAGTTCGGAGTTAATAACAAGTAGTGAAGTTAAAGTTGGAGTACTATATATAGCTTAGAGTTAATAACAAATAGTGATGTTATAGTTGGGGAGTACTATATGTATATATATAGCTCATTCTATTATCTCGTCCCGTTGTAATTTCAATAGCTGTAAAGCAAGCTTAATTATCGTCTTCTAATTTCGTTCCGTTCAGTACAAAGTAGAAGATTAATGGAGAATGATCTCTGTTTCTTATTTTATATTATTATCAGTTATTATTTTTACAGATAGATTGATTTAGTTCACTGTATCATTTCTTGAAACTTTTCAATTGATATAGTACAAATGTTTCATCAAGTGACAAATAGGTATTACACAATTTACACCATGATCACTAATGTCCAACAGTGTAAGTTTTTGTGTTTTTGTTATGGCTTTTATTATATTGTTCAAACTATTTTGTCAATCGTTACAAAATGAGTATTCAAATTTGATCAAATGCATACGTAGTAAAGAAAAATGAACGCTCTATACAAAAATTTAATGAAGCCATGTGAAAATTGTTTACGTCTTCATATTTATTTTTCACTCTCAAAACGTTTATAAGCTTTTAGATATGTCACCGTTGTAAATAAAAGGAATGTTCAATACGAATATTTAATGAACCCAATGTAAAAATTGAGATGAGATCACCTGTCTAGATTGAGTATCTAATTTTAGTGTCTAAAGAAAAACTACGTCGTTTATGTGTATTTTAATTTTTGAAAAAAAACATAAAAATCAAATACACATGAAACGACGTAGTTTTTACTTAGACACAAAAATTAAACACCAACCTAGACAGGTGATCTCAAACCGTTAATTAAAATTGCGTAGTCGTCCCATATTTTCCCCTCAAAACGCATTTAAGTACGTCACCGTTGTCACTACAATGACTTAACGACCCTTAAGTGGCATTTCAACTTATAAATGATATTTGTTTAAGTTTTTTCAGCTTGTGCAACGACTTAACCACACCCTTGTAGCAGTACTCTTAGCTTATGAAAGATATTTGTTAGTTTTTTCAACCTGTTAACCTTTTCCTTATGCTTTATACCCTTTACTTTTTGGCAAAATCTCCATCAGGATGTAATCTATTTCAAAGAAAGCTATAATTTTAAAGTGTCACGCACTTGTAATTTGGCATATAAACGTTTGTGTTAGTTGTTGATTAATTAGGTTTTAGATGCATGATCTATGATCGACCAATCCAAATTTGAAAGGAAAAAAAAAAAGAAAAAAGAAAGGCATATATGCACAATAAGCAAACCATTTGTAAATTATTATACATTAATGAAGTTCACAACACACCATAATAACAGTACACTCGCCGGCAAAACAAACGGCCGCAGAGAATTACACACAGATCAAAAGGCTTATTCAAAGTACACACAGTTTGTAAATAGGAATACAAACAACATATATACAAACGTGTGTGTGATATATATCCATTAATGTCCTTCAATCCATTTACTGCTGAGGATGGCCACCAGGCAACTTCTCCTTGATCTTCTCCACTATACCCTTCTTCTCAGCCTCAGTTCCATGAGCACCATAACCCTCTCCAGGAGTGGTGGCAGCTCCATGGCCATATGCATCCTGCCCGGTAGTAGTGGGCTTGTTTCCACCTGGCAATTTTGAGCCACAATCTTGGCCAAGTCCTTTGTTACCGGTTTCACATTCACTGCTGTTTTTAGTTCCATAGGCACCGGTGCCGGTTTTTCCCTCACTTCCATACTCTCCGGCGCCGGTATTAGTCACATTGGCACCGGTGTTTTCTCCGAGGTTCGACATTCTTTTTTAACTTTTTTTTTGAAAGCAAACAGACAAATGATATACAATGGATAATGAGAGAGATTTTACGTGAGATTATATGGTAAGATGAGATGGTGTGGAAATACCTGATACGGTTAAAGTGTTTATATAGAGGAATGAGGCCAAAGCTAAGTTTAGGAACGGAGACCAGGTGAACTCCGAGCCAGAAGATGAACCACAAAGTCTGACACGTGTTGATTGAATTTGCATGCGGAAACACGTTTGGAACAATAGATTTGAGTATCGTGGCTCTACCGATCTGTGCCAAGTGTTTCGCAGATCTTAGGATGTCGGCAAACTTCAATTAGTTAAAGAAAAAGAAAAGAAATATCGGTCATGCAACTTAAAATAATATCGATCTCCTGAGTATTCAGATTTTTTATTTTATTTTGAAGGGTACTTGAGATTATTAGCTTGCGTTTGTTTTCGTTGAATTTTTTTTTTTGAGAATTTTTTTTATATCATTTTATCTATTATTTTTTATAATTCTCTTATCAATCATTATTTTAACTATAAATAAAATAAAAAATATTAAATTATCTTTCACCATTTAATTTTATCTAATTTATTACTTTTTTTTACTATTATTTTATTTATTGTACTACTTTATTTTAATTTCTCTCACTAATTATTTCTTTATTTACACAAATTTAAAAAAAAACATTTTAACTTTCTAATCATTATTTCAATCACTTTTTATTAAATTTTGTTATCCACTAGCATATAAAAAACCTTCAAAATTAACTTCAACCCAAAACAAACGTAACTTTAGATTCTATTATATACGTAGATAATCACTTGTTTTATGTTTGCGAAAAGATCCTCCCCAATGTATTTGAGAAGTGAAAAAATACACTTAAGAAGGATGTAGGAAAGTGGTGCCCCAACACTTATTTAAGAGAGGCTTGGTTAGCTCTTTTGATCATCACAATTTCATGAGCTAATAGTTCGTGAAAAATAGAGAGCTTCTTAGAGAGAGATTTGAGAGAGAGAAAAGGTCGGTCTAGCAACCGAATTTTTTACGGTAGTGAATCCATGATGGGATTCCGGCAGGCTGTTCGTGTGGACTGGCGGTAGAGGCCGAACGCTAGGGCGGCTTCGTGCATCGCTACTCTTCTTAGACGGTCAAAGGGTCGTTCTTTTAGATTAACCAAGGTAACCACCATCTACAACTTATTTGTTTATTGCTTAAACGAAGTCGATCTTTGGTCGATAAAATTAATTTTTAAATTCCGATGCGTTCCCGCGTAGTTCCTAACATTGTATTCCCAGGAAAATAAATTTTGGATTTATGTGAACTTATTTTCTGACTAGAAATGATACAGATGTTTTCAAAGGCACTTAAAATAGTGCTGATCTGGGCCACAAAAGCTTCACCAAACTAAATCAAATCATCTACGGAAAACATGTACGTATGAGAATGGGTCCGGAATGACTTACTTGAACAGGTTTCCATCTACCCTCCTGAATAGCATTGTCAATATACTGGTTTAATATTTCCATCACTACAAGAAAAATGACATTTTGTGACGACCAATGTTCGTCACATAATGAGTAAATTTCGTCACATTTGGTTATCTGTGACAAAATTCGTGCGTCACCAAGGTCGTCACCTATCATAAGTCACGAAAAGTATTCTATGACAAATTTATTATTCCTCGCGTTTTTGTTGCATATGTGACGAAAACTTCATCACATATTTCATTTTCCACTTTGTCATATTATATACATTAGTGACGAAAAAGTCGACACTTTTGCCTTAAATAAGTGACGTCACAACTTTCTCACGTATTGTAATTTTAAGTGATGACCGATTCGTCACCTAAAATAGGAGAATATACAAAATAAAATGCAATTTGTGACCTCTAATTCATCACAATTTTCTCAATGATATGTGATGAAATCTTCATCACCAAACGTGAGCATATATGATGAAGCATTTGTCACCTATATGTTCTTTCAAGCCCACATTTCGTCACCAAACATGAGCATATATGATGAAATCTTCATCACTTTATATGTTATGCAAGCCCACATTTCGACAAATAAGCATATTATACATGATGAATTAGAATTCTACATCACATAATCAATACAATGAACAATAATAACTTGGTAATAAAGTAGTTCATAAATAGTGCAGAAGTTTCAAAATCATAACTCAAAAAAGTATTACACCGTCTGCTAGAGATTCAAAAATTCACAACTTTGATAAACTAAAATTTGGAAAATTCTAATAATGCTAGAGAATTAGACAATTGAAAATCAATCATAAATTTGATCACCTCTTGATCAACAAGAATATTCCCAATCCCGCCAATAGTTAAAATTTACTCTACACTTGGTTTCAACACAAAGGTAGCTTGGGTAGGTGCGATCAAATTTCCATTCACTTCAGGAAAGGTGAGTTTTTGACTTGTGAATGTAGTCTATTAGAATCTACAGTTATATGACTATGGACATAATTTTCACGCAAACATTTGTTAGAGCTATGGGTCTGAACTGGGATGCATATTCAAGGGGTTTCACACATAGTATTAAAGGACACTTTTACGGGCCAAAAAGTTTTACGGTTAAAGTTACGCAATGTACGATCATGCAACGAAATCGTTGAACTTACGGTAAGCCAACACTTAGGAAGGTCTTAAGAAAGCAAGCATGTATTCCTTGTTATATACTTTGGGCTTGTGCTTGATAAGATTGTAGAGTGTTCCGGGAATTTGTAGTTACCCATTTGGAAGAAGGCTTCCTCGTTTATATCCGTGCGTTTTTAGTGTTTTCACGTTGCGGTGAATGTTTTGTCCGTACAATGATTATGCTATAATTTTATAAAGAAGTTTAAAACTTGTCGGCCGATCATAAAAATTGTAGAGAAGCGAGAAGGGACATTCGGCTTCATGTCCAATATGTTGGTCACGAGTTCGCTACTCACCTTGGAAATGTATTCACAATTAGCAAAGGTACTACACCTTGTGTTTCTCTTCCTAAAGGCAAATGTATTAAGCCGCACGCTATGAAATACCCTATCCCACTTGTAACCTTTGGTTATCAATAAAAGAGTCATGTTTTGATCAATAAAAAATATTTGTTGATCCATTTATATTTCAACTTTGGTTGTTCCGTTGTTATGCGCTTTTGATTTTGTTGAAACTTAAATTGGATAAATTAATCACATATAATATGAATCGAAGTTTCGTTGAGTTTTTCATCAAAATCACGGGTAAATATATAACCAAATGTGACGCGTTTCACACATAGTATTAAGGTGTTTTTCATCAAAATCACCCTTATCATATGCCTCAAATACAAATTGCGAAATCGTTGAACTTACAGTAAGCCAACACTTCTTAAGAAAGCAAGCATGTATTCCATCAGGACCAGGAATTTGTAGTTACCCATTTGGAAGAAGGCTTCCTCAATTGCTTTTTCTGAAACTTGTCTGATAATGTCGAAATTATCACGGGTAAATAGCGGTGGATTAGTGGTGGATATCTCGTTGTGACTTGAATATAAACACCGGTGGTGATGATGCTTTCCCGGTGTCTAGAGTGTATATGAGTGGTGGTGCAAGTAAAGTGTAGAGATAGTAGTAAATTTGGCAGAGTAGCCTGTATTTTTGTATTAATGAACTTATGTAAATGATACATCGTGCCTCTATTTATATGCAAGCCACAGATTAGGGTTTAACTAATTACAATTAGATACAAGTAAGTACAATGATATAGTGATTAGGCTAATGGTCATCTGGCGATGCCAATCTAATGCAGACCCAACACTTAGTTGTTTCTTGTATCCATGTCTCATTACCATTAGGTTGTAGCTTGTTCTTCTTTGTATTCGCGGGCTCTGGTCTCTGGCGGACCTAATGGACTGAGGAGTTCACGGACGGACCCCCGAGCCTATCTTGGCGTCGTATATGACTAAAAGCTTTGGGGCGAGGTTGATGGCTCGCGATCCCCAAGTGGCTCGCAGGTTCACGGATTATCGTGGCCGGTGGCCTTATCCGCTTCTTTGGTGGCCGGACGGACCCGAATAAGGATCCACGAGCTGGATTACGGTTTAGACATATCACTGTCTATTTAAGAACTAGATATCTGAGTCCTACAGAGCTTAGAATCGGATGCAATCCAAAATATTCTGATCAATGGAATCTTCTTGGTAGAGGTTGGTGTAAAAAAAGTATCATCTTTTAGACATGTAATTCTGTGTTTCTAATGTCTTTTGAAGTACGTAGTCATTTGGTAAAATAGGGTGTTCCAATCCCTTTCAACCAACCATTTAAGTTGAGATCTCTGGTGTTTGTAGATCTCTTCATTGTCCAAAATGGCATCCAGTTCCAAGTTCAGATCCTTATGCAGTTTAGTCAGGTAATGCGAGGGAGCTCTTTCTAGACTTCTCTCAACACCTTCAATTCTTGCAAGACATTTTTTTTCTTTTTTCTGGAGATGTTTTTGAAATTCTCATGGTTCTATTGTTTAGTTCTATTGGAAAACAATTTCATGGTAGGGAGCAAGTCATTGCTACTATCTTAACCCTGTTCCACATGCCTTCCAAATCGGGGCGGCTGCAAGAATTTTGACACGGAAGTCAGAAATTTGTCAAATTGTTTTTCCCGTATCACATATATTTGAACATTCAATTTTATACATGTAATTATGGGGTAATAGCTAAAAACAGGGGGTCAAGACATAAAAATAAGGGGGTCAATCACACATATACGTGTGCTTATAAAAAAAAATCTCTACTATTTAAACAGAATATTTTTATTTTAGGGGTCGGTCGCACCCCCAACCCCTAAGGTAGAGCCGCCCATGTTCCAAATTGATTGTGTTCAAACCAGACTCTTTCGAAATAGAAACAATTTAGGATTCTTTACCTTTGGGTGATTAAATTCAGCATCCAGACAAAAAGGGGGTTATGATCTTAGTGTTATCTTGGTAGATGCATGTTTGGCCTGAGTATTACAGACTTCCCATGTTACACCAAATCTGAATAAGTCTTTGTTGGATTTTCTTATCACCATGGGTCTTACCACCCCAAGTATACCTAAGTCCTTGAAAAAGGACCTGCAAAAGATCAATAATGTTGTAGCATCATCCAAAACAACGTATCGAACATTTTAGATGCATATATTTTAATTAGGTTATTTAGTTTAAGAAGAACTTAGATAATGTTATAAAAAAATTGAGACTCGAGGCAAAATCATTATTTATACGCATCAAATACATGATTTAATAATTAAAAAATACTATAATCCTTAAAATAATAATAATAAATATGACATGTGACGATACCGGGTTACGCACCTCGATATATCATCATCGAGTGGACCTCATGGATTAAATATTCGCTAAGGCACAGGAGCCAGATAAGGCATACAAGTCGGATAATCGACTTGTAAACCGTGGCATGCATGTCGACCCTCGAACCTGAAGTATGCTAGGAACTCGAGGTCACGACTATCGACTTACGGGCGTGCGGGACGTGAGTTCCGGCGATCACCCCGGGTCGGGCGGATCGATATCGAGAACGAGTCCACACCGGCTACGTTAGCCCAATATCCGCGGGATAACTTGGGCAAGGGGTAAAGCCCAATTAAGGGTAAATAAGACAATAGCTACAAACCGACTCATATTAGGGTTAGGTCATGCATTGTCCTTATAAATACAACGTTCCAGGAACTACGTTTGGCTTGATTCCTGGAATAATAACAGGATACGTAGGCACTCTAAGATTCCCACTTAGACTCAGCCGTAAATATACAAAACCCCTTCTTTGTTCTTGGTACTAAGGTTCTTGATTATTCATCAATAACATAAGGGAAAGCCCGGATCTTTAAGGTGACATAATTTGTCATCGCCATTGGCGCTAGAAGGAGGGTAAAGGAGGAGCAAGAAGCTGTCACTGCCGAGCTGAGGAGAGATCTGGCTGCGGCCGAGGGGAGAGAGGCCACTCTGAAAGAGACTCTCGAGCGAGAATCGGCACGGGGAGCGGCCACTGCCGAAGAGAGAGATCGGTTGAAGGCCGAACTGGATCAGGTCCCTAGGCAGCTTGAGGAAGCAAGGGCTGCCACGATTCTCGAGTATCGGAAGTCTGAAGAGTTGGGTAAGGATCTCGATGTAATCATGCAGACAGCTATACTTGGAGGATTCACCAAGGCGGTGGACCAAGTAAAGAAGGCTTATCCGGAAGTCGAGATCGACCAGCTTGAAGAGCCTGGCTGCTATGACCCTGACTCGGAGGCGCTGTATGACCTGTACTTTGATGAATTTCAACAGGGTATATCACTTGCCCAGAAGTCTGGTGCTCCCACAGCAAGCCCGACTCCTGATAATACGACTTCCGCTGCCATTGCTCCTACGCCGATCCCAGAAGATGCTACTCCGACCCCGACTCCTGATGCTTCTATTTAGTTATCTTGTTTCTTTCAAACTTTGGTGTCTTGAACTTTAACTTTGCAATTATTTGTAAATTTAACTAACTTTGAGTCGACTTGGTGAATGTTCACTGTATAATGGCTGGTTTTTTCGACCTGGCCTTAATTTGTTTTGAAATTTCTGCCCTTTTGTTTCTCTATTTGTTGTTATTTACTTTCTCATTTGTTACTGTCTTTGGCTTTCTTGCTTGTCGAGCCTTTGGCTCTGTTTGCTCCTGCCTTGTCGATGTAATATTGCCCCCCCAAGTGTTTTATCAACTTCAGTTCATAATGCACTTGGGCTCTATATGGCTTTTAGGTCGACCTAGTTGCCTTGGCTTTTTAGCCTTATAGGCTTGCTAGATCTTCGAGTTAGTCCGACATTGCGAACTGTCCTTGTCCCGGTCTAGTTGCCCCTTGGGCTGGTTAGACTTCCGACTTGGACGTTTGGCCCGACCCTGCGAACCGTCCTTTGTCTGCCTTATTCGACCCTTAAGTACGTTAGGCTTTTGACTTGGACATTTGACCCGACCTTGCGAGTCTTCTTTTTGCCTTCGCATTGTATGCTTATGGCGTTGTCGGGAGTTCCGACTTTCGGATTGTTCCATACTTTGTCGAGTGTAACTTCGTGTCCTTTTGGACTTAGAATATTACAAAAATGACTTAATAAAGCGTAGAAAAAGAAATCATCATTTATTATAACGAAGATAAGCTGTCTCATGGACTGATTACAAATTTTAGAAAACGAGTAGAATCAAACTGATCGACTAAGGCTTAGACGTAAAATTTCCTCAAATTATTCGCGTGCCATTGTCGAGGAACTGTGGTTCCGTCTGCTCGACCTAGTTGATATGAACCTTTAGGGTGGACTTTTAGAATCTGATACGGGCCTTCCCAGTTCGGGGAGAGTGTCCCGATCTCCTTCTGTCGACTTGCCTCATTCTTCCTCAAGACTAGATCTCCGACCTTGAAATATCTGTATTTCACTCTGGCGTTGTAATATTGAGAGATCTTCTGCTTGTACCTTGCCATTCTGGCTGAGGCCATCTCTCTTCGCTCCTCGAGATTATCCTTCTCCTGTCGGATGTCGGGGTCGTTCGTCTCAATATTGTACGCTAAAACTCGGGGGGAAGGGACGCCGATCTCCGCAGGGATAACTGCCTCGCACCCATAAGTTAGGGAGAAAGGTGTTTCACCCGTTGATGAGTTTGGAGCTGTCCTGTATGACCACAGGATGCTCGGGAGTTGTAACGCCCAGTCTCGCCCTTCAGCCTCTAGCCTTTTTTTCAATCCGAGTTTAATCTGTCGATTTGTCTGTTCGACTTGACCGTTTGCTTGAGGATGAGCCACCGAAGTGAAGTGCTGGTCGATATGATACTCGGCTAACCACTCTCTGACTCTTCGGTCTTCGAATTGAGTGCCGTTGTCCGAGATTAAAGCCTTCCGAATACCATACCTGCATAAAATATCGACCCATAGGAATTTCTTGATTGTAGCTGCTTTGATATCGGGTAAAGCTTTGGCTTCTACCCACTTAGTGAAATAGTCCACCGCAACTACTACAAACTTATTGTTCCCTGGAGCTCGAGGTAGGGGTCCCACAATATCGACTCCCCACATGTCGAAGGGCCATGCTGACGAGATGATATTCATTTCTTGTGCCTGTTGATGAGAGATGTTATCGTGAATTTGACAAGAATTGCATCTCTGCACTAACTTGTTCGCATCTCGTTGCATTGAAGGCCAGAAGTATCCTGCGAGCTTGCATTTCCGGGCTAACATCCTAGCCCCACAGTGATTTCCACAAGCTCCTCTGTGGATTTCCTCGAGAAAATATTCTCCCTCTGTCTTAGATGCGCATCTCAACCATGGACTCGTGAATGACTTTCGATAAAGTATGCCATTGAAGAATGCATATCGAGCCGACTGTAGTCGGACCTTTCTTGACTGTACCTTATCATTGGGTAATATTCCGTCCTTTAAGTAAAGGACAATCGGATCCATCCATGTGGCCTGCTGAGATATCGGCTGGGCCTTTATCTCTTCATAGCTCCTTTTTGTTAGCAACTCTACTAACACCTTCTTGCTAGAGACGAAATTCGATGCTAACTTGGACAGAGCGTCGGCCCTCTTGTTCTGAGTTCGAGGTACCTGTTCGAATTGAATCGAGTTGAATTTCGGCTTGAGACTTTGAACTACTGCCAAATACTTCTTCATAGTCTCTTCCTTAGCCTCGTATTCTCCTTTGATATGGTTAACGACTAATTGCGAGTCACTGTAAACGTTGAGATTTTCGACCCGCAGCTTCAGAGCGAGCTTCAGACCAGTAATAATTGCTTCATACTCTGCCTCATTATTAGTTGCCTTAAAATCGAACCGGAGAGCGTATGGAAACTCCTCCCCCTTCGGGCTGACTAATAGGAGGCCCGCGCCTGCTCCTTCTTTGCTCGAGGCCCCATCGGCATGGAGCATCCATCGTTCTTCCTGACTTTGCTTTTCTTGCTCAAGTTGTACTGATATGCCTTCGGCTAAGAAGTCTGCTAAAGCTTGAGCCTTGATTGCGGTACGCGGCATGAACTCGATGTCGTATTGGGCCATCTCAATTACCCACTTCGCGAGTCGACCAGATGTGTCGGGCTTCGCCAGAATTTGCTTGAGTGGTTGGTCTGTAACTACCACTATAGGATGGGCTTGAAAGTATGGCCTAAGCTTTCTCGACGCGTGTACCAACGATAATGCGAGTTTCTCGGTGGTGAGTATCGAGTTTCGGGGCCATGCAAAGCTTTACTTACAAAATATATGGGCACCGGCCCTTTTCCCCTTCTCGGACCAAGACCGAACTCACCGCTTCCTCGCGGACCGATAGATAAACCAACAACCTTTCCCCTCTCGAGGAGAAGTGAGAGTAGGTAGTTCGACGGATATGCTTTTAGTTCTTCGAAGGTCGCCCGACATTCGTTGTCCCGGTGGAAAGGACTGGGCTTTCGAAGAATCTTAAAGAACGGCAGTGCGCGCTGGGCTGACCGAGATAAGAACCTATTCAGTGCCGCCATCCGACCTGTGAGTCTCTGAACCTCTTTCATATTTCGAGGTGCAGGCATGTTCTTCAGTGTGTCGATCTTATCAGGGTTAGCTCGAATCCCGTCTCTCGAGACCATGTACCCTATAAATTTGCTTGTTCTCACTCCAAAGGTGCACTTTTTGGGATTAAGCTTCATTTCAGTATCTCTCAACACTTCAAATACTTCCCTAGCGTCTACCAAAAATTGCTTCATCGACCGGCTTTTGATGAGTAGATCGTCCACATAGACTTCCATATTCTTACCAATCTGCTTCGCAAAGATTTTATTGACTGCCCTTTGGTATGTGGCTCCAGCATTCTTTAGTCCGAATGGCATGGTAACATAACAAAAGGTGCCAAACTCTGTAATGAACGCGGTCTTCTCTGCATCTCGAGGGTCCATAAGAATCTGATGGTACCCCCTTGTATGCATCGAGGAACGCGAATACCTCAAAACCGATGGTCGAATCAACTAACCTGTCGATCTTAGGCAGCGGATAGGAATCTTTAGGGCATGCCTTATTCAAATCCGTGAAATCTACGCACATGCGCCAGCTACCATCCGGTTTCTTCACCAACACTGGATTAGCAAGCCATTCTGGATAGAGTACTTCTTTTACTATATTTGCCGACAATAACTTCCCGACTTCGGACTCGATAGCTTCCAATCGGTCTCGCGTGAAGTTTCGCTTCTTCTGTTTGACTGGCTTTCGGGCCTGGTCAATCTCGAGTTTATGGATGGCGATGTCTGTCGGCAGACCTGGCATGTCGGTCGCCTTCCATGCGAAGACGTCCTTGAACTCTTTCAGCAAGTCGATCAATAACCGCTTTTCCGAGCCGGGATCCAGACCCCGACTTGGACACTCTGATCGTCTTCCTCTTCCCACAAGCTGACATTTTCAACTGCTTCACTCGAGGCCCAACACTTCTCTTCCTCTTCTTCCGGAATAAGTTCCTCGACGAGGACTTGTTGTACCGCCATCTTACCGTTCATCACTATCGAATTACGACTTACGGCGATTTCAATATCCCCTTTTACTTCGTGGGAACCATTTCGAGTCGGGAATTTCATCTTTGTTATGAAACGTCGAAATTATAGCTCGCAACTCGAAAAGGGATGGTCTACCCAAAATGACATTATACGCGGAGGGAGCTTTAACGACCACGTAGTTTAGCTCAGTGTCCTCCCTTTTTCTCCATCACCTACCGTCGTGAGTAGCTTTATGGAACCCATGGGATGGACTGCCTGACCAGTGAAACCAAATAGTGGAGAGGCTATAGGCACTAAGTCTTTCTCTTTGAGCTTCATACCTTGGAACACCGAGTAGTACAAGATATTTACAGCGCTACCATTATCGACGCATACCCTCGATACTCTGGCGCGACTTATAACCGCTTCAATCACTAACCCCTCACTATGACTTGTCGACTTAGGGAGTCTCTAGGGCCATACCCGACTTCCGTGGTTAATCTCGGCCGCTTACGTGGCCTCGAGCTGTCGTCTGGTGCTCGATTGGCTCGTTCTTTCTCGCTCTCCCCAGGCCCAAATATCATATTTAAATAATTATTTGGGCGATTGTCATCATAGCGGTCCTGACCATAGTAGTCCCTGTCGTTATCAGGAGATCGGTCTCGTCTAGGGGATCGATCTCTTCTTCTCTGATTCTCACGACTTCGGGCTCTATCCTGGTCAGGATTTTTCCTTTTGAAATCTCGTTGCCCCCTGGGCTCGGTGTAACGTGATCTATCGATAACCTCGTCCAACTTCCCCTCTTGGATACGGGCTTCGATGTCTTTCTTCAAGTCGAAACATTCTTCTGTCGAATGGCCTGTATCCTCGTGGAATTCACAATACTTTGTTGACCTTCGCTTTTCTCGAGGTTTTTTGATCGGAGGTGGCCTCTTGGCCAAGTTCTTGGAGACCATGATTGATAAAACCTCCGTACGGGACCGGTTGAGAGGAGTAAAATCTTTATCCTTTTTACCCCCCTTTCTCTCTGACCGGCCCGAGACAGGAGCCTCGATGCGATCCCAAACTGATGCTTTTCTTTCTACATCTTGCTGTCGAGACTGGATCTTATTTGCTCCTCGACCATCTTTCCTCGAATTGTCCATCCACTCGACTTGGGTGTGCCTACGCACTGCCTCTTCGCCTTGACAAAATCGATGGACGACATTCACACATTCATCCATGTTTCGTGGTAGGTTTCTGCTTAACTTCTCATATAGCTTTGTGTTGCGCAGTCCCCCCACAAATGAAGTGATCAAGACTCGATCCTGTGGGTCTTTGACCTGCATAGCCTCTAGGTTGAACCTCTTCAAATAATCCAACACCGACTCATCTCTATATCTTTGCCTCACATTTGTGAGGTGCGTCTCACTCAAGCGAAACTTTTTGTTGACGATGAAGGCATCTCGAATTTTCGGGCGAGCACGGTGAAGGCGGAGATGGATCCGGGTTTCAACTTGGTAAACCACTCTCTTGCCCGACCTACGAGTAGAGTCTCGAATGCCCGGCATCGCATCTCGTACGGTGCACAATCTAGCCTCATACGGGATAGATATACGTGAAGATGGTCCTCCGGGTCGGTGGTGCCATCATACGGGTCTATCTTAGGAATCTTAAACCCTTTGGGTTTAGGATAATCTTCGATCTCCTTGGTGAAAGGAGACTTTAACCACAGCGAACCCTGGGTCCTCCCTAGGATTACGTCTAGCTCCTGCCTAACGCTATCTTCGTCGATGCGTATATGCTTCTGTCGGATTTCTCGCTTCCTTCTTTCAACAGAGCTTGAGGAAGCGCTGATCTCTTCGGGCGAATTGGCTTACGCTTATTGACGGCGATATTTAGACCGTCTTCCGCCCGGTGCCGCCTTTGTTGTTGAAGTTTCGTCGTGTAAATGCTTCCGCCATTATTTTTCTCGGAGCGTTGTGATCGTCGCCGCCAACCGATCCACCATGGCCTCGATGTTGCGGGGCAAGGCCACGAGCCTCGCTTGTGGTGGATTTTCTTGGACGGTCTCTAAGGCCGGATCTTTGTCTCCCGAGGCTCCATACCGCTGTTCACTTATCTCGCGGATTTTGCGGATCCACGTTTTTGGAGGTGGTTTTTCTGGCGGTTTTGTCTTTAGGAGGCATGATGATCTTGACGTATTCAACAAAAGAAGGGCCCTCCTTCTAGCGCCAATATCTCCGCCGCAGTTGGTTGAGATCGTCCATGGTGAGACAGGAAGTGCACCCCTTAGGCCCTTTTCCGTCCATTCTGGTGGACAATTTCTTGGGCTCCCTGATAGTACCTAAGGGCTCTTCAGGATTAGGGGGTAGGGGTTGATCGGAAGGAGCAGATATGGGTGTTTGATCGCCGGAACGAGACTCTCTATCCTATCGAAATTGTAGCACTACTAGACATGGACGATTCAAGCAAGAACGGTAGAAACAAAGAAAAAGATGATAGCAGAAAAGACGCTTACTTGTATTTTCTGAGGAGAAAACGGAGAAATGGATAGGCAGAAATGATTTTCACCGTCTGGTTCTTCTTCCCCTTTTTATGCGTTGCTAATGCCGAATGATAGTGAAAAGACGTGATTAGGGGGGTTACTAGTAGTTATAACTCCCCCATGAATCGCGAAAATCAAGGGTGACATCATTTATAGCAGAAGACGAAAAGATAGTGCGCTCTGACGTCACAACGAACGGCCACGATTGGCTAGGGAGACAGGTGGCATATGAAGCGGTTACACCATTTCCCGCTCAAGTTTTAGTCCAACTCGAAGACGATTTCAAATTGGCAGACCTGACCTCGGACAACGGAAGTCGCCTCTCTCAGGTCTGGGGGGGCTTATGACGATACCGGGTTACGCACCTCGATATATCATCATCGAGTGGACCTCATGGATTAAATATTCGCTAAGGCACGGGAGCCGGATAAGGCATACAAGTCGGATAATCGACTTGTAAACCGTGGCATGCATGTCGACCCTCGAACCGAAGTATGCTAGGAACTCGAGGTCACGACTATCGACTTACGGGTAACATGTAAGTTATTAATTTGATGTAATAAAATAAATCCACCAATTAAAAACCAAAAATAAACAGATTGTTTTGTTTTGTAACAATTACCGTTATTAAATACTACACCTAAAATTGTATATGATGACAAATTAAATTGTTGAATTTTTAATTTTAAAAGTTAAACTTTTGTCTTAGTTCTTAATTAGGTTTTAGACGGCGTGATCTATGATGGAGGAATTTGAAAGGAAAAATAAAATAAAAAGCATAAATGCACAATAAGCAAACCATTTGTAAATTATTATACATTAATGAAGTTCACAACACACCATAATAACAGTACAGTCGCCGGAAAAACAAACGGCGGCAGAGAGTTACACACAGACAGACAAAAAGATCGAACGGCCGGCCACACCAAAAGACTTATTCAAAGTACTTTGTAAATAGGAATACAAACAACATATACACAAACGTGTGTGATATATATCCGTTAATGTCCTTCAATCCATTTACTGCTGGGGATGGCCACCAGGCAACTTCTCCTTGATCTTCTCCATTATACCCTTCTTCTCAGCCTCAGTTCCATGAGTCCCATAACCCTCTCCCGGGGTAGTGGTGGTACCATAACCCTCCCCAGGGGTAGTGGCAGCTCCATGGCCATATGCATCCTGGCCGGTAGTTTTGGGCTTGTTTCCACCTGGCAATTTTTCCTTGATCTTTTCTGTTATCGATTTCTTCCTCCTTCCACCTTCACCGTCATCCTCTGACTGTGTAATAAAAACAACACAAAACAAATCAGCATACAATTTCTTCCACATACATTTGTATGATCAAATGTTCTATATATGAAAGAGTAAAAAAAATTTGGACAATAATGCATGTTTCATCCATGAAAACATCCGTCTGCCTCTCTGTTATAGTATTTATAGTGTATATATATCATACATGTATAGTACGTACACGATCCCTTATGTTATAGATGTAAAATACATATAAAGAAGACAGTAGATTTATATGCGGTTCATATCATAATCACAATGTGCTTGATTTCATATATATGAAATATAAACGTACCGAGCTAGAGCTGTTAGACTTAGACCGGTGAAGAATGCCACCACCTTGGCCTTGTCCTTTGTTACCGGTTTCATATTCAGTGCCGTTTTTAGTTCCATAGGCACCGGTGCCGGTGTTTCCCTCACTTCCATAATCTCCGGCGCCGGTATGAGTCACATGGGCACCGGTGTTTTCTCCGAAGTTCGACATTCTTTTCTAACTTTTTTGAAAGCAAACACAAAAGTGATAAGATAAAATGGATATTGAGAAAGAATTTACTTGAGATTATATGTAAAGATATGAGATTGTGTGGAATTACTTTGATAGGGATAAAGTGTTTATATAGAGGAATGAAGCCTAGCTCAGGTGAACTCCGAGCCAGAAGATGAACCACCGATAGTCTGACACGTATTGATTGAATTTGAATGCGGAAACACGGTTAAACAATAGATTTGAGTATCGTGGCTCTACCGATCTGTGCCAAGTGTTTTTGCAGATCTTAGGATGTCGGCAAACTTCAATTAATTAAAGAAAAAGAAGAAATGGGATGTCGGTCATGCAACTTAAAATAATATCTCCCGAGTACTCGAGATTTTTGATTTTTGATTTTTTTATTTTGAAGGATACTCGAGATTATTAGGGTCAGAGTGTCACATAGTCGATAATGACATATTTTAATCTAAATCTAAAATGGTTAAAAAAAAAGCAGTTACTATATGTGTTAATACGTTTTTATACATGTTTGTCCTTCTTAACTATTTTAGATTAAAACCGTCATTTACAACATTTAACTCTAGATTCTATTATATACGTAGATAATCACTTATTTTATGTTTGCGAAAAGATCCTCCCCAATGTATTTGAGAAGTGAAAAAAACACACTTAAGAATGATGTAGTTTTGAGTGTAATTTATATACAGAATGACGTCGTGGTATGTGTTTTGTTACAATCAAGTATATTAAAGAAGATCAATGTCTTGTTGTGTTATGGTGGTCCTCGAGAAAATAGATTATCGTTTAGTTATTTTAAAACATTCCGATCGGCAATTTCTTTTGATTGAAAACAATCCATCATAAATTATTTTACTCCCATTGGTTTGATAAATAAAGTAATAGGCAATTAATAAATATAAGTGTGCAAAGATGTTACTTTATTTTAAAAATTAGCAATTTCAAATCTATTGTCAATAACAATTACTAGACCAAGAATGATATGTTTACAATTCTACATCATTTTCTCTATATAAAACGATTTGAATATATGAAAAGGATATATGTGTAATATTACATATGTGTTTTAATTTGGGTTATGGAGATAAGTTGTGATATTTATGTTGTGTATGTGAATACAATGATCGTCTTTTCTTCCAATCACATGTGCTGTTGATGTCCTCATTCGGTCGGTCGGTGGATCGACTCATCAAGTTTTCTATTGCGCTACACCTCGTCTCATCACCCCGTATCATATAGATCCACCCCGATCGATGTACACTCAAATCGAACTCGCCTAGGCACAGGGATGCGAGAACCAATACAAGTAATCCACCGTCTTTTTTTTAATCTGCCTCGAGCAAGGGTAAGATAGGGCGTCGCCAAAAGCCGTATAGTGTAGGAGCGCTGACATAATAGCGCCTCTTTCCATGTCTTCGGATACAAATTTGCCCCGTTTTTTGTCCATAAACCCTTGTGATGGTTTCGCGCAGTTCTTTCAACAGTTCTTTCGCTTTTCGAACTAAGCGATAATGGATCTACCCTGATACTCATAATAGAATTAAAAAGTCTTACCATAAAACGAACTAAGCAGATTGAAGGATCATTACCCTGATACTCATAATAGAATTAAAAAATCTTACCTTCAAAAAAAACAAAAAAAAAAAACTAACATGATGAAGCAGATAAAAACAGAATCACAAATTTCAGATTAAAAAATAATAACTTAACATAACATAATCATTCCGGTCAATTAGGTGTTTCATGTAAACCTATCATTTTTATTAATTAATAAGTCATGAAGCGGAGAAGTTAGAGCAATATCAATCCATAAACTCGTCGACATCCCACTTATATGGTGGGTGTAATGTTTTCCTCCAAAAAAAAAAAAAAAAAAAAAAAAAAAATTTGTTATACGACAAATTCTTACAAAAACATTGGTTTTAATTAAAATTGATTCGTAACTTATAAAATTGTAAATTATCAATTGATCCTTTACATATTTTTCTCAGCTCCTCCGCTACAAGCCTACAAACTTTTAAATATTAAACAACAATATTAAAAAGGACAAATTTTATATATTAATTGATATTTAGTCTAATGGAATTGAGAATTATTGAAAAAAGATAAATTGTTATTCCACTGGATGATTATGTCATTCTTACGTATTTTGTAGTGGATTAGTTTAGCAGTCGATTGAATTGATATTAAAAGTTTTTAATGGATTTATTTGTTAGTGGAATTGAAGTCGTTAAATGTTTCAAAGGTAATTTCGTCTTTTAAATGTTTTTTTTTTATATTTTTTTCAAAATTTTTCAATCTTTTTTTTTTTTGTGATAATTTCTTCTTTACTATTGTCCCTTATAGCCGTTAGGTTTTAAATATAGTTAACCATCTCGAGACAGCGTATGGGTTGGCTTCATCTTCCCATGTCAGATGATAATGTCAAGATAAACAAAAAGATTTAGTCGGTGGTGGTGGATATTGACTTTGTACCCCTCAAAAGCTTTATTAAATTAAATTGATTGAAATGTGTAGGGATAATATTGGAAGTATCCTGAGAGAGTTTAAATTCATGTGGTAAACTTCGAGATATTTTGAAGGGGCAAAAGCTAAAGCCCCCGAAAAATGATCACAGAAAGATTACCGAAAGATGATCTCCACCTTCCATAGTTTTTTGACATGACAGCTAGGTGAAAATTAAAAAAGGTGAATGGACAAGATGTTATTTCGGGGGTTTTTCGGGGCTGTATTTCGGGGGATGTAGCTTCTTCCTTTTGAAGGTATGTTTCTTCCAGCCTTCGAACGATCCGTAAAAAAAAAGGCTAGGAAAAAAAAGGGAAAAAAAAAAGAACTGTTTCTGAAAAAATCTTACGATGAGTCAATATAAGGGGAGATTATTGTGAGATGTCTCCACACGGTGCGGAGACACCGTGTGGCACACCACACACCACACATCTTCATTCTGTATTAAAACTGTTTTGTTCTGATCGTTTCACTCGTCACTTCACCACAAATTCCCTCACCGCACAATAACTTTCCCAATATAAGACCAGACTGATTATGTCCCAAATGTAGATTCATTTAGTCTTTTTTATTTTGTTTCATAATGCAAGTCTATTTATAAAACATATAAAGTATTTATTATATTTTTCTACTTTTACCCATCATTTATTATATACTCACACATTCTTCACTACTTTGCATTAATGAAAATAAAAGGTTATTTTGAATTTTTTTATCAAAATTAATAACACATAACAAATTTAACAAACTTTCTTAATATGTGTGAAAAAATTCAAACGAATTTACTTTTTTGAGACGGAGATAATAGCTGATATTGATGTTTGATAGGTCTTATGCCACTTTAGTGGCGGCGTGGTTATGGGCATGTTGTTGTGGGTGCGTGAACAAAGCCAACGTAAGAAGTCAGAGAGGACCTTACCACATTCTTGCAACCATGTATAAATGGGACGCGGCTCCTCTGCTGTATAATATACACAGCAGGGGCTGCTGTGACATTAAACGGCATACTCTCGGTCCTACTCTTGGTCGTGAGAGGGATTCTATAGACCGGTTACTAACCGCATGCTTATCATGAGGCTTGTCCGAGGGAAGTTATTATGTGGTGTCTTCACACGGCGTGTGGCAGCACCCAGACCACCCAGTTTTATTCTGTATTTAAAATGTGTGGTTCTGATCGTTTCACTCGTGCACCTCAAATTCCCTCACCACACAATAATTTCCCCTGTCCGAGGCTTTGGATTGTAGGTTTATATGGTTGTTAAGCCCTCCAACAGTTATAATCCATAATTCTCCTAGGGTCTGATCAAGTCATTCAATGAAGGAAAATACTTGTGTGGAGAGGAGATTTTACAAAATAAAATTGGTTCATATTAAAAAATGACATGTGGACGAATCGAGGATGCGCTCATAATGTGTGTATACGATCGAACGAATCAAACAAAATAAACAATCGGTTTTTTTTAAATACAAAAAAGAAAAGCATGTCGCCTACGTTCAATATTGGAAAAAACCGTATACGTGATAATGGGGTGTTTTAAACCCCCACTCCCCGCGTTCGAAACACCCCATATGAGTATTTTCCTATTCTGAGGATGCGCTCATAATGTGTTTATCCTTCTCGTCGGTTCGCTTCGTCCTGCTTGACACGTGGGCTGATCCGGGTCACCCCCAATCAAAGCCCCCCAGATCTTATTCGATCAGGTCTGGCCTTTAAAATAGATTAAGATCTGAAATTCAAAAGTTCCACGTGTACCGTCCAGATGGTCTCTCTAACCCTGTCTCGGTTAACTCAAACGTCACCATAATTACACACGCTTTGTCACTTCAATCAATGCGTAGCCCAAGCGTCCCATCCCTTGGTTAAAGGCTGTTAAATCTATCGGATTCTGCAAGCACCCATCATTATTTAATGATACAGACATCCAATTTGGCAGATTTGCTCCTTCTATTAACAAGTAAGTCCTTCATCTTTATGCAATAAAAATTCATTCTTTTTTGCTCCTTATGAATACAAATCCACCTGAAATTTCTAATCCCGGTGAAAATCCTCTCTTCTCTATTCTTCCTCCACACTTGATTGCTTCTATTGTCCCTAGTCTTGTCGAATCGCCCCCGACCGAGTATAATATCTACGGCTTGTCCGCACCGATACGTGCACCGAGGAGAACCTACGAGACTAAGAAAATGATGGCTTGCCACGCCATCGACTCCAAACTAAAGGATTCGGATATCACTGATATCTGTGATAGGTTTGGATTAAACAAGAACATTTATGCCCCTATCCGACCCGCTCCTGGAAAGAGTCCGCGGCTCCTCCTGTGGGTCCGCACTTGTTTATAAAGAACGGTTTGAATGCGGTCTCGGATTTCCTCTTCCTCGAAGCTTTTACGGAAATACTCCGATATTATGACTTGGGGCTTGGTCGGATAGTTCCCAATAGCATAAGGGCCATTACGGGTTTTTTAATTTGGTGTAGGTGTTTTGTAACCCCTTTTTCATTGCAAGCATTTTCGAACTTTTTATCAATGCAAACAAGTTAAGAAGAATCTGGTTGGTATTGCTTTTGTAGAAGAACCGATAATTTGAGTGGGGTTCGCTTGATTAAGAAAACCGACCAATCTTTCTCTGATTGGAAAAAGCACTTCTTCTTCATCAGGCATAACACCCTTAGGGATCTAGGTAAGTGGAATACCTCAACCAAGAACAGTGATGTTTTAGAGAGCAAAGCGAATAAGAAATTGTTGAGTGATATCAGTGCGTCCCCGATATATCTGGGTTTGAGAAATTATAGCTCCAACCTAATCGATGCTGCCCATTTTGAGACTGCTGGCCCAGAACCTTATGTTGAGCTATCAGAGGAGAGATATAATTTGAGTAGGACCTCTTATTTTTGAACATTTACATTTTTCTCCGTGGCATGCCTTTAATAAAAAATTTTCCTTTTTTTTATTTTTTTTATTGGCACTTGCAGTGGCGAGCTTTACTGATATCATCCAGATTGCCGATGAGACATCACCTCCCCGTGGTCAGGGGGCGCTTGATCCTGGTGTCCAACCCAACGTGCCAGATCAGACTGCTAGGACTGTTGACAGTCATCCAATTGAACCCTCAAATGATACAGATCAGGCCGATGGTGATTCTGAAGAGACCAATGATTATAGGATTGTTTCTCACAACACTCGGTAGAGACTGCGAGGAGACTAGGCGTGCTTCGAAACGTATCGGATCTCGAGATCACCTTTGGTGGAGATCTTGGAGCCTACGAACGAGCTCAAGGCGAAAGATATGACTGGAAAGACTGGACAAACCAAGATCTGTCCAAATTTGTAAGATTATTTTTCATAAGTAGCAACCTTTTTTTTTTATTTTTTTTACCTTGCTCTGTGTACTCCTTTCCAGGGAGCCAAACTAGGTAAAGAGATCTTGTCCAGATTAAGGAGTTCTGCACAGGTGGAGGAAAACTTGGCCAACTCTTTATCAGAATGGAAGGCTAAGTACGAGGATTTGTTGAGCACCTGTACGCGGAGAAGGCGGCATTATCGACGAGTTGAAAGCCAAGGCGATGAGTTCCGGGCCAATCTTGCCACTGCTAACGAGGTCAAGTCTGAGTTGGAGAAGATGGTGGCCACTCTTGAAAAGGAGAGGGATAACCTGAAAAGCAGGCTACCAGAACACATTGCTGAAGCTCTTGCTAACTACAGGAAGTCCGATGAGTTAGCCAATAACATCAAGATGCTCTTTGCCCCCATCATTTGGTTTGGGTACTCTTCAGCGATTGAGGACATGAGAGCTGCTGGTCTATCTGTTGATGCGGCCAAACTTACCCACTCGAGTGGAACGGGATGATGGATCTCAAATTTATGAGACTAGATTCAAAGAATTCACGGATGGAGTAGACTGGTTTCCAAGTATGGTAGAAAGCCTCCACCAACCGGCTCGTCCTCTCGGTCGAAGCTCCCCAATTCGAAATGAGATCATTTAGCTTGTAACTTTATTTCACTTTTGGTTTGAAAACATTGTTTGTTATTGCCCTCAAACTTTTTGGGGTACTCCTTGGCTTCTTGCACAATTTTCGCTGATTATTGAAATATCTTTGCTTCTGTGCCTTGTGCTTTTTATTATGTCCTTATTTTGTCCCCCCTTAGGATGACATGTGATTGGCTTGGGCAGCACCTGTCATTCTATGGTGTGCAAACCTGACCTGAGGTTTTACAAACGATCTAATTTCCCTACTTAATAAATTTTTCTCTTTTGAAGAGTTTTCGACCTGACCTGAGGTCTAAAATGGGCGACCTGACCTGAGGTCAACAAACGATCTGATTTTTCAGACTTAATAAATTTTTCTCTTTTGAAGAGTTTTCGACCTGACACGAGGTCTAAAATGGGCGACGACTGAGGTCAACAAACGATACGATTTTTCGGACTTGATAAATTTTTCTCTTTTGAAGAGTTTTCGACGACGACCGAGGTCTAAAATGGGCGACGACCGAGGTCAACAAACGATACGATTTTTCGGACTTGATAAATTTTTCTCTTTTGAAGAGTTTTCGACGACACGAGGTCTAAAATGGGCGACGACTGAGGTCAACAAACGATCTGATTTTTCAGACTTAATAAAATTTTCTCTTTTGAAGAGTTTTCGACCTGACCTGAGGTCTGGAAGCTTGCGACCTGACCTGAGGTCTTAAGATGGTCTGATTTATCAGACTTAACGATTTTTCTCTTTTTAAGAGTTTAACAATAGAAACATAATTACAGCAATTCAACATAATCAAGGACTTAAAATAACTTATAGTGCGTAATAGTCTTACAAAATAAGATGGTAATTACTTGCCTTAAACATAAAATTTCTTCAAATTAATTGCATTCCAGCTTCTGGGGATGGTTTTCCCTTTACTATCAGCCAATTGGTATGCTCCTTTTCCATGCACTTTAATGATCTGATAAGGACCCTCCCGGATTAAGTGGTGAGATTCCCACTTGGTTCCCGCCGTCGACCTCATTTTTGCGCAACACCAAATCACCGGTCTTAAAATAGCACCTTGTTTCACCTTGGAGTTGTATCCGGGAAACTTGTTGCTTATACTTAGCCATTTGGATCAAGGCGATATCTCTTTTCTCTTCCAGTTCATCCTTAGTGTGCCTTATTTCTTCTTCCTGGATTTGGTCATTATGTAGGGCTGTTCTGGGAGATGGCAATCCAATTTCTGTTGGAATAACAGCTTCACATCCATAGGTTAATGAGAATGGAGTTACATGTGTTGACATATTTGGGGTAGTCCTATAAGCCCAAAGGATATTTGGGAGATGCTCTACCCAGTGCTTTCCTTCTTGTTCCAGCCTCTTTTTCAAACCAAGCTTGATCTGCCTGTTAGTTTGTTCCACTTGACCATTTGCTTGTGGGTGACCAACAGAGGTGAAATGCTGTTTTATTCCCAACTCTGTACACCATTCTTGAACTCCATTGTCTTCAAACTGTGTTCCGTTGTCTGAAATGATAGTCTTTGGTATCCCATACTTGCATATCAGATTTTTCCACAAGAATTTTTGGATCTGTCTGGCTGTGATGGTGGTCAATGGCTCAGCCTCCACCCATTTGGTAAAATAGTCAACGGCCACTACTAGGAACTTATAACTTCCTGGTGCTGTTGGAAGTGGTCCCACCAGGTCAACACTCCATTGATCGAAGGGCCAAGCTGAGATTACTGGAGTTAAATTTTCAGGAGGCTGATGGGATAGGTTACTGTGGCTCCTGCATTCTTCAGTCCAAACGGCATGGTCACATAATAATACGTGCCAAACTCTGTTATAAAGGCCGTCTTCTCTGCATCCTTTGGGTCCATGAATATCAGATGATACCCCTTATATGCGTCTAAGAACCCAAAAACCTCAAAACCCACGATCGAATCCACCGACTGTCAATTCGGGTGAAGTATAAGCTGTCTTTAGGGCACGCCTTATTCAAGTCCGTGAAGTCTACACACATTCTCCAAGATCCATCCGACTTTTTCACCAACACCGGATTGGCTAACCATTACGGGTAAACCACCTCCTTGACAATTCCCGCTTGTCTCAACTTGGCAACTTCCGTTCGATGACCGAGATCCTTTACGGTGCAAAATGTCTCTTCTTTTGACGGGCGGGGGTCCGTTCGATCCACATTCAAACTATGTACTATGAATTCCGGTGATAAACTAGGCATATCGGCCGTCTTCCATGCGAAAACATCCCGATACTGCGAGCGAGTGTCCGTTAATGATCTCTTGCGGGGTCCGGAATCCATGAGCCTATGCGACCACCGATTCGGTTCCCTGGTTCCCCGATCAGGACAGACTCGGTCTGATCTGCAGTTGCCCAGGTTTTTTCTTCTTCTGGCAACAATTCTTCAAGAACTACCTGTTGAACCAACTTTTTTTCACCAACCACAGATGTGTAACAACTCCTGGTTGTTTCCACATCTCCTTTAATTTCGACCGATCCCGAGCCGACTGGAAACTTCATGCTGTTGTGGGCTGGTGAGATAACTGCTCGCAGATCAATGATGGCCGGTCTTCCCATGATGACATTGTACGCTGAAGGTGCTTTAACCACAATGTAATTTACCATGAGAGTCTTGCCCTGAGGTAATTTACCATAAGTTGTGGGTAATGTGACCATACCCATAGGGTGGATAGGCGGGCCGGCAAATCCAAACAGTGGCGTAGACACTGGTGTTAAACTGGAATCTTTTAACTTCATGGCCAGGAAAGCCCTGTGATACAAGATGTTAACAGCACTTCCTGTATCAACGCAAATTCTCTTCACCCAGTTTTTGTTGATCACGGCTTCAATGACCAGCCCTTCGTTATTGATGACCAGCGGTAGTGGATCCTCTGGTCCATACCTTACTTCTCCTGATACCTTTAGACGTTTACCAGAATTCCGATCTTGACTCGTTTGACCTGCTAAGCTTGTTTCCTTCTCTTGATCTGTCCGCTTGGGACCTCCCATGATTGTGTTAATTGTATTTACCGGACGGTTATCGATTTGTCCGTCCTGATCTGGGGATACTTCCTTGTTCGTTATTCCTACCCCTCTCGTTCTGGTGTGGTCCTCTCCTAAATTCTCTGCGCCCCCTGGGCTGTTCGTTACGAGATCCGTCCACAACCTCATCAAGTTGTCCTTCCATGACTGCTGCATCTATGTCCCTGATTAACTCCCTGCATGACTCTGTATCATGACCAACATCCTGGTGGAATTTACGAACTTAGTCCGATCTCTCTTTTCTCGGGTCCCTTCATGGGAATGGAGTTCGGCTATGCCTTTACGTTCCATGATAGCGAGAACTTGTTCTCGTGATCTGTTCAACGGAATCATGTCTCTGTCCTGCAGAGCGCCTCTTTTGCCCAATCTGTCGGTTATGGGTGCCTGCACCCTATCCCAAACTGATTTGCGCTTCTTATCGGATTTCTCCTCTGTTTTTTCCTTTCTGTGATTTCCTTTCTCCAACTCGCGCTTGGCACGATTAGCTTCTTCGCCCTGACAATGCTTAAAAGCGATGGCCAAGCATTCTTCCATAGTTTTGGGGTTTTTCCCATTTAACTTAGCGTGTAGCCGCCCTTCTCGTAGTCCTGCTACGAATGAGGCTACCAGAAATCGGTCGTCCACATCAGCCACCTGGGTTGATTATGCATTAAACCTTTTTATGAATTGTAGAACCGTTTCGTCGGATTTTTGCTTAATGGTGAGCAAATGGGTACTGTTTCTTTGAAACGGTCTTGCAGCAATAAACATGCTCATGAACTTCTTTGTCAAAATTGTAAAGCTGGTAATAGATCTGGACGGTAACTTATTGAACCAGTCCCTGGCCCTTCCAGAAAGGAGTGCTGGGAAAGCTTTGCATTTCATTTCGTCAAGGGCATTGTATAATTGCATATGCGCTATATACTGATGCATATGATCATACGGGTCTCTGGTTCCGTCATACGGACTGATTTTGGGTATCTTAAACCCCCTGGGACAGGGGTATACTTCAATATGCTCTGCAAAGGGTGAAGCAAGATGGAATTCATCCTCCTCGTCTTCTAACATCGCATCTAACTCAGCTCTTGCAGCCTCATCAGCGTGACGGGCTTTGCTCTTAACAACTTGATCATTGGATTCTGCAATTTCTTTATGACCATCCCTGTTTTATGAAGATAATTGCTTTTCTTCTCCAACAGCGTCTACTTTTTCCTTTCCTTTTCTCACACTTTCAAAAAGGACCTGAAAGTCTTCATCTCCCATTGTCTTTAAAGCATCCACTAGGAGTTGTTTCGCCATTTCCTTCGTATTGGGTTGATCTTCTGGTTGTTTTTCTGGATTTTTCATTTGATCCATATTTTCTTGATTATGCGAGGACCCTGCGAGATCCTTCTCTTGTTGAACTTTTTTCGATTTCATATTTGCTACTCTGTAATTCGTCACTAGAAGCAAAAAAGGCCCTCCTTCTAGCGCCAATGATCGAACTCAGAATCAAACAAAATAAACAATCGGGTTTTTCTTGCTCTAGGATCCTACAAAGAATAGTTGTTCTTTCTCTTCTGGACTGAACTCATCAATAAGCTGCCTACGTATCCAAGTATATACTTGGAATCAAGTCCAACCGTAGTTCAGGCGGTTACTCGTGATAATGGGGTTAATGGGCGGTTATATAAACCCCCACTCCCCACGTTCAGTCATAACTGCTCTTTATTCAGATGAGTATATCTTCGATCTGCTTCATCTAATCAGGGACCTGCCTTGGCCCGATCAGCCTTCTTCTTCTGGTCAGGGACCTGCCCTGATCAGCTTTCTTCATCCGGCCGGGGCCCGCCCCGGCCGATCGCCCTCTTTTTTCGGTCAAGGACCTGCCCTGGCCAGCTTGCTTCTTCTGGTCATGGTAGAACCAGATCCTGTTCTGTCGGTTCGCTTCGTCCTGCTTGACACGTGGGCTGATTCGGGTCACCCCCAATCATATACATACCGTGACAGTTGGCAACATGTCTAGTAACCATATTTGTGACCCATGTCATATAGGTTAACATATTTTGTTTACATAAATAAACCTTATAGAAATCGGCGATCAACGAATGTGGTGTTTGCGTGTTGTCAGGTTTTTATTATTTAACTATGTAATATGTAGGCCAAAATCAAATGCATGTTATTTTGTGTTTTTCCTGCGTGTATCGTATCGAATTCAGTAGGTACGTGTCAGTTTATTTTGTGTTTTTCCTGCTGTATTTTTATGAACACTGGAACATGGTTTATGTTTTTTTTTTATTTGTTTCCTTTATAGAAAGAGAAAAGTAAAGACAATTACATCTGGTTTGTGACATTATTTTAATTTCAGGACCACAAATTGATTTTATTGTACATTTTATGATTTCATATGGACACTTGTTAAAGAAATCATATTACATCTATTTTTGAAATACCATCGTGATATTCGCTGAAAAGTTGATTCTATGAAAAGTATTCAACTATATATACAAAGATTGAATGTGCATATTCAACCGTTACGAATCTCAAACAAAAAATCAAATATCGTGTCACGATAGATCGATCGTGATGTATTTAACACGTGTCTTTGAGATGCTTGAAGTGTGTAGATTCAATGTATCTATGACTCATCCCTGCCCTTCCAAACAATTTACTATTCTTTCTGTTTTTCTTAAAAAAGATTAAACCCTAACCTTGAGGGTCTCCACTCACCCGATCCTACAGAATGAGTGGAGATGTTAATCAAGGACCTAGCAGCTCAAAGTCGAGGGCTGCATTTTTACCAAGAAACTGAAAGAATTCGTCCATTTACGGGATTCAAACCTTCACACTGCAGCTCCTGACCCAGATGTCACTACAACACCCAAGCCTTTTGCCACTAAACCATATCCAGAGAATTTCTTCTTGTTTTCCTTAATTTGAATGATGGAAGATGATGAAAGATATGGTCACAATTGAGGTCGGTTTTGAGTGAGTCACAATAATAGAAACTTCAGGGCAAATAATCTTTTTGTCACCTAATGTTACTTAATTTATCCATCATCATTCATCCCATAGCTGTAAAAGTAAAGATGCTTCACCTTCACGCTCAAAGCACACTGTCCTAATATTGTTCGAACCCGTAAATAACACTTTTTTCAGTTTTTGGGTATAAGAACAAGCTCATTATCCTGAACTACTAGATTAATTATCTGATGATTAACATCTTTACTAATCGGTAAGACAAAGAGAGTGAGAACTTTTGTAGTTAGGGTTTAACAATTTTTACTATTTTAATACTAACCTCGTTCTATAAAAAGCGTCAATTTTTTAAAAATAAATTGTCCCATAAAAAGTGTCTATTTAGAAACCAATACCATTTAATACCCTATTTCTGAATATACCCCTATCACTAAATTTAATGTTTGTATGTTACTTTCATATTACAAAAAAAAGAAGCATTTAATATATGGGCATGTATGTATATTAATACTTAAAATATAACACATTAATTGATTTTTTAATCCATATACAAAATAAAAATGAATAATTTTTATGGGACAGATGTATTAATAATTATCAAAACTTCGCATTTGCCCCTACTAAAATATGATATATAATTATATACATTTACATGTCTCATCCTATCTAATAAAATGGTGATCCATATCGTTTTCAGAAAAGAAAAAAAGAAAGAAAAAATAAAATGCAATTAATGGAGATATATACTACAAATTGAGCGGATAATCAGGATGGAAAAAAAAAATTAAACAACTTTAAAGATCTTGACTTAGGTGGAATTGATGACCAAGAAAGATGCAGCATCATGTGATAGTGATGGTTTACGTGAATGGGACATTAGAAAAATAGAAAGTGTTCCAATCCAGAGACTTCTTGTATTTTATAACGATATGCCATATACGTGTAAGGCTGTCCGAAAGGGTTGTTCGAGGAGATAATATAACAAACATTTTTTTTTTTTGGATTTGGTTATGACGAGGCTCATGATACAGTTGTGCGATGTAGAATATATTGTTATATACGGTGATATTTTGTATTGTGTTATACTTTAAACAACACTTTGTTCTATTTGGAAAGTTGACACGACTAAATTGACAAAACATATATATTTTTACATTTCTAACCATTCAAAGCAAATACGTAAGTATACATAATTGTTGGGTCCCTAAAATAAAATTTAAAAAAAGAAAAGAAAATAAAGGCTTTAGACAAGTTTAGAATAGAAGGTAAGGGTGAATAAACTTGTCCCTTAAAAACTTTTTGTGTCTTAACAGGAGGTTGATAACTTTGCTGAGATACAGTCTGCTGACTATATATATCTGGGTTGAGTTAAATACAGTGGATAAAATTTAAGCATTTTCAAATGTTGTTCTCTTTTAACTATATTGTGTTGTATAATTAGCAATGTCTAAGTTTGCTACTCAGTGAGCTAGTGCTGACTTGTGATATGGTAAGCAAAAACAAGTATGACTGAAACACTGAATGATGCTATTAAGTAATAACACAAAACGTATATATGTTACAGATGGTGTAATTCTGTCAGCCATATTTTCTCTTGTGACATTGGAGGTAATCCACTATTGTTCTTGAGTTACAGTTACAAGATACAATAGGACAACGATTGTCCTTGACTGAAAACTACAGCTTCACAATCTAAGCACTTAGTCCTTGGCCGGTGGGATTGCTGCTTCACCAAGACTACTTCACTGATCCTTCGAGGGTAAGATTGCATCTTCACCAGCTTCACCACACACAGACTTATCACAGATCCTTCTGTACAAACTGCACCTTAAGTTTTCTTCACACCTCGCAGATGTTTTACAGTCCTTGACCTTTGTAGAACAAAGAACTTGAATCAAGAAAGTGATTTAACTTGCTTGAGCTTGAGATTTGGATAATTCAAGGTTCAATAATGCTCCAAGTGTTGTTGAACTAGATTTTGCTTGAATGTCTCTAACAATTATAGCTTCAGGATTTTGCAATGATAGCTCTATGATCTCTAAATTTGATCTTGTTTTGTTTTACCCCTTAATGATATACTTGAATATCTTTTCACTTTATGTGCGTCTCGGACTCTTTAGCATTTTCAGTTCTTGACTACTTCTTGTACGTATTTCTATCTCTGCTCTCTCTTTCCTTTGAATGGTAAGTCCTTCAATTTATAGATGGGGGATCCAACGTACAAATTCATATTCTTGTAGCCGTTGGATGTTTTCTGATGATGATATTGACATCTTAGTACATGTTGATTTTGTGTATGTGTCAGACTCCTTCTGACATGACAATCCGTACGATGTCAGTCATTTTGACTTTCCGTTGACTTATTTTATCCGTTGGTATGTCAGTACATCGGATTCTCAGCATATTGTGAACTTCATAGCTAAGTTCTTCAATCAACTGTCATCTTTTATTCTTCAGTTGGTTTGGGTTGCTGACAATTCTTCCTAATGTCAGCAAGCTCTATTTCATCTGATCACACTTTGTTAGATCAGAGTACACCACTTTTTAGCATAACTGAGTTCCTTCAGTACAAGGTCAATATAGTTAGTTCAGATCATCACAGACTTATCTGAATTCTAATTTATATTGCCTCGGCGTTGTCTTCATAAACTGAGTTTGAAAGCTCAGCTCTTCAACTCTTCAATAATTGAGTTTGGTCCTTCAGCCTTCACTTAAGTGAGCTGAGTCTGAAACCTCAGCAGACTATCTTGATAAGATCTCAGCATGAGTCCTAGACTCTTCTAAGCTTATGTGATTTCTATTACAGTGCTTGTCTGATATAACCTATACAAAAATCAGACTCTAATAAATACTTATATATTTAGTTCTAGACATCTTTTTACTTTGCACCTATAACAATTGGTTAAGCACTCATCAACAGGGTTAGACGAATCATCACCATCAAAACATTAATTATTATTTATAATTAACAATAATCTTTGTTGCATGAAAGATATTTAAAATTATCTAAACCACACATTCAGAGAACAAAAATATAACCCAAAAGGGAGGAGAGCACCCCATCCATTCGATTGTGGCAGGAGTAACAATTCAATATATGAAAATCAGTTAACATAATATTGCCGTTGATCGCCAAGGCTTAACTCAATGGTTAAATTGAGACCCGTGACCAAAAGATAACGGGTTCGAATCCCACCATATGCATGTGTGGGTTATAGTCTTTTAAATTATGTAACTTCGTTTCAGTAAAAAAAATATTTTCGTTGATCATTGTGGGGGATGCATTATTGTCGTTGATTGATCTAGGCTCCACAATGATCAATATTGTAAAACTAGGTTGCGTCAATTTGATTGTGTTTACAGCAATTATTTAATTATGCATTAATCGATGAAAATATTTTTAGTGTTATGAGCATAAGCTTTACATATTATTATCACAGAATTAAAATGAAAAATTGATTTAGATACCGGATGAATGGAAAATTAATTATCAAATTAGAAGGCTTAAAGTAAAGTTTGACATTAGATGTCTTTGATCTCTTAAATGTTATCCCACGTTCATTGGGGAGAGGATGACTATTCAAGGCGGAGAGTTAAGGGCTTATGCGGTTATCTCAACCAAAAAAAAAAAAAAAAAAAAAAAGAAAGAATTGATTGAACCCTCAACCTAACCTGAACTACATCGGCGTGCATGTTTGTCTAGTGAACGTCCTTATGCCATCTAAATAATCTCTCATGTGTAAAAGTCTCTTGCCTATTATTGGAACACCCCTATAAACTCATCTCTCCATTGGTCACACCATAGGATTAAATTGACCCACAATCTTAACCTGAATTTGAAAAGTTCGAGCAAGGTTAAAACCCAATATGACAAGGAACGAAGAAGTTTGAGCAAAATTGCACATTGAAATAAGTTCTTAACATTTGAATTGGGCTTGAACTACTTGAGCAAAGTTATCGGAATCGAAATGCTGTTCATGGAGTTTAACTATCGTTAACTAGTGGTTTTAGTTCGTCTTCCTTGAACAAGGCACGTATGCCAAATTAGTTATAGAAGTTTTCTTTTAAATTATGTTGAGATGCATCGGATTTAGAAGTGGTTTCAGTTATTTTTGAATTTAGTAATGGTGACAGTGATATTCTGTGGTGTTTTGTTAATGGAAGACCCCATGGGTTTGTCTTCCGAGTCTCAACATGTTTCTTTTCTTCCACGCTTTTCTTTATTACTCTAATAATAGGTTAGACTTACGTGAGTTTTAATTAAAAGTCGTGCCGAATGTTCTGTTTACGGATAAATAATCAGTATCCGGAAGCGGAGCGTTACGGTTGGTATCAAAGCATAATTTAGGGAAACTTGAGCATAACAATGCTGCACAGGATTTGAATTTCTTAAGCTGTAATCTCGAGAAGTGTAGATCTTTCAGGAGTAGATCATGATAGATTGGAGATGTACACATTTGACAAGATAGACTTGAATACCTTTTGGTAAGGATGAAGATCTAGTTCCCACATGCAGGATGTTTGTGGCTTTGTTGGTGAACATCATACCTGAGATCATAGGTTCTAAGTGCTTCAATGTTAACTCTAAATCTTTAATGATGCCTTAGTGTCGTTTCACCCTTATCTTTATGAATCTTTTTATTATTATATCCACTTCAACTATCTAGTTGTTATAATAAATTAAAACAAAAGCTTAAGAATACATTCAATTCAATTCATTTGTCATTTCATACTTATTTACAATAGTTGAAAAATATCGATAGAAGTTGTAGAGATATAGATGATCTCGTTTAAGCTCAGCTTTAGCTCGAGCAATAGATAAACAAACAACATTGAAACATAAAATTTAGTTAATTTATTAAACGAACAAGCTCAAACTCATTCATAGACTAAACAAACTCAAACTCAAACATCTGATACTCGATTTAACTCAACTCGGTTACACTTTTACCTACCACATAAGACACTTTTCATGTTTTTGATATATATAAACAATGAAAAAGCCTTGAGTATGTGCAGAAGAAACAATTCAGAACAAAAAGGACCAAGAAGGCAATATATTTGATCAATAGATTAACACATACCTGATCACTCCATGACCACCAAGAAAAGAGAGAGAAATAGACATCACACAAAATGTTGTTGAGAGATAGGCGTTTTTAATTTTCAAAGGGTTGTAACTTGTTCTTGTTCATTTCTATTGTCACAAGATGGACTTTACCAAGGCTCAGAATGGACCAACTATTAAATCTTGATTGGAAATTTCTTTTATCTTACTTTGTAGCTGCTGCGCAGCTACTGATTTACGTAGGGGCTATAAATATTTTAATCATTTTTGCTGTGATGTTCATGAACGGTTGCCCTTCCATCCCTTAGATAGAGAGAGGAGCAGAGCTTTTGGTTTTTTCATGTTGTCAGAGAGTTGAACAATGTTTTTTCGTGTTGTCAAAGATTTGAACAATGAAAATAAATGGCGAGTGCCTGATCGAATTGATCGGGTCATGTAGGAACAAGAAAAATTGGTTGCGCTATACATATGAAAGAGTATACAATAATGATGTATTTAGCAAGTCAAGTCGCATGGTCTAATAATGAAATTTTTTTATTATAAATGATTATGCAAACCATGGACACAATCAAGATAATCAGTAAAATGATTATAATACAAAAGACATTAGCCAGGAAAAGCAAACTTACACACACAGCAGACAGATTGACGGCCACAACAATACTGCCACACAAAAGGCTTATTCAAAATAGACAACAGTTTTTAGATACATACAAATGCAAACACCAAATACAAACTTAATTGTGAATCCATTTTATGTCCAGCAGCAAGCAACAAAGCATTCCATTTAGTGATGGCCAGGCAGCTTCTCCTTGATCTTCTCTATAAAACTCTTCTTCTCTGGCTGCTCATCGGTTCCATGGGCCCCGTAAGCCTCATGAGTTTTAGTAGCTCCATGGCCGTCAGAACCCACCCCTACCCCCTGAGGGGTAGTAGTAGGGGTAGTAGTAGCTCCATGAGCGCCATAACCCTCATGAGGGGTAGTAGTAGGGGTAGTAGTAGCTCCATGAGCGCCATAACCCTCATGAGGGGTAGTAGTGGAAGCTAAGTGAGCACCATAACCCTCCTGAGGGGTAGTAGTAGCATCTTTATGGCCAGTAGGGGAATATTCATCGTGAGCGCCATAATTAGGGGTGGTAGTAGCATCTTTATGGCCAGTAGGGGAATATTCATCCTGGCCAGTAGTCGGCTTCTTTCCACCGGGCAATTTTTCCTTAATCTTTTCCTTGATCGACTTCTTCCTCCTTCCACCTTCACCGTCATCCTCTGACTGTCCAAACCAACACAATACAAGTCAGCTTACAGTTTAATTTCCACTTTCCACACATTAATTTGTTTAATTAGATATTAGTTGATTGACATGTTTTTTCTTTAAATTCGCGCTGCAGATTCAAATTATTCGCAATAAAAAAAAGTTTGTAAGATTTAGTACTCTAGCAACCACTTAATAAAGATACTACATCCGTCTCATATTAGAAGTCATTCTAGTTTTATGCACACTGATTAATAAACTCAATAAATAATCCAACTTGGGTAGTTTTGGACTAAAATGCTCTTAGACTGATTGATTTATTAAATGATGTATGAAAGGTTGCATTGAAATGAGTAAAACAGAAAAGAAAAATAAAACATTAATTATTACATTGAAATGTAATAATGACTTATATTGTGGGACGGACGTTAAATGCTAGGATGACTTGTAATATGAGGCAGAGGTAGTATTATGTGTAAAACGCATGATATATCAATTAATAGATTCAAAGTATTAATTACACTATTTCTAATAAAGGCAATGATACTTGCACAATATAAATGAATCAAAATTGGAGGGAGTACTATTATTAAGATGTTATATAAGACTAAGCATTGTAGTAGTACTATCTTTATTCCAAAATAACTGATGCAATTGTAAAAAACAAGCATATTGAACATGTGAGTCAATGCTTTATTTTAAAAGCCAAAAAATGACTTAAAAAATCCTTAATATATAATTATTGCAATGTTATATTTATTCTCCCACCCTTGATAAATAAAGATAGAGGTAGGAAATACACAATAAATACTGCATTAAACTTAAAGATTATTTTAAAACAAATCTTAAGCGTCCCATTTTGTTTATTCACGTGTTTCCATTTCTGATAAAAAATGTTATTAAATTTTAAAAGGGCGTAAGTGTAAAAATATTAGATCATTTAATATGATTCAAAGCATTAACTACACTTTTTTTAATGCATTGTGAAAAGAAATAATAACGATATAATAACACAATACAATTATATACGATTAATTACAATGTCTATCGCATACTCATATGCTTAGTACACGTAATATGTCATGGAATAATCAATGTCAAACCTTATGACCTGTGAGAATCCCTTGAAATATTATTTTGTAATTTGTATGGTAATTTTGTTGTGATATTACGTTCCTCTTTTTTTTTTTTTTTTTTTCTAAGGAGAAAAATCTACTTTTATTTAATTATATCAGCTGAGCATGTCAATAGTATATGAGGAGGCGACCTAGTGTCCCATTGTCTAAAACCAACTAGGGGTGGCAAATTTCCCGAAAATCCCGACCCTTTCCGAATCCCATTCCGGTCCCGTCCCTAAAAATCCCAATCCCGAAATTTTTGATTTTTCCCGATCCGAAAAATACGGGATCGGGTATAAAACTCAATCCCGTCGGGTTCCCGATCCCGACCCGAATACACACACACACACACATATATATATATATATATATATATATATATATATATATATATATATATATATATATATATATATACATACACACACACATCTATATACACATCCCTAAATACTAAAAACATAAACATACTACACTTTCTGCTTCCGTCGTTTCTCAATTTCTCTGCACCTCTTTTCTGCTCTCTAATATTCCAGAGTATTCTTCCTCACAAAAACCAACGTCTGTCGACTCTGTCGTCGTTAACTCATTTCTCCGCCCCACCCTTTGAACTATTGTTTTGATCATATAATTGTTGTCATTTTTTTTATATTAACATGAATATTTTTTTAACATCATGTGTTCGGGACATTCATTCCCGACGGGATCCCGTCAAGTCGGGACCCGACGCTAATCGGGTACGGGTTCGGGAAGAAAAATTAAATTGATTCCCGAATCTTATCGGGACGGGTTTCAGGTAGGAGGTTTACGGATTGGGTCCCGACCCGATGCCACCCCTAAAACCAATTAGCAATAGACCTTCTTTTACTAAGAGATTAGTTGGAAAATTGCCATTTCGATTAACAAAAGAGAAGTAGCGATCGACAAAGACCGGAACAAAATACTTTACGATCATCAATAATTGAACATCGGTTCCTAGTTCCTCTTCCTTTCAAATAACGTATTTTCGTTAAAGTCAATCCATTACTCCATTTCTTTCTTTAGAACGTGTGTTTTTATAATTCAATTAATTATACAGAATTGAGGAGTAGTACATATGTATTTATGTACAGTATACGATCATTTAAGTTATAAATGTAAAATATATTTGAATGCAGTTCATATCACATTGTGCTGATTTAATAGAAGTATAAACGTACCGAGCTAGAGCTAGAGCTCTTAGACCGCTGAAGAATGCCTCCTTGGCCTTTGTTACCATGATCCAAGACGCCAGTTCCGTACTCTCCTCCGGTATGAGTTTCATGGCTACCGGTTCCATACTCTCCCTTAGTTTGACTTCCATGGCCACCGGTGATGCCAGTTCCATACTCTCCTCCGGTATGAGTTCCACGGGCACCGGTTCCATATTCTCCCCCGGTTTGACTTCCATGGCCACCGGTGATGCCAGTTCCATACTCTCCTCCGGTATGTGTTCCATGGCCACCACTTCCGTACTCTCCCCCAGTTTGAGTTTTATGACCACTATCAGTTCCGTACTCTCCTCCGGTATGAGTTCCACGACCACCAGTACCATACTCTCCACCAGTTTGAGTTCCATGACCACCAGTGGCGCCAGTTCCATACTCTCCACCAGTTTGAGTTCCATGACCACCAGTGGCGCCAGTTCCATACTCTCCTCCGGTGCGAGTTCCACGGCCACCAGTTCCATACTCTCCACCAGTGGCGCCACTTCCATACTCTCCTCCGGTATGAGTTCCACGTCCGCCACTTCCATATTCTCCACCGGTTTGAGTTTCATGGCCACGAGTGGCACCAGTTCCATACTCTCCTCCGGTTTGAGTTCCACGGCCACCAGTTCCATACTCTCCACCAGTGACGCCACTTCCATACTCTCCTCCAGAATGAGTTCCACGGCCACCACTGCCGTACTCTCCTCCAGTTCCATGGCCACCGGTTACGTCAGATCCATACTCTCCCCCAGTTTTAGTTCCATGGCCACCACTTCCATACTCTCCTGATCCGGTATGAGCATGAGTCCCATAGCCACCGGTGTTTCCTCCGGTATACTGATCAATGGGGTTACCATATTCATCAGTCTTGTTGATTTGATCATCATTTCCACCTCCTCCGAAATGCGACATTCTTTTTAACTTTTTTGAAAGGAAAATACACAAATGAAAGTGAATTATGAGAAAGAATTGCTTGAATATATCTATGATATGATTGTGTGGAATTTCTTGATATGGATAAACTGCTTATATAGCCTATAGAGTAGTGAGGCCAGACCAAGGTTAAGGAACGAAGGCTAGACGAGCCAGGAAACGAACCATCCACAGCCTTACACGTGTTAACGAAACCAAACGCGGAAACACGTTGAGCATAAATTGTATGGTGCCACAGCGATCCGAGCCATGTGTTTTCTAAAGTCATAGAATGTCGGCAAACTCCAATTAAAAAAAGGAAAAGGTAACGGATGTCGGCCACTCTTTTAAGTATGATAATATCAACTTTCTATCATAGCATTGCATTGCTTTAAGGTCCTTACTCTTTACTGTCCTACGGGTTGAATGGAGATGTTAATCAAATATATATGGCTCAGAATCATGGGTTTTTCTTGTTTCAAAGAACTCAAAGAAATCCTTCCTTTACGTCGTTCAAACTTCCACCAACCAGTTTAAGGTCTCGGCTGCCTTAAGCCCTAAAGTTCCTTACTAACTAGACTATGTCTTGTGGACTACATATCATTATCAAGTATGTTGTTGAAATTGTGAAAGTCAGAACACAAAATATAATGCGAAATTCTTATTACTCGGATTAATGAATTGAGTTAAGTTAGTTACAATGTTGGTGTTCATGATATATTTATAGAGTATAAACATCGTTAATCATTAGAAGGAAGTTTCAACAGAATAACTGCCTAAATGTACTGGTTAGCAACTCACACTCAGTTGATCTGCTTAATACTCAACTGATCAGTTATTAAGCTGAGTAGTTTAGTTCATCACATCATCTTGTATCAACATTATTTTATCCGTATATTGTAGCACATGTACACAAATATTAAGGTTGAAACTCATTCTTTAAATATCATGTTTTTCGGATGCATGTATTTGTAGTCAAGATACGAGTATTTGCTAAATTATCCAACTTTTGAAAATTATAATTCGTCCCAAATACATATCCAATGGAGTATTCGATAGGAGTATCCAGCGTGTATCGATATCCAATACATATCGGAACGGATACGCATGGAAGATGAAGTATCCGTGCATCCTAGGTCAATTATAACAGACAATTTTTCAATAACAAATAATAGTTACCACAAACCTTTTTTTATCATGATACCTTATGATATCATCAACTCGATAATCTAATACAAGTTGTCTATTTGCTCTTTATTGTATGACACGATATGTTTCAGATGATTTCAAACAATAGTAGGTGTATGTGTTGAGACGGCCCCTCTGGAGCATGGTTATGTTAAGTGTAATAAAGATGCCGCAATGACCGAGGATGGAGTGTCTATAGGGGTGATTTTTCGTGACTGCTACGGTATTTCATGTGGAACATTCTGTGAGAGAGTAAATGGGCGTACGGATTTTTGTCTCCGTTGATCTACTCACTATACATAATACATCATTGCATGGTTGAGGCTTTGCACCGAGGAATGATTCAAGCATGTTTTGGTAGATAGTGACTCTCTTTTATTGATACAACGATTGGAACAAGATGCATGATGTTCTCTCCTACTTTGGATGTTCGGTGGATTAGTAACAGTCTAATTAGCTACTTTAGCTCTTTCTATCTATCTCTTGTGAAACAATCTGAATAAAATTCGCGGTTTTCCTATTAAAAAACTGACAAATCACATTTTCACAAAACCAAACAGCTATTAATTTATACTCTCCGTTAGAAAGATCGGAAAAATTATAAAATAAATACAAAAAATATTATCGACTATAAAATAAATATGATTTTTTTTCTTGGCTTTAATAATAAGTTAGATTATTATATAGACGAATCGAAAACAGAAAATGAAAAATAAATAAATAAACAGGCTATTGAATAAATGTTTGTAGAACCAAACTCTTAAAACAATGATATTGTTAATGACATCACAGTCGATTCACCTAGACATTCTATTTTGGAAAATTTTCGACTTTTCTTCCGTCCTCTTCATTAATCATGTTTTATACATAAATTGAACTATGAAGAGATCGAATTTCATTATGATACTCTAAAAATGAATTGAATATGGTATAAATAATAGTGTCCAAAAAGAAAAATGTGCAAAATGCAAACCAGTTCGAGCTGTGGTGGCTTTTGTACGAACCTATTGGTGAAATTGATCTTTGGTAGAGAGAAAAAGCGTGAGAAAAGAAAAGAGTTCAATTCTTTTCTTGATTTAGACAGGTTTGGTTAGCTAAGAAAAGAAAGTATATTTTCTCAATTTCTCAAAATCTTATTCTTTTCCTCAATACTAACTCTCAACCTACCACAAAGAAAAGTTAGTGAAAATAGACAACTTTTTTTTCTTCCCAACACATTTTCTTAACCATGTCTCCTCCTTGTGTTTTTCATATCGTTTTTCATAATATAAACTAGTTGAATTTATTTTATCGGTAGCGTGAGACACAATAGTTTATTTAATTTAATTATGATTCGTAAATGTTATCTATAACGATCTTTATATTATTTTATTATTATTTTTTAGTATATGAGGTAGAAAATTGTAAATATTTTATTGAGAGTTATTATTTTTATAGTATATTCTTGGGCAAATTATAAAAAAGGACAAAAACATTTGTCAAATTATCAAAAAGGACAGGATCATTTTCATTTTGCATAGGCGAGAAACTGTTGTAAATGTTTTCTTTTCTTAGTTCTGTCTGTCTACCAAACAACATACATGGGAATCAAATTTATTCTCAACATATTTTCTCTGCATAACCAAACAAATGTTTAGAACCTACTCTTTTCGATTCTCTACTTTTCTTATCTTGGGTTTATTCTCAACACTTTTCTTTTTTAGCTTTTCTTTGTAACAAACATGCCCTTAAGGTAAAGGTTACAAGAGGAATACATGAGAAAAAAAATGCTTGGAGCTAATTTTTTTAGCTTGCTTTTCTTTAAATATAAAGGCATAAATGCCGATCTAATAACAAAATACACAACATATTTATTATTCCCTCCGTTTCTATTTTAGCGTCGTAGTTGCTAGAAAAATATTTCTTTTTATTTGACGTATTACATTTTCAAAGCAATATTTATTGTGTTTTTCAGATTCTACTCTTATTCATTAAGGAGTGAGAATGTAAAAACAATATTATATTAATTATATTCAAGAGGTATTGTCATTTTCATGATAAATCAAAGTATTAACTTATCTTTTTAATTTGTGTGTTGTAGAAAAATGCCACAGTTAAATCAACGGATGGAGTAAGTAGTTTAGTACTACCTCCGTCATAAAATGTAAGTCTATTTAGTTTTTTTTTAAATTTTGTCTTATAATATAAATCCATTTAGAAAACTATTAAAATATTTATTACATTTTTTCTTATTTTTACCCCTCAATTATTATATACTTATCCATTTTTGACTAAATTTGTATTAATAACAGTCAAAGTTAATTTTAGACTTTTTTTCATCAAAATTAATGACGAACAATCAATTTAACAAACTTTATTAATCTGTGTCAAAAAATCCAAATGAATTTACATTTTGAGACAGAGGTAGTACTAAAGTATAAGTCACCCTAACTCTTTTGGTTTGTCTCAAAATATAAGGCATTCTACATCACCAATGAAATATTTATTTTTAAGCCTATGTATATATCTTTTATATATCTCACCTTTAATTTATCAACATTAACCCAACTATTTTTCAATATTTTATAAATATCTTATTTATGATAGTCAAAGATATTTAGATATTTATTTTTAAAATTTATATCATTCAATTCTTAATCTGTATGATAATGAAAAATTAAGTTCTATTTTGGGACGGATGGTGTATGTGTGAAAATAAATAGATAACACCTTCAAGCGACGGGAAATTGTATGGAGAAGTTTATACTACCTCCGTCCCAAAATACAAGTCCATATGGGTTTTTTTACGCAAATTAAGAAAGTTTGTTAAATTGGTAATTTGTCATTAATTTTTATGAATAAGTCTAAAATGACATTTGAATGTTTAATGCAGATGAGTGAAAAGTCGGTGGGTAGGTAATAAATAAGGGATAAAAGGAGAAAAAATGTAATAAATGCTTCATTGGTTAATTAAATTGACTTACATTATGCGACAAAATAAAAACCTAAATAGACTTACATTTTGGGACGGAGGTAGTAACAAATTGCATTTACACTTTAAAATTAAGGGTGGCAAATTTCCCGATAATCCCGACCCATCCCGAATCCCGTCACGAAATTTCGGGATTTTTCCCGACCAAAAAATGCGGAAGGGGAATCGGGTATAAAACTCAATCTCGTCAAATTCCCGATCCCGACCCCGTTTCTCACTTTCTCTGCAGTTGTCTTATGCTCTCTAATATTCCAAAATGTTCTTCCTCACAAAAGCCATCCGCTGCCATCGGCTGTCGACTTTGTCGCCGTTAACTCATTTCTCCAGCATCCGCCTTCTGAACTATTGTTTTGATCAAGTAATTATTGTCATTTTTTATATTAACATGAATATTTTTTAAAATCATATATTCGGAAAATTCATTCCGACCCGACGGAATCCCGAAAATTCGGGTATCCCGATTGTCGGGACCCGACACATATTGAGTACAAGTTCGGAGAAAAATGGAATCTCGAATCTTGTAAGAAGGATTCGTGTATGAGGTTTACGGGTCGGATCCCGACCCGATACCACCCCTACTTTTAATATCAATCATATGGGTGAACGTATGGGTGGCTTCATCTTCCCATGTCATGGATAATGTTAAAGATTTCACATAAAGATTAGTCGGTGGTGGTTTTCCAACTCGTACCGGTCCAGAATCCCGGAATATTGTTTTGGCTTGGTGTACGTCATATGTTTTATTTTATTTATTATATATTTTTCAAATTACTACATAAAATTGAGATATATACCCATTACCCACCGCACAATATTTGGTGCACGTCATATGCTTTATAAATCGGCCGGAAAGTGTGATCATCGTAATAATATGAACAAAATCAAAGAAAGAATAAAAATATCTTATATTTCTTTTTTTTTGAAAAACCAACATTTTATTAATCAACATCCGCCAAGCAAGCGGCTAAAACGTCATCCGGAGGTAAGGCGCCCCAAGATGTCGAGTAAAGAAGCATAAATCACGTTAGCAGTCTTGTTGGGGACGTTCCCCGATAGGGGTGCGAACAAAAAACCGTAAACCAAACCAACCGCCGAACAAATCGAACCAAACCACGTATAACCTTAGTGGTTTTTTGGTCGGTTGCCAGTATTGTAAAAAACCAAACCGTAAAAAACAATTTGGTTCCAATTTAAAAAAATGAAAACCGGACCAAACCGGATTTTATATGTATACAATATACATTAGTTTTATATAAGTTTGTCTTTTATTTGCTTATAATTAGATTATGTTGGACAATAACATTGTTGAGATAATCAAAATACGAGTTGGTGTTTTGGAGAAAATAAAATGCCGAATATGTTCTAACTAAATAAAGTCAAAACTATATCACATGTTTTTTTTCGTTTGAAATGTGTGAAAATTATTTATCTTTAATTTATCTCTCGCTTACTTATGGAACAAACGCATTCCTCTTTCTTCCTTGACCATACTCAAAATATTATTTTGTCAAATGGATTTTGAGATTTATAAATGATATTCAATAATGTAACGATTAGTTCATTATTAGTATTTTTTGAAATCGATGATTCATTGATGAATTGAAATGAGTAAGAGATGACTCTTTCATTATCTTGTTCGTCTCAAACTTTGGAATTCAATTGTAGGTGTCGATTTCGTTGTGTTGGATGGTGTTGAAACATGATTGGTTTTTGGATATTTAAGATTTGCATGGGTCGAACCAAACCGGACCGAACACATGGTTTACGTCTGAAAACCGTTCTAGTTTGGTTTCGAAAATTGAAAACCGTATAAAATAGTTTGGTTTTAGAAAACGGAAAAAACCGGCCGAACCGGACCATGTTCACCCCTATTCCCCAAACGCCGAATAAATGAAAAGGAAAGTGATAAAAAAAAAAGGTAAAATGGCCAAACAGTCCTATAGCAGGCAACCCTGAGCCGTAAGATCCTCCACAGGGTAAGAAAAAATAATAACTGTTTGACTATAATAATAATATTTTAGTTTGATTATTATTAATAAAATAGTTGTAAGAAAAAAAATTGAATAATGTTCTCCAGGTAATGTAATAGCACTTACATTCAGGAACGGAGAGTAGACTTTAAATATGATTATTCCTTCCGTACCTTATTAGTAGAACAAGTAGCTAATAATATCGGTTCTTTGCTTGTTGTCAATTTACATTATCATTACAACATTATTGTCGTTTTTCTTATACTATGTTTAATCATTAGTAAGTGAGAGAGTAGAATTAAGAAAACATTCATAGCTCCTAAGGTTATGTTAGCATTTTCGTTGTTAAACTCAAAACAGTTGCTCAATTTCTGATTTCCCCGATTTTGGCAACACATTCAATTAAACAGGGACGAGGGCGTATGAGTTGGATTCGAGGTCTTTCGAGCTTTTGTCTCTTTCTTTGAACCCTCAAACGATTTGTGAAACGAGGCAAAGCAACCAGACGTTTTTTTTGCTTCCGAGAGGCCCTTCCGATGCCTAAATTAAAATAAGATCAAAGAGTCTGAGAGTGATTACATATTGTAAAAGATGGCGGGCGGACATGATAGGATTATATAGTTCTCGAGCCAACACAATGACAAGGTACGTAGTACATGTTGTAACAGCGTGCGCAAATCAAACATGAGATAGTAGAGACGAATTTGTGATATTAGTCATTTATAAATGATGGAGACCGGTGTTTCGTTACTTTTGCATATATAAAGCAAACATTCATGACCATATGTCAATGAAACTCCTTTACCTCAAGACAGAGGTATGCTCAAGGTCTCGGAGTATAGTTCAGCACAGCTACAAAATACAAGGTGTGTCATGTTAAGATATGTTCATGGTCTTGAGGCAGACTGTAAATAGGTTAATTAACGTGCGCATGTCGCGTACGAGACTGGCTCGAGCCTCAGATAGCTGGCTTGTACTACAATCATTTGAACACTTCAATAGTGATAAATCACATTTCTTCATTCGTACCAAAAAAAAAATATCATTGTTTCTTTGAAAGAAATGATATGTACATTTCAAAGACACTTGGTGTTAGAATATAGGTTGCAAGGGTATTATAGTCCCTCCTTATTAATTATATGTGTAAGAACTAGATAATGCCAAGTGTCCACAAGGTTGTTGTGATAAGTGTGTATATGTACACACTAAATCTTGTAATCAGGTAATTGGATCATCTTGGATAATATCATATCTTTGCTAGATTCCTTCTTGGTATCGGCGCCAGCTCCATGGCCGACGCCGCTGGAACTCAGGCCACCGGAGCACCTACTTCTGGTGTTACTATTCTCATCTCATCACCACCAATTCACAGCACCACCTCAATGACGGTGGCTAGTTCCACACAACTATCCGATCCTCTTATCACCTTTGGTTCAAACTTGCCCTTCACCGGAGGAAACTCCTTACACACTACTATTCCGCCGATGACTAACTTCGGCACCACAGTTTCGTCCTTACCAAACTTTGGACATCGTTTTGAGGTGCCATCCATGTCTTCTCTGCTGCGACCTTCGTCTCCGATTCCAGCACCGCCGTTCACTGGTCATCTCTCTCAAACATGCAATGTGAAATTGACCAGGGACAACTATCTTCTCTGGAAATACACAATCCTTCCAGTTGTTCGGGGTCATCGTCTCGAAAACTACTTGTTGGGTTCTGTTCCTCCACCACCACGACAGACCCTCACTGGAGCTCCGAATCCGGCATTTGATTTGTGGCAACAGACAGATTCTCTGCTCATGGGCTGGTTGCTGAGCTCCATGACAGAGCAGGCCCTCCTTGAAGCCGTTGGTTGCGTTAATTCTTATGAAATCTGGAGCACACTCTACAATTCACAGTCAGAGGCTCGAATGTTGGAGTTTAAAGCCGCCCTTACCAAATCTAAGAAGGGTTCTCAGTCTATGGCTGACTATCTTGCCTTAATGAAGTCTCACTCGGATAATTTAGCAGCTGCAGGATATCCCATAAGTCGATCTGAACTTATTCTTTCCACCCTTGGAGGTCTGGGGCGTGAATATGAAGCTGTGATTGTAAACCTTACAGCACGTATTGGCTCTCTCACATGGCAGGAAGTCCAATCTCAACTCATCACCCATGATAGACTCTTGGCACGGTTCAATGGCACAGCAGGAGTTGGAAATCTAAACCTGGCAACCACAGGGCCTTCAGCTCATATGGCTCAAGCAACAAGGAAGCAATCCAATCTCAACTCAAATTCCCAGTCATATGGTAATAATCGTGGTAGAGGTGGTAGATCAAGAGGTGGTGGTCGTTCTAACAGAGGTAGAGGTGGAAGAAGTTCAAGCAACACCAACAACAGTGGCAACTCTGGACATAGGCCTATTTGCCAGTTGTGTGGAAAGGCAGGTTACATTGTGACTGAGTGCTGGCATCGTTTTGAAAGGGACTTTGTTCCTCCCAGTAGCAATTCACCTAGACAGATCTCTCCCTTTACTGACAGGCCTCAAACTGTTGGTGATGACTCCTGGTATTTGGATAGTGGAGCATCTGATCATGTGACTGCAGACATGAATAACCTGCACATCAACACAGACTATCATGGTAATGATGCACTCACTGTAGGTAATAGTGAGAAATTGTTTATTCAACACATTGGCACTAGTGTTATTCCCACTCATCCTACACCTCTGCACTTGAATAATCTTCTCCATGTCCCTCTGATCAAGAAAAACCTTATTAGTGTTTCTAGACTTGTTCATGATAATCCTATTAACCTTGTCTTTGAATCTTCTTATTGTCTTGTTATGGATCAGAAGTCAGGGATGGTTCTTCTTAGAGGTGAACTCCATGATGGTCTCTATCAAGTTCCTAGTTTCAAGAACTTCCTTCACTCCAAATCCTCCTTAAGTCCTACTTATGGAGCTGTTGCCTCATCTAGCCAGTCCTCCATCAATAATGTCAAGTCTGTGTGTCTTAATAAGGATCCCAATGTCTGGCATAGCAGACTTGGACATCCTTCTAGGGTTGTCCTCAATCATGTTTTGAATCAGTGTAATGTGTCTGTTAATGATGAATTAAAGCTTTGTGAATCCTGTCAATTTGGGAAAAATCATGTTTTGCCTTATTCTTCTTCTGATTCTCATGCTGCCTGTGTTCTTGATATAGTGCACACTGACTTGTGGGGACCTCGCTCCCCTTAAATCTAACTCTGGATATGTCTACTACATTCACTTTGTTGATGATCACTCCAGGTTTACCTGGATTTTTCCCTTAAAATCTAAAGCTGATGCCATGTCTACTTTCATTCAGTTCAAAAATCTTGTAGAAAACCAATTCAACACTAAAATCAAGTGCATTCAATCAGATTGGGAGGGAGAGTATAGAACCTTTGAGAAATATCTAAATGAGTGTGGCATCCAATTCAGGCACCCCTGTCCCCATGCTCATTCCCAAAATGGAAGAGCTGAGAGAAAACATAGACACATAATTGAGCTAGGTCTCACTCTCCTTGCTCAAGCCTTTATGCCCCTGAAGTTTTAGTGGGAAGCTTTTCAGTACAGTGTCCACCTCATCAATCTCTTACCAACTAAAGTTCTAAATATGTAATCTCTTTTCACTGTGCTGTATAATACACAGCTAGATTATCATAGTCTTAAAATCTTTGGTTGTTCCTGTTATCCACACACTAGACCTTTCTCTCAAACTAAGTTTAAGTTTCATACCACCAAATGTGTTAACTTGGGATTAAGTCCTAAACACAAAGGGTATCAGTGTCTTGATGAAAATGGTAGGATATACATACTAGAGATGTTGTTTTTGATGAATTGTCCTTTCCTTTCAAAGAAGGCTTCAGTTTAGGACCCTCTAGGGAAATTGTTGTAGGTCCTATACTGTTTACCACTGTCCTACCATCTCCAAGCATCCAAACAGAAGCTGGTACAACCAATGTGGAACCATCTTTTAGTTCTCCTATCTGCCCTGACTATTCTAGTTTGTCCAACACCCCAATCCAGACTCTTTCTCACCACTCTTCTGGTGCCAACTCAAATCCCTTGTCCAACACCTCTCTGTCACAGAGTCCTTCTTCACCAAGTGTACCACTGTCACAACATCTGTCCTCTGAATCCTCCAGCTCTAATCCCCCACATCATTCTCCAACTCAATCTCTTGAGCCAGTTGTTCATGTGAACCCTGAACCTCCTCTAGCCAAACACCCTATGCAAACAAGGTCCAAAAGTGGCATTTTCAAGCCCAAGACTTATGTTCTGTCCTCCTCCATAATTTCTCACCACCCATCTGAACCTGTAAGTGCATCAGATGCCCTAAATAGTTCTGAGTGGAAAGCTGCAATGGAAGAGGAATTCAAGGCCCTTTGTATCAACAATACCTGGACCCTAGTTCCTCCAGCATCACATCAGGATCTTGTGGGCAACAAGTGGGTGTTCAAACTGAAAATCAAGCCTGATGGATCCATCTTAAAGCACAAGGCTAGATTGGTTGCTAAGGGGTTCCACCAAAAGTATGGTGTTGACTACACTGAGACATTCAGCCCTGTGGCCAGATCATCTACTATCAGAGTTGTCCTGTCATTGGCTGTCACCTTCAACTGGGGCATAAATCAGGTTGACATAAACAATGCCTTCCTTAATGGGCCTCTACATGAAACAGTCTATATGCCCCAACCAGAGGGATTCATTGATCCTAAACATCCCAACTATGTTTGTAAGCTTAACAAGGCATTATATGGGTTAAAGCAAGCCCCTAGGGCTTGGTTTGAAGTCCTGAGAAATCAAATGGTGTAGTGGGGGTTTAAGAAGTCCATGGCAGATAACTCCTTGTTTATCCTTAAAAAATCTGGCTCACTAATGTTGGTTCTTGTTTATGTTTATGACATTATTGTCACAGGCACATCAACAGCAGTGATGAAGAAGTTTATAAACCTTCTTAATTCAAGGTTTGCCCTCAAGGACTTGGGGGAGCTATCTCACTTTCTAGGCATGGAGGTTCAGAGAGATTCAACAGGTCTTTTTCTGTCTCAAAGCCACTATGCTCAGCAACTTCTCCACAGATTGAACTTTGACAACATGAAAGAATGTCCTACACCTATGGTCACTGGCAGACAGCTGGATCCAACACCGGGTACACCAATGGAAGATCCCTACTTATATAGATTAGCCATAGAAGGTCTTCAATACTTGACCATCACAAGACCAGACATCACCTTTGCAGTGAACCACCTGAGCCAATTTATGCAACAGCCAGCTGATGTTCATTGGCAGTCCCTAAAGAGGATGCTGAGGTATGTAAGGGGAACACTGCATTTTGCCTTGCACTTTAAAACTGGAGCACCCTTACTGTTAACAAGATACTCAGATGCTGATTGGGGGTAAGCACATATAACAGAAAATATGTTGCTGGATACTGTGTTTTTCTGGGTGATTGCTTGGTTTCTTGGAGTTCAAAGAAACAATATGTTGTTTCTAGGTCCAGTTGTGAGTCAGAGTATAGGGCCATGGCCAATGTAGCAGCAGAAGTACAATGGATACAACACCTGTTGAAGGAAATTGGAGTTCACTTGCCTAAAACCCCAGTAACCTGGTGTGACAATACCAGTGCAGCAGATTTGGCTCTCAATCCTGTTTATCATGCACGGACGAATCACATAGAGCTGGATGTTCATTACGTTAGGAATCAAGTTCTGGAGAAGAAGCTGAAAGTTCTGTACATTCCAAACTCAGACCAAATAGCTGATGTTCTGACCAAGCCTTTGACTACCACAACCTTTCAAATATTCAGGAGCAAACTCAATGTTGTTCCCATACCATCTAGTTTTAGGGGGCTGTTAGAATATAGGCTGCAAGGGTATTATAGTCCCTCCTTATTAATTATATGTGTAAGAACTAGATAATGCCAAGTGTCCACAAGGTTGTTGTGATAAGTGTGTATATGTACACACTAAATCTTGTAATCAGGTAATTGGATCATCTTGGATAATATCATGTCTTTGCTAGATTCCTTCTCTTGGTTATTGTAGAACAGTACGTAGCCACGTAGGTCACAATAATCTACTGAATACATTAATGATCTAATATGATTAAAGTGTCTAGATTCAATGTATATGTCACCCTTCCATTCCCATAATCCCATCTACCCCATTTACTTTTTTTTTCCTTGTTTTTTTCTTCAAATGATGAAAGATGGGGTCGTAAGGTCGGTTTGGAAAACACAGAAGTAGAAACTTCTCGGCCAGTAGTAATCCTTTCACCTTATGTCATCTTTCTTCTGCATTAGAAAGAAAAGAAAAGTAATTGCTTTATTCATCATGTTTATATGTCCTATCTGCCTGCCATTGTATTTGCATCATTATTAATGTTCATCCCATAGTTGATGAGTAATTAAACAAACTTCACCTTCACACTCAATGCTTGTAAGTATATGCAACATGGGATATGCCTCTACTAATTACATTTATCTAGACAAGGAGTAGCTGCTCAAGATAACCTAGAGTGTGTTCAAAACCTCATTCATGTAAATTCTTACAATCCTCCTAATAGCCAAAATACTGACGTCCAACTTTAACCGGCAGAGTATCGGGTCGGAAGCACTATAGTGACGAGCAAGATCGTATCCCACGAGGAATCAATCAAGTATCACAATCAATTTCGTATTTAGTTCAGGTTCACAATAGGGGTGAAAATAATAGCTAAAACTAGAAAACGAAATAAAAATTGTAACTGTAAAATATATGATAAAATGAATAGCTAAACTATGATCAGAACACTACTCTTAACATCTTTATCGAATCACTAAGGATGAGTCTTAACCTGCCAACCAACCAATAGCTTCTAATGAATGTGTTGTGGGTGCAATCTCCTAAATTGGTTCCTAGGCGCTAATACTACAACCTAGTTACCCTATACTCGGTTCAACAGTCCTCTCTATGAGATTTAATTGACTTAATATGATTAAGAACTATGAGACGCTCCGCATCCACCGAGTTCACGGCTTAGCTAGAATAACATTACCAAGGAACAGGCTGCGAAAAACTCGACTAGTTCGTGCATGGCAATCCTAAAATTCTAGTTCGCACACTCACTCACAAAATACATTTATAAAATTCGTGTGTAGAATCATGAATTAGGTGATCAAATTAATTCAAGCATTAAGATCAAATTTTTAGGACACAAACATTCAAAAGATTAAACTTTTAAACTCTACTCATCCCTAGATCATCTTTAGGTATTAATTTCGTAATTTCATCACATAATCTAGCTATAATAAATTTATCTACTTATAATTGAAAGAACAAAACAAGAAATCATAAATAAACTAATAAAAGGCATGATAAAAAGGATGAATAAAAATACCACAAAAAAGTTGAAGAATCCACCACTTGGTTTGTCAATCTGTTGTGTTGTAATCACAAAATAAGTAAATAAAGTGTCGTTCTACTATGAAAAAGTTGTAGAAAAAAATAAAATAAATCTGTTCTAATGGAAAGGGAGAACTGCTGTAAAGAAAATAAAATAAGGGGGAATGAGGGAGAAGGACATAAATATTTCATCAATTGAGTAGATAGACAGTCATTTAAAATTTTTGCATAAAAAATAAAACTATTTATCCACTGTCGAAATTCACTGTTTAAATTCACTGCCAAAATTTACTGTCGAAATTCACTAATTTTCAAAATTAATTGTCGAAAGTCACTGATTTTTAGGATTCACTGTCGAAATTCACTGATTTCGGGATTCATTGGGGAGATTCACTGATTTTCGGAATTTAATTATGCAGCCGTCCTTCTTCCTATAAAAAATATGGAAAATTAGGGATAAGGACACAATCTGAAATATTATTAAGCAACAGGACAACTACATATTTTTTATAGGGAGAAGGACAACCGCATAATTTTTATAGCGAGAAGGACAAACAATGAATCCCGAAAATCGGTGAATCTCCTAGTGAATCCCGAAATCGTGAATTTTGATAGTGAATTTTGACGAGTGAATCCCGAAAATCGGTGAATCCCGACAATGAATTTTGAAAATTAGTGAATTTCGACAAGTGAATTTCGGTGAGTGAATTTAAACAGTGAATTTCGAACACAAGTGAATTTCGATAGTGGATAAATAGTTTTGTCTTTACGCAAAAGTTTCAAAAGATCGTCCTTCTACTTAATTGATGAAATATTTTTGTCTCCTCATTCCCCCTAAAAAATATGTAGTTGTCCTGTTATTTAAAAATATTCCAGATTATGTCTTTATCCCTAATTTCCCAATAAAATTATATCGTAAAAACTGTGTATCAAAATTTGAAGATAGTCTTTATATAAGCCAATTGCCGACTTAATAAGAAATTTCTCCAAAATTTACGGAAATAATTACGCAAAGCCTCCGTCCCTTTTTCTGCATCTTTCCGCAAATGCTATTGACTAGGACCTTTTTTTTTTTTTTTTTACCAATAGCACCGTAGCTTTCTTCTTTTATTTTTTTTTTTTAATTTCTTTTTTCTTAATTATTATTTTGTAAACGGGACCAAATGATGCCAAGGCTTCAATTGTTACATGCTTGGGCTTGGGGAGCCGAGGGAATAATAAAAGGTTGATGGGGAAGGCTTGGGCTTGAGAAACTAGGTTAGGGCCTGAACTTAGGCTTGCGTCATTTTCATTCCCGATCTCCGTTTTGATCGATTTTTGTCACGTTACGCTCCACGTCCCGTCCTATATCACGACATACCAATAATAAAAAATAATCCACATATTCAAACATGATAAATGCTAATAAAACACACACAAATCACCCAAAATAAAGAGATTTTCGGACGTAAACGTCTTTTGTCTTTTAAATCGAACCGTGGTGAAATGAGCATATAAAAATCACTTAACTACCTAAAAATCACATCGAATATGCTACAAATAGGGGGTAAAATGCACACAAAATTATATCAAAGTTGACTCTCATCACCTCCCACCCGAAAACCTGATTTATTTTCGTAGAACTCTTTGGTAATTACCCGGAATTAAAATTTAGTTGGAATGAAATATAAAACATAATTTAGTGATAAAACGTCAACCACCGTCTACCTCACCACCCACCTCCCGCAACATCTGCCTACCCACCGAAACCAGCCACGGCATCCGCAACACCATTTGCCACCGCCACTACCTAAATATAACCCTCCCCCATCACAACCCAACCCACCACTATCCGCCCACCACGACCACCACCTACCGTTACCAACCATTTCATCACTACCCCGTACCACCATCTTCCCCATTTTCACACGTAATCTACCCGCCACAACTCCTGCCACTATCCTCCACTACAACCAACTTCATCACCACCGATATTTACTCGTCCCCCACCACCCACACCACAATCACCCATCACCGCACACCTCACCACCCTCGTCACTACAACGACCACCGCCACCATCTCCACCAAAGTCACACACCTCACAACATCCACCGTCACCCACCACTGCACACCCCACCTTCACCGTCACCACCATGCATCTAGGCACACCCCATCGCTACCCGCCACACTCATCATCACGCACCACCGTCAACCACCGTATAAATTGCTACATCCAATAGAATCTTATAAATTTCATTTATTTCGTCAAACGTAAAAATAGAATCACGTCCATTTCGGTGGGCGCAAACTCTAAACATTGATGCAGGCCGTGTGAATGCATATGCGTGCATATAGAAGATGTTAACTATTATCAAGTTTGATCCCAAGAAACCATTTACTACTTTGGGCCTTTTACATATAAAGCCCAACAACCAAAATAATTCATTTCCCGTGGACATGGCTCAATAGATTAGAGCATCTATATATTAAGGTATTAATATGTTTTCAAAGGTGTCTAAAATCAATTACCCGATTACCCACACCAAACCCGCTAATTACCCGCCCAAAACCGCATCATGTATTAATGCTTAAAATTTTATTCGAGATCCACCTTTTAGAAAGAAAAAAAAAATTCACTAAAAAAAATTTAATGCATCTTATTTATTTCTTTTGACCATTTTGAATCCAAAAAAAAATGTGCGCCAAAACGGCCATTACTCTCATTTATTTCTTCACAAAAGAATCATTTAAAAAAATTACAACATATTTAATTAATGATTTACACAAATCATTCTTTATTCTTTCACAAAGAAAATACACAATTCACTTAAAAAATTATAAAAAAATACATACACCCATTGAGTTATTCTTAGACTAATTTTTTAAGATAAAAAACTAAAATTTTAATGCATGGTCTTTATTATAAAAAAATTATAAAACAAATACACCCATTCAGTTTTTCTTATACTAATTTCCTAAGATCAAGCAATCTTCTTCACTTATTTTTGACTCACTTTCAAACCAAAGAAAAAGTGCACCAAAGAATTATTTACATCCCTTAAATAAATAAAAACACCTACACATCACCACTTACAGTCTCCACACAAATCATCTGTCTTGGAACTCCATTCTCTACAAATCACCAGGTAAAAAGATTGTTGAGATCTTCGTACACGTTTGTTCTTCACGCCCATCAACATCACATTCCACAAATCCACCATATAATGCATTCGTGTTGAAAGTTGATTGGGGTGAGGCATGCTCACGCTTACAAACGACTTCATCATAAACATTACCACCATGTATAATGTTTTATTTCAATACATGTTATCTATCCATCTTTTAATATTATTGTTTGGATCTCATGATATTCTACTAATTACGTCCGGATATTCAAATATCATTTCAGGTGCTTCATAACTTCAACCGGCTTCGGTGGCTACGAGATATCAAGTTCATCTTTTATGTACAATAAAAAAACACTTCAGCATCTTTTATTATTACCCAATGAATGTAATACGATGACTTAAGACGTGTGTTTTTTATATTTCATAAACTTTGAATTTCTCTAAATTATAATGTATTGTATTACACTATGATTGTGTTAAAATGTTTTATAAACTAACCCTCCCGTGCATGATGCACGGGTTATTAGGCTAGTATGCAATGGTTCTGTTCTATCACAATGTCATTTTACATAAAAAGTAGGGTTGATCATGGGCAGGTTCGGAAAACGCGGGGTTGGTGTGTGGGTTATAACTTGTACCCAAACCAAACAAAAATGATCTTGTCTCCAATGGTTTGGTTTAATTTAGTTTCGGTTTGGTTTTGGTTTTAGCATGTAAATTTGGTTAAGAAGCTATTTTTATGACACATCGGTTTTTTTCGATACATAAACGATTTAATATAAAGTGGAACACGAATCACGAAAGGTTTGCATCAACTTGGAACAAGCACGGAGGCGATTGGATAAAGAGGTGGCTATACACAAAGAGAGAGCGTGGTGGATTGATTGAGGCAGTGTTTGAGTGTCGAATTATATGAGTGGTGAAAATTGAAGAGTGATTTTACGTTTCTGGTTGTATCGTTAGCTTTTATATATAGTATTATGAAACATTGTTATTTTGTAGAATAATTAATTCGGGTTGGGTTGATTAAAAATTAAAATAACTAAACATGCACCATTATAATTCGATTTGGTTAATTCAATTTGGTTTGGACCGGTTAATGGTCAGGTTTGGTGTTTCGGTTTTTTCTCAGCCCTTATAAAAAACACCAAATTATCCTACAAAGCCCACAGTACATTGTAATATATTTTTTACTCCAATAGCTTAAAAAAGACGCTCCCCTTGCAACTTGCAAGTACAAAAGCAAGGGGAAAAAAAAATATTATTTAATTATATATTATTTTATTTTTAACGAAGAGAGCCGTTGGTTCAATTTGTCAATTGGTTTGTCTGACATTCCATAACGCCATCCCCTCCATTTTTTTATTATTTTTTTTAGAAAATTAGGGATAAGGACACAATCTGAAATATTTTTAAGAACGGGGACAACTACATATTTTTTATAGGGATAGGACAACCGCATAATTTTTATAGCGAGAATGACAAACTTGTCGAAAGTAATCCCGAAAATCGGTGAATCTGATTTTAATTTTGAATCCCGAAATCGGTGAATTTCGATAGTGAATTTTTCGGGATTCATTTGTTTGAATCCCGAAAATTAGTGAATTTCGACAATGAATTTTGAAAATTAATGAATTTCGACGGTGAATTTCATATAGTGAATTTAAACTTAAAAAGTGAATTTCGAACTTGCAAGTGAATTTCGACAATTTAATAAATATTTTTATTATATATTTACGCAAAATTTTTAACGAAGAGAGCCGTTGGTTCAATTTGTCAATTGGTTTGTCTGACATTCCATAACGCCATCCCCTCCATTTTTTTTATTATTTTTTTTGGTTTAAACCACGTCTTTATTAAAATGTAAAAATATATGTACAACGCATGCCCATCAGTTTAAACAGTTATAAAATCATACATAATAAATTGCCATATGAAATTCTATGTCAGGCTATTTTCAACTTCATGGCTCTGTGAACAGCTTGCGCGATAAACACATCCACCGGGGGGCGTGGAGTGCCCGTTTGATGCATCACTTGGTTTCGCCAATACAAAGCTCCCATCATGATCTCTCGGTACATGAACCTCCATTGAAAAATATCATTCTCTTCGTGCATATCATGGCTTAGACAATCACCCACCCAGTCTCGATTATCCATATTTCCACAAAACCGGCGATGTTTAGCCGGTGTGACCACTTTTCCATGGCTTAGACAATCATCCTCCCCTCCATTTTTTAACATTGTCAAAAATATGTCATTGTATTGTATATTTAACGTGACATTGTCAACTTTTCCAAAAATGAATATTTACAATGTCAATATTAAAGCTATTGCATAACTCTTATGGCATGTTTGTTACGCATGAATGGAATGTAATAAAATAATAGGAATGTAAGAAAATGAAATGAATTTATTACATTAATGCGTTTGAAATATCAAAGAATAGAATGAAACAAATTATATAAAATGTGGATACGGTATGATATGGTTCATAAGGTAGGATATGGTGGAAAGGATGACGTTAGGTAGCGTAGCTAGCATGGGGTAGTGGGTACGGTACGGTGGGGTGGTGGGTAATGTATGGTAGGGGTGGGGTGGTGGGTGTGGTAGGGAAGGTAAGGTAGTGGCTATGGTGAGATAGGGTAGGGTATGGTTAGGTAAGGTGGGTGGGGTATCCCTACCCCCATCCCACTGCATCATACCTCTCTACCCACCCTACCCACCCTACATTACCCTACCTTACCCAGCACCCCACCCCACACTACATATCTTACCCACCACCCCTACCCTACCCTACTCTACCTTAACTACCACCCACCCTATCATACCCTACCCTATCTCACCCTGACCTACCTTACCACCACCTACTCTACTCCAGCATCACCTACCTTACCCTACCCTGCCTTACCCTGCCTTACCCAACATTACCCTACCCCACCCTACCTACCCTACCTACCTTACCCTACCATACCCTACCCTACCCTACAACCCACCCACTCTTACCCATCACCCACGTGTTTTGTCAATTTTCATTTTATTCCATCGCATTCCATCAATTTTTCCTTTTGGATTGTTTTGGGAATAAACGATCGAGGAAGGAAGAAGATTGACATTTTTCATTTCATTAGAATAAAATTTAATTACATTTAATTACCTCATAATCATACACAAACATTGAAATGAAATGAAAAATCATTTTATTCCATTTCATTCCCACCTAACAAACATACCGTTATTCTCTAGACTGGCGGCTTTTCTTTCAAATAGTAGTCGACTAAAAAGAAAAGCCGTTAGTCTTTAGTCGCAAATGGTTCGCTTCCAACGGGCAACGGGCAACCCTTATAGCCCGACTTTGGCTGGCAGCCTGACATGACAAACCTCAATGAAAATTGTTTTATGCTTGGTTCGTTTTTTTTACGGATATGAAAAATACACACACACATTTTTTGTTTTCATCGGAACTCGAATCCTGATACTCCGGATTAAAGACCACAGCACTAATCGCTCGCCCAATACCTTAATTCATTACAATACTGTGGCCTGTGGGTTCGTTTTCCCCACAAGTTGGATCACTTTTTTTTCCACTTCAAATCTCAATGCTTTTTCAATGTCTCGGAATTTTTTTTTTTTTTTTTGTTGGGTTTCTACTAATTTTCAGAGGCGGATCTACTCTTTGAGCAGTAGGGGAACATGCCTAAGAAGAGCTTTTAGGTGAAATTTTATGATATTAAAACAATATAATTTTGTTGTCTAAAAAATATACGTACCCTTCATATCTTGTTGACACCTCTTCAATTTTTTTACGTAGGCTTCACAGACACTATCCACAAAACGACCTAAGGCCCCGATTCTCATGAAACCGGGTTTGCCCCACCTCCCTAGATGCACGTTGAGAACATTGGTCTAATTTTCTGCTATTCAAAGTAATCAGTAACATGATATATCACAGAGAAAAAAAGAAGGTATTTCTCATGGCTGTATCTCTCAACAATTAGATCATGGTGATTATGTATAACAAGTACATTATATAAAGTCCAATATTAAACTTACCAGCATGATGCCCTTGAAAAACCCCCCAAAATAATAAGCTAAGGTAGTAAAACAAAGCCTCAATATATATCTCAAATCATAGAAATGGCACACACAAAAATCTGGTGGCACCAGAAATGCTACACTAAGTAATAAATGATTTATAAGTAATCTCTCATTCTCGTATGCATATCACGAATTTTAACATCGCACACCTCATGATCCCGTGACGATTCTTTATTCGTAACACTTTAAATAACACCCGAAGCAACAAAAGAATCCGAAGCATGTGGGCCCGTCCTGCAACGTGCTGGGATACCATTTACCCAACAGTGTCTTCTCTTTTATAACATTCATATACTTTTTCCATTGAATGTAAATGAATGAGATAGAAGATAAGCGGAATAAGACACAAATGATCCAAATTGCCCACAATGAGGAGGGCTTTTTAGGTGGTAACAGAGATAAACACATATGGAACAATCTGCACCCTGCATTTCAAACCCAACATGAAAATGTGGGGTGCAGATTGCTTTACATTTAGTACACCGAAAATCTCCCTAGGATGAGCGTAAATAGGCTCACCGTCGGGGTGCACAAATGGATTTCCAACATTTCTATCCTCCACGTCGTTCAAATCAAAATCAAAAGCTTGTCATCCCATACTATTTTTTGTTTTGTTTTTTTTGTAGATCAAGTGCCAAACCAAAGTTGTTAAAGCAAAAAAGAAAATCATGACAGCATGTTTGCACAAGCGGCTTCAGGATGATAATACAGAATTTCTTTCAATATTTTCTCCCTAATTGTTCTTTCTCCCATGTTTTCATCAATATCCAGATTCAGATGAAACTGGGAAGAAGGGTTGCAGCTCGGATCAAACAAACCCGATAAATAAGGATGATTAAGAGCTTCTGTTACTGTAATCCGTTTCCTCGGATCAAAAACAAGCATCCTTTGCAACAAATCAACAGCCAAAGGACCAGCATGTGGGTATAAAGAAGCAAACTGTTTTCCTCTAGAAACCGGAAGTGATAACAGAAATCTTTTAGCTTTTGCATTATCAATAAATGCAAGATCAGCTTCAGGTTGCGTGCCAAGAATATTGATAATCAATTTCAGCTGACTAAGACAATCACTTCCTGGAAAAATCGGTTTCCTACCAAGAATTTCAGCAAAGATACAACCTACAGACCATACATCAATGGATGTTCCATAGTTATCACATCCAAGTAGCAATTCTGGTGCACGATACCAACGTGTGACTACGTATTCAGTCATGAACTGTTCATCACCACTGTTTCTTGTTCTTGCTAATCCAAAATCACATATCTTGAGTTCACAATTGGCATTTACTAAGAGGTTTCCTGGCTTTAAGTCGCGGTGAAGAACATTTGCGGAGTGGAGATACATTAAGCCACAAAGAAGCTGTGTAATTTTGAATAACAATAACAAGAAAAGTAAGTTATTAGCATATTATCATCTGCATAAAAACAAGAAAAAGTGTTTGAAAAACAAAAGACCTGGTAATTGATATACCTGGAAAATAAAATACTTGCAGTGATCATTTGATAACGGCTGAGACGACTTAATAATTTGATGAAGATCAGTATCCATCAATTCATAAACCAAATACAAATCCTTGAAATTGCTCGGATGAACAGGCCTCATAACATCTTTCAAAGCAACAACGTTATCGTGTTTAATGTGCCTTAAGATCTTCATTTCCCGAAGAGTCCTTAATGCATCAATCCGATTTCCAAACACATTTTGTATCTTTTTAATAGCTACTTTCTCTTGAGTTTCCATATCAACAGATGAACAAACCACACCATAGGCTCCTTTACCTACTGGCTTGATTGGAATGTACTTTGTATCTACTTCAAACAATGTTTGCCACATAGTGTAGTAATGTTTCTCAATTGGCATAATTACTCCATTTTTCGACTCCATTAAAAAATCCCACCTCCAATTTTCAATCAAAAATCCCCTGTAAACAAAAGATGACTCCAAATCAAAACCAAAATAATTTTATAAACAACCATAAAACCGACCATCATAAAAAGGGAAAAAAAATCACTACCCTAAAAGCTACAAAATGATAAAGTGAGGCTGTAAAGAAGATAAAAGATTGGTATCTAATACTCACAATCAAGCAATCAATTTCGCTTTGGGCGGCTTGATTTGAGAATCTTCACTTTCCTTCAGCATCAATCTTCCAGAACCGGTTGCAATAGCCCAATCAAAAAGGGGCTTGATTATGAGAAGACGTGAAGCTAAAGATTTATAAAGCTTTGATCTTTGAGAAGAAGATAATCTTCTAGAATCAATTTCGTGATAAATATAAAAAGATACCTTCGTTTTGGGCTGAAAATCAGGAGGCTACAAAACAAGGTTTTACACTATACAAGTTTCTGACTTGTTGAAAAATCAAAGACAAATAGTAGTAGATATATAAAGAAAGAGAGAAAGAGCAAATATGACGAAAAGCGGAATTTTGACACGGTAAAAGGAGAAGGAAGAAGACTAGTTCTTTGGTTCACTACTACTACAAGATGGAATTCTTATCATTTTTCAGATCCCAAATTAAAATTTAGAAAATATTGGTACTTAGTTGTTGAGATGTGGATGCAGACATCATTTTTACCGAATTATTCTCCAATTAGGTGGTCACTATAACCAACTTATTGCATGCAACTATTTTATCATTCAAAAATGATACATACACATAATATATCCACATAATATGTGCACATAATCCATTCAAACCACACAATAAGTTGTAATAATAAAAGAAAAAAAAAAAAAAAAATAATCTCTACCATTACATGAGAATTCCGGGGATGAGTAGGGAAAATAATTCGTTTCAGGCAAGACAAGAACGGGCAGAGTATTCACTAGTGAAATATACGCTTAACTCCGATCTCCGTCCATAAGGCTTTCTGTCCTGCTGCGGTTAGTAACCATGTCTCCCGTCAGTGGATGGGATTCGGTGCCCCAATCACCTTCCTTTATCATTTTGGTTGTCCAATAGCTCACCCAAAAATAAAATCATGATTCTATCAATGTTATTTTTTTTACGGAAACAAAAGTTTTTTATCCACGCATCCTTTTTTTTTTCTGTCATTGCTCAAACCCTGATCATTTGTTAGGTTATTTAACAATAAATTTATACAACAATAAAAAAATGTAAGAATATATTGTATAATCCATTAATAAACAAAGAAGCGAAGTGCTGATATATCAACCATATAATAAAATATTTGTGTCACGACAAAATTTATATAATAAGTGTCGTAATACAATTTTTTTTTTTTCCTTTTTTAACAATTAGGCCAAAGCAAATAAGGTCATAATATATTTTTACATGGTTATGAGATGCATATGAATCAATACATCTCACATAATAATCAATCAATAGTAAAAAAATGTTATGCACTATGTTGTAGCAATATCATTACTTGGAATTAATTATTGTTTAATGACATCGTATGTTTCGTTATATTCTAACGTTATGTGTATTGAGAATGTTGTCATCACACACAGACACCTGGCAAGTTTTAATCTTAGTGTGGGTGGCAAGTTAGGCCGGCAGCTGGTCTATGAATGGATAATGGACGACTGCAAAGGAGGGGTATATGCTTTGATTAGATGCCGTGTTCTTTATTTATTAGCTAATCCAAGTTAAATGAACGTGAAATAATTGAAACGTGAAACTCTCTATTATTCTGTTATTCACATCATAATGGAGAAAAATAATTATTACCGGGGCGGATCCATATTGTCTCGTCACGTGATCCTGTTGAGATCCGAAAATATTTTTTCTAGTGTTAAAATTATGGCTGAGTATGAATTTGTTTGAGTGGGTTCGGATTAGTTTTGAAAGACTCGTGCCGGTTTGGGGCGTTATAATTCATTCCCAAATCAAATCAAAATGAAGTCAATCACAATGGTTTGATTCGAATTGATTTCTGTTTAGACTGGATGGTTTCGGATTAAAAATCCGAATCTTAAAAAAAAAATGACAAAACCAACATTTTTATATAAACTCTAAATAGCTTTATCCAGACTAAAATAAATTACAAACAAAAATGATAAATAAAAAATAAAATAAAAAACTTAAAACAACTAACAAGTAACAACACATTACAATATAATTCAGCTACGATAATACTCCATAGTTGCATACTTGCATACATGCATTTACTGAGGGATTTTGAGGTGAAGTGATGAGTGAAACGATCAAAACCACACAGTTTAAATACAGAATAAAAGTGTGTGGTGTGTGTGCTGCCACACGGTGTCTCCACACCGTGTGGAGACACCATACAATAACATCCCCAACCTATAGTGTTTTAGACTTTGGTGATTCCATTGAACCAATTTTTTGATCAAAAATGTAGTTTTACGGTCTGATGATCCGGTGGAATTTTTTTTTCAGGATCCGTCATTTATTACCATAAAAGGCAACATAAATAGGTGAAATGTTTTCTCAAAGAGTAATGATAGAGTTACTCCATCAACTCTATACCATATTTACACTCAAGTTAATCTTGTGGTCATGGATTTCAAGTTCTTTTTTAAAAAGTAAAAAAAAAATAAAAAAATATGTAATGAGATGATGATGATGATGTAAAAATGATGTAGATTTAAGGGAGTAAATACGAATAATACAATTGAATGAAAAAGAAAAGGGAAAATTCTTTCCAAAAAAAAAAAAAAGAAAAGATAAAAGGGAAAATAAAAAGGAATGATGACATGGCTTGGATTCATAAAATCGTAAATTAATTTATTTGTTTATTTAAGTTTATAAAACTTGGTCGTTTTGGTGATTGTGTGTCTAAACATATTGATGTATCTGTGAAGAATTGGGATCGTCGCCGTCTTCCCCTTTTTTCTTGTGCGGTCTTAAAGATGTGTGTAGTATTCAAAACGATGTGTTTTGAGGTTTTTTTATATTAAACTCGGAACCGAGAACGACGTGGTTTTAACTCCTTACCGTATCACAACAGCTCTGCTGTGTAATATACACAACAGAGGATCCGGGCTCCATCTGGGAGGAGAGCTATTATTAAGAGGTTAGAATATCTAAACACCCTCAATTTTGCTCATTATAATTATTTCTTGTTATATGATATAGTTTCATTTTTAAAGATCAAAAAATTAAGTAATCTTCATATTCTTCAAAAAAATAAAACAATTAATCTTCATAATATTTATGATTTTGATTTTTGACGGCCGTATCAATTAAATAGAAAGACATGAAGTTATTACTAGTAATATGTTGAGTGCACATTCAAGAAAGTGAGGTGCAGCTTGAACGCACGTTCGACGAAACACTGGACAAGAGCCACTCATTTCCTTAAAATCTTTAGGAAAAACGTTTCAGATTGTTTCTATTTTAAGTGAGTTTGGTCAACTAACTTCTAGGAATAACTTTGACTTAATTTTCCATTATTTAAAATACATACACTTAACTATCATTTCGTAAAAATAATCCATTTGTATACTTTGAATAACAATTGAAATACACGGATGGTCAATCTTATATTATATTTTCGAATAAAAAACTATCAATTAGTCCGTTTTGACTAATTGACCCGACCCATATCCGGTATTCAGGACTTTAACAACCCACAACCTTAAAAAAAAAAAACAAAAAAAAAACTCTCCCTCTCAAACCGTCCTCCCCCACTCGCCGTCAATCAATTTTTTCAGCAAAATCCGATAACTCATCCCTTTCACAGCCTTTTAAATTCATAAAATTCCACACATTCCCTTAGAAAAGCCAACCTATTTCAAAACCTCTTAAATTCCTAATCTCAACAAATTAATTCACTCACAAAATCCAGAGCCAATGATGGAGATCGCACGAAGAAGTCTTCCAATTTATATTACTTCATGCTTTTGTACCAACCGATCGATCACCCAACTCAAATGCTTATCCGCCTTCATGAAAGCAAAAGTTTCGCAGTCATGAAGAACCATTGTCATGAAGATGCTTGAAAGGTTATATTAAATCTATAAATGTTATACTTTAAATTATGCATTAAATGTACTTTTGTTTGATGTGTTTGAAATGTTGCTCGCGTCGCGTATGAACCGTAAGTTTCATTGTACATGCTTGAAACATTCTACCGTCTATAAGGTTAGATTTCAAGTTTTTCCATGATCTGTAATACTTTTATGTAAATGTATTACACTTTTCTTTTGATTCTAAATGTATTACATTTTATGTATTAATAATGTTACGATTTCCAATTATTCCTTTCTCTCAATAGATTTCTTGGATTCATCTATTCGGCGGACATCTTTAAGATTATGTATCTTTGGTCCGAAATTGTCTTATTGAAGGTGTTGAAGTCATACAAGGGTAACTCAATTTCTACTATGGAGCGTGATTTTACCCGGAAGACGCGTGTTTCTTCTATGTAAAATGTAGTTTTGGCTCGATTATTCACATTTTTTTACTTTCTATGCAGTAACTAATTAATGACAACAAATTCTAGGAAGGCGAGTACTTTGCCGTGAATTTCCATTTAAAAAATTGTGTACGATGCATTTATTCGTATATATATATATATATATCTCGCGGGGTTTCATGGTTTCTATTTTGTTTCACATAACCTCTTTTCGTGGGTGGTTTGGCTTTACTTACTGCGGTATTATTGCTTATCGACTCTTTTTGGTTCCATGATATTTTCTTCTATAGGCCATATGATGATGTTTTCTTCTATGGGTAAATTATTTTTGGAATATTCCGAAGTTTTGTTGCTTCATCCTTAATGTACCACTATTGTTCTCCACTCTTCAGAACATATAAAGCTATTTTTGATAATTGTTGTTAGCCATATTCAAGAGGAGGAACAAGTGCCCGCATTTGAAGGCAAAATGCTACAATAGCAAATTGTAGTGTGGTGTTACAGAATACATATAATGCTACAAGTGCACGCATTTGGGGAGTGACGGAACCAGAAATACAAGTCATTGGGGCGGATATCGGTAAGGCATATAATGCTAGACAATTTTCTTGCTAAAAAAACCATATTCAACCTTTGATTTATACTTTATATTTATGTTAGATGAAGACACAAGATGCTCTCTAATATGGAGATGATTAGTTGGGATATGGGGGACGAAATTTGACCAAATACAAATATAAAAAAAATATTGCTTCTAAGATGGAATAAGTGAGTCGTGAGATCATCTAAGATTTTTGTAATATTATCAATACGATATATGACTTTTTTCTTTTCTTTTATGACATTTCTAAACATAATACCGGTTATGCATAACAAAAATAAATCATTGGGGGCGGAAAAAAAATTTCACTGGGCTCGAATTCATTTGTCTGTGATTTTTTCTACACACAAAATCAATATTGGATATATATCATTAAAAGAATCCCGTTGGGGGCGGCTGACAACGGTGCAAGGAAGGGGCGGTTGCGTCTGGGCGTGAGGAATTTGTGAATGTGCTTAGGAATCATTTCACACAACGTGGGCATGGGCGGCTCTACCTTTTAAGGGTTGGGGTGTGTCCGACCTCTTAAAATAAAAATATCATGTAAAAATAATAGAGATTTTTTTAATAAACACACATATATGTGAAACCGACCCCCTTATTTTTATATATTGACCCCATGTTATTATCTATGTCCCATAATTACATGTATAGAATTGAATATCCAAATATATGTGTAATACGAAAAAAAAATTGATAAATTTCTGACCTCCATGTCAAAATTTGCATCCGCCCCTAAACGTGGGTGTAACATTTTAGTAGATAAGATAGGTTAGATATTGGTTTTCATTGTGATTATTGTATGACTTTCATCACGTATGTTTTTTCTTATCAAGAAACAACATTCTTTGATATTATACTTTCTTTAAACATAACATTATTTCTTAACATATTATTTTCATTCGATGTTTATTTTTAAATTTTATGTTCTCCCGTGCATTGCGTGGTTTTCCTACTAGTATATATAAAAAAAAAAAAAAAAAAAAGTCTAGTTCTTAAGCATCAACAAATTATGATTTCTCTTGTCCATTTTCACAGAAAATGTTTTAAGAACTTCTTCAAAATATTTTTATAAACATGTTACAAGGTCCAAATCGTCCACAGCCTACTACAACATCAGCATGAGCATCAGCTTGTTTTCTAACAAAAAAAAAATTGCATGGAAATTGTAATATCCCGACTTTTCGTAAAGGACAGACGTGTCTTTTATGAAAAAACGGAATATTATATTTTACTTTTATGGATTAAAGTACTATATATGTATATGTATTTTCGAGTATATATATATGGATTTAATGGAATTAAAGGGAGTTAATAGGAATTTATGGAAATAAGTAGCATTAATTGCCTTGGAGGTTATTTACAAGAAAATAAACCTCCCACTAATTAAGATGGTTGTCAGAAGCTACTCTCCAAAGTTCAAAGTACGTTCCTATCAAATCAGAAAAAACAGAAAGCAAGAATAGAATGAGACTCTTCTCAAATTCTCACAAGTCTGTGATCGGTTTTCAGAATCGTTTGAAGATTTAGAATCAGCGGGACAAGAGGACAAGAGGAACGTTTTGGTACAAAAAAGTTGGAGTTTTGGGAAAGGTTAGTTTTGCCCTAGTTTTGGTAATCTCCAAGTTTGGCCTTGTTTGATTGCTTAGAATCCTTCAATTCGTAGTTCTTGTTGTTTAGAAGCTCTTGATCACAATTGTTTCTTGTTCAATTGGTTGATCAACTAGGTTTGGGTTGAACTCCTAGATGTGCTGCAGTCTTTCTGAAGGTTTTGCTTTGCTTTTGGCTTGCTAGAAGGTAAGGGGCTCTTCCTAATGTTTAATTAAGGTCTTATGTTGTTAAGGTTGTGTTTTGGGTATATTTTGTGGTGTTTTAAGGATTGAAATCATGCCTGCTTGTATTAGAGAAGTATGTGATGTTTAGTTAAATAAAAGTGATGCTTTTCTGCTGTTTTGTTGTGCCTAATAGTGTTAAACTCGTTTGGGATCGATTGGAGATCAGTTAGATGCATAAAACTGAGTTTTTGGTAGTTTCTACGCTTGGTGCGGGCGCACCAAGGAGGCATAATGTCTGTTTTTACATTCAGAGGCTTGCTGCAAACGCACCAGAAGCCTGTGCAAGCGCACTGAGGCCAGTGCGGGTGCATCAGACCTCAGTGTGGCAGCACTGGCTCAGCAGAATGCCCCTGTTTGGCCAGTGACAGCGCACTGAACCCCGGTGCGGACGCACTGACCTTGTTTGTTATGTCTAGCTTGTTTTTAAGCCCGAATCTAGTCTTAAATATTGTTTCTTGATCTAATAACATTAAAAGAACTTGAACAATCCCTGATTAAGCTTCTGTTGCATTTAGTTCCGGCACCGAATGTACTTTTCAAGGGAGTTGAAGTTCGGGACCGTCGGAAGAGTATGAGTGACTTGTGCTTTGATGAATTAGAATTCATCAATATCTGTGTATGTGCTAAGGCTTGTCCGTGTCTAGGGTTCTAGGTAAGAGAGTATGAGTTGCGAGGGAACTTACTTGAAAATACTTAGGTGGCTAGTTGATAATTAATAAAAAAAACATACTTGTATAGTTAAAAGATTAAACAACATGTCATTCTTGGTAAGGCACTGTCTATATCACAATTTGTGGGCGTTCAGATAAAGTGAATAACTCTGCTGGCCTATAAACGGCTAAATGGTAGGGGGACTTCGCCGAACGTGTGCGCTATCGGAGTCCACCAGAATGGACTTCCGTGGTTATTGGTGTGATCCACCAATATGTTGCACCCAGATACTTCGTGGTGAGTAGCACTATGCGTGGTGCCCTTGAATGTGGTTGTAACAAAGATAAGCTAAGCTAGAAACAGTTAGTCACGACATGTTGATGAGTATGAAGTGAACCCTAGAATCGAGTCGGACTCATAAAGATACTTTAACAATAACTAATGAACCTTTCGTTGTAAGACTTAGTTATACATTAGCTTCTTACCTTTGCTAAGTACGTTGTACTTACCTACATTGCATTTTATTGTATTCTTTGTGAGGTGTGAAGATGAACAAGTAGATCTTGAGCTCGATGAGGAGTTTTACGATGTTTGATGACGACAATGCCATGATGATGCTTTTATGATAATTCCTTTTAATTTCAAAAACGTTGTATTAGACTATGATGTATTTCTTTTTAGCCCATGTTGTACTTTTATTTTCAAGTTTGTAAGACAAGTGTTGTATCTTTCTTTTAGACATCGTACGTTGTAACCTTTGGACCCTTTTGTTGATGTAAGTTAAACAATTCAGCCATAGTCGGTTTGTATTCCTTTCTTAGCAGCATTTACGATGTTTTGCCGAGCCTTTTTAGCTTTTGTTTGCTAAACTCCATACGACGTAGTAGAGGCTTACGTATAATATTGAATTTATTTAATATTATACGTGCCGAGCGTTTCGTTCCCGGATAAGGACTCGGTATCTGTGAGCGGGGCGTTACAGAAATAGGTGGTGATGTAAGAAATACGAGAGGAAATGAAGAATATAATGTAGAGGAAATCCGGAGTTAGGGTAAATTTTTTGCGTTTCAAAATAGTTGGGCGGGCAGAAGGGCGGGTTGGATGGCATAAGTTGGGCAGTCCCAACCAACTTTGAAGCGGGGGATCGATAAGGCCCGATTTTTTAAATTCAGCGGTCTAGGTTTCATACCAATTATTGTACCATGCATTCAAATTTCCCCCGAGAATTAATCTCCTTGAAATTAAAGCTGTTACAAAATTTTAAAATTGGAGCCGGCCATTGCTGTTGCGGAAGTACTTTTAGCGAGCGGTGGACACCTCATCACGTTACTTTTCGATACATAACTCCCCATTATGATCTTAACTTTGTTTTTCCGAAAAATTACAACATTTTTTAGTATGAGAATTAGGGTTCGATCATAATGCTCATCCCTAATATAATAAGAATCTTCTTAATCATTTCCTCAATTTAAGAAAAAAACGATATGATGCCTTTACAAGCGTCAATCACGGTACATTAGTATAATTTCAAAATTAACCATAAGGGCGGATCTACGTTTATTGGGTGGGGTTGCGTGACCCTAATGAGATCGATAATTTTTTGGGGTCAGAGGCCATAAGGACAAAATAAGATAGAAAATGGAAAAAAAGGACAAGAAAAAAAAATAATGGTTGAGAAGGACAAAAACGCACATGTTACTACATGTGTTACTACATCTGGTTGTAGCAACATGTAGAAACACATGTAGTAACATGCGGGTTTTTGTCCTTCTCAACCACTATCTTTTTTTTTTCTTGTCCTTTTTCCTCATTTTAGATCAACAACCGTCCTCCACAACCTTTAACCTTAATTTTTTTAATATCAAAACGAGATAATTTTGTTGTTAAAAAAATATCGTTTTGTGGTTAAAAATTTTAGTTTTAGGCTCCGATCACCCTATTAAAACAAATTTATGGATAAAAGTTTAATTCCAGACTCCAATAACTCTGGAACAAATTTCTGAATTTTCTATAAATCATACATAATACTTGAATTCATTTTAAGTTCAAGCATACTCAACGTCCTGCAGTGCAATTTTCGATGATGTGCCTATTTATATATCCCGGGTGGTCTCTGCATCCTTAGCCGGGGTATTGGAGTTTCGTCAGGCCATGTGCTCTTCTCACTTGGGATCTGAGGGGTCTGCCCACCGGGTCATATGGATTGCACCTCCCGTGGGCAGCTGGAAATGTAATTCTGATGCTTCTGTCACGGACTCGGGTTCTGGTGTGGGTATGATCTTCAGAGACGCGCTTGGCTCGATTATTGCCGCCTTTTCGTTTAACCTTGACCCTGGTATAAGTCCTGAGATTCTGGAGGTACAGGCAATTCTATTGGCGATGGAAGAGACTATTCAGTTGGGACTTTCTGCAGTCACCTTCGAGACTGATTGTCTACCATGTTTTCAAGCATTATTGCGGCCGACGGATGATCTGTCTGTCTTCAGTTGCTTAGCGCGTGATTGTCTCGCTTTTGTCATCCTTTATTTCTTTATCCTTTACATTTGTCAAACGCACTGGAAATTATCCGGCGCATTCATTGCCTAGGCATGGGTTAGATTATATTGGTCGTATTGTTCGGGAACATGCCCTCTTCATGATGTAATTTTTGCCGTTATTGCGGATTTGACTTAATAAAAAATATTATTTTCTTCAAAAAAAAAAAAAAAAAAAAAAAAAAAAAAAACATACTCACCGTCTAATAAGCAAACTTTGGAAAGTTTTGAAGCTCGTTTAACTTTTGAACCAAACACACTATCGATGAAAAGTTTAACCGATATATTAACGAGCTAAACTTAGATTGTTAATAATAAAAAAAATGTTATTAAATATAGCAAAATTCGTCTCAGTGGAAATTGCAACAAATGACAATAGTTAAAAGAACAAACATATTCCCCCGTCTTTTAGAATAATTTTGTCGTTGTAGAGTTGTCTATATTTTTGTTTTTGATCTGTTTTGTATCTTTCATTTTTTATTTTTTTTGTTTATATTTTATTTCAATTTATTCAGTTTTAAACAAAAGATAAGTTAAGACAGAATAGTTTTAAAATAGATTGTGCAAAACTTCGAAGAAGAGAAAAAATGCTATTGTGGTTAATAAGGTGGGAGGGTCGTCCAAGCGGCAGAAGCCCAAAAGGCCGGCTACTCAAAGCTGCTGCCAGTAATGCAACATAGGGATTGGACCATGTCCAATTTCATTGCCCTCTGTTTTTTTTTTTTTTTTTTTTTTGGCCGGCCGGGCATCACGATTTACTTGGAACACAATATTGTTTGATTACTTTGAGTACCTCTTATAGAAACGCCATTGCAACTGGCTCAATCAATGTCGTTGATATTGGACGCTTGTTACGGACAAGAAATATTATTGTTTATCCATCATCCTCATGACGTCACATGTGCGTGATCAGGTCGGAGCCAAGTGGAGTAGGGTGGGTCAGTGCCTCCACAGAGATTCGAAAATCGATATGGTTTTATTGATAAGAAAGTGTAAAAAAAAAAAAAATTAATGTCTCAACTCGATCTTCAAATTTGCTCCGTTGCCTCCATTGAAATTTTTTCCGGATCAGTCAATGTGTGATGTTTATGTAAGACTAAAAACATCAATATGAATGACATTCGTTGTGGGGAACGTGCCGTGTCGTAAATGTGTCGGACACGACGCCCATATTCAGGTGTCGATGCTACATAGCCTAGCGTTCGTGCAAGACTCTCACGCTATTGGAGCTGGAATTACCGCGGCTGCTGGCACCAGACTTGCCCTCCAATGGATCCTCGTTAAGGGACAACCTAAGTATTTCCTTTTCTGATATTTCATTCATCAAATTCAAGTTTGAATTGAACAAATCATGAGAGTTTGAATCAACATCCTTTCCCACAACACAAAATTGAATCTCCTTAACTTTTCCTTTATAAAAAAAAAAAAAAAAAAAAAAATCAACTTAAGATATTTAGTAAAGAAAAGTAACTACATTATATCATATTATTAATTTTCGAATTACTACTTTATTTGCTTTAAGTTTATGGTTTACAGATTCAAAACATAAGGCAGATGGGAAGCCGGATTGAGCATTAATTAGGCTATTAGTATTAGCTTACCGTCGTCTTAGAGACAATTTGAAACAGCTTTTGCTTATTCCCATTATTATTGGATTTTCTGCTTCATTACTTCCACATGGCAATTAACAGCAGCGTCTATGCATGTTTCACTAATTCTCCGTGCCCCTTCTATAGAGAGAATGTTTCGTTTGTAGACAATGTAAGAGTATCAGCAATAACTCAAATCTCCACAGTGTGAAGAAAGAAAGTCATAAAGTTTTAATCATTATTGCTCAAAGTAACACATTGTGAAGGAGGCAAATGTCTCACGTTGTGGAATGTAAATCTGGATTAAAAAACAAAATAAATTCATTCTCTATCCTCATTTCTTTTTCCTCAACGTTTAATTGGAGGAGTGGGTTTTTGGAAACCATTTCATTTTTCATTTTTTTTCTGTTGAAGAAGTGTGGGTTGTTTAGAAGTGTCGATCGATTCATTTATATGAACCAAACCAGATGGGTCTTTGAAGAAAAAGAATTCCACAAGTTTTATGCTTTTTTTTTCCTTCTGAATTTATGTATCAGCAACTCAATTAGGGAAGATTGATATCAATTTGGTGGGTGTTTACATTTCTGCTATATTTTTTTTTCTTCTGTATTTATAAACCAGCTGACTTTGTTTGAGTCATAGGAAATAGGGGATGGGAGAGACGAGTGTGCTTTATTTTATTATTTCTTATGAACGTGAAAAAGTGGGCTATAGTGTATAACAACGTGTAAAACCATAATGTGGGTAAAAAGTGTTATAAAACACATCCACATCAGCATAACCATTGTAGATGCTCTAAATCAATTCTCCTTTTACAGCAAGGTCACTAAGGTGTCCTTTTTTAAGCAAGAATGCTATCACACGCGTCCGTGTCGCGACGGTCTTGAGTTGATGCATGCGAGATCTAGATGATCATCTAGATCTCGCATGATTAACGGTGAAGATCACCACGCAAGACACCGTACATGACACCTGATGCTTTCGTAAGACCGCTCTTTTTTTAGAGGCTCTTTCATTTGACCACTACGTATGCTCTGACTAGGAGGATGATAATATTAATATAGGTATCAATGTTTTGCACACAAAAATAGAAAATATATACATTCAGGTCACCTGTACACCATATTTAGTCGGCCTGTTCGGGGCCGACATTTTTTTAAGTTGCCCGTGCTCGTTACACGGGTTCGTGCCTTTTTCCCCCATATCACGTGGATTGTAATAAAGGCCACGCGTGGAAGTTCAAATGGCTAAAAGTTTCAATTCCACGAGACTCGGGGGAAATTCCACGTGGGAAAGGAAACGCAACGTGGAAAATATACACGGTCCCGTGGGAATATCGAAATTGAATTAATAAATGCTCCATTGTCGTTTTTTCCTACATTTTAGTCAATACCATTATCTTCTTCACCCAAAATCATCAATCTTTTTCGATCGAATTTATCTTCACAAAACTTTCAGAAAAAAATTATCAATCTACACCGGCCTTACTCCTTTAAACAAATGGGTAAGCATTTCTTATAGCACTTTTGTTTTATTTTTTTTTAAATATTGTATTTGTTTTAATTTGATGATATGTTTGAGGTAAATAACCTTATAAAGATATAAATTTACGATTTTTCGTATGGTGAAAAGGTAAAAGCTAGTTTTAGGGTAGTGAAAGGATAAAATTTTGATTATTAAGCTATGAAATGATTAATTATAATGAGATTGTTCAATAAGAAAATTGTCATTAGTTGTAGAAATTTTGATATTGTAATTATTTTGATTATTTGATAGTTTAGAAATTTTTTAGAATGAAATGCATTAATGATATTATAGTGGCAATGTTAATATTAGAAATGATAATGTAGAAGTTTGGATATTGAACATATTTCGATTATATGATATTGTATGAATGTACAACTTTAGTTTTCAAATAACACTCGAATAATGTAATTGTTACGGGCAATCACAATGAAAATGCCCTAATTTAATAAATAAAAAAACGAAATTAAAAAACGAGAAACAAACGACAAATAAATGTTGTTTGAAAAAATTCCAAAACAATAGAATTTTGACGTATTCTATGGTACGCCTCGACCACGATGAGGTTCTTAGAAATGCATGCATCCCAGGGTGTTTTCGAATCCTTCGATCCATTTGTGTCATGCCTAATCTCCGAGCTTTGTATTGGGGCTCTGGTAGGTAGCTCGTAGAATTTTCATTAGGTCTGCTCAATAGAGCATCTTTTCCGTTCTCAGCAGCTTGGTAAAGCCTCCGCCGGAAGCGAGGCATCCGTTAGATCGAAAGTATAAGATCTGTTCTGTTGGCTCTGTCCATCATCTGATCTCCCTCGTCATCATCAAATATTCTATGACGCTGGTGAAAACAATCTTCTCTTCTGTTTCCCCCCGTCAAAAAATTATTTAGTGTGTTAAATATTTACGGACCCCGCTGAAAAAATATTCAAGTTTCGGACCCCGCTGAATAAATATTCAAGTTTCGGACCCCGTTAAATATTTACGGACCCCGCTGAAAAAAAAAAAATTATTTAGTGTGTCAAAAAAATTCAAGTTTCATTCTGTTGTGTTATGTTGTAACAGTAGACGGGGGGGAAACAGAAGAGAAGATTGTTTTCACCAGCGTCATAGAATATTTGATGATGACGAGGGAGATCAGATGATGGACAGAGCCAACAGAACAGATCTTATGCTTTCGATCTAACGGATGCCTCGCTTCCGGCGGAGGCTTTACCAAGCTGGCGAGAACGGAAAAGATGCTCTACAGTGAGCGGACTAATGAAAATTCTACGAGCTACCTACCAGGAGCCCCAATACAAAGCCGGAGATTAGGCATGACACGGCGGATCGAAGGATTCGAAAACACCCCAGGGATGCATGCATTTCTAAGAACCTCATCGAGTCGAGGCGTACCATAGAATACGTCAAAATTCTATTGTTTTGGAATTTTTTCAAACAACATTTATTTGTCGTTTGTTTCTAGTTTTTAAATTTCGTTTTTTTATTTATTAAATTAGGGCATTTTCATTGTGATTGCCCGTAACAATAACATTATTCGGATATTATGAAAACTAAAGCGGTATCAAACTACACATTTCAAAATGAACTAAGGCCAAAGGAAATTATACTACTAAATTTCTAAACAACTTATAACAAAGACATACATACAATATCATATAATCGAACTATGTACAATATCAAAACTTCTACATTATCATTTCTACATTATCGTTTCTAATAATAACATTGTCACTATAATTACATTAATGCATATCATTCTTAAAAAATTCTAAATTATCAAATAATCAACATAAATACAATATCAAAATTTCTACAAGGTCATTATTTTTACAACATCAAGATTTCTACAAATTTTCCAATACAAATTTTCCAATCATATAATCAAAATAATTACAATATCAAAATTTGTACAACGTCATTATTTGTACAACAAGCAACATTTATACAAATTTTCCAATACAAATTTTCCAATCAAATAAGCATAATAATTACAATATCATAATTTCAACAACGTCAAGATTTCTACAACATCAACATTTCTACAAATTTCCCAATATACATAATTCGAAAGGTCCAATATCTTATAACCATAATTTCTACAATTTCAAAAATTGTACAATATCATTACTACAATTTCCTATCTTATAATCATAATTTCTACAATATAAAAAAATCTACAATAGAGAAAATTTTACAATATCATTACTACAAAATTTAACAAATTATCTCACAATTTCGATTTTTTTGGGTCAATACATAAACATACTATATCACAATTTCGCAACCAAAATTTCAATAAGATTATTATATCACAATTTCGATAACATTACAATATCACAATTTGAAATAAAAAGTGGCAGTTCAATAAAATTTGGGGGCAAATTCATCAAAATTAAAACTAATAAAGCGTAAATAACTTACTAGAGGATATTCTTCCAAATTAATAACGGCCATTGGAGAGTATAAAGCTTCAATCCACTCCCGGTTCCAATTCCACGCAATGTAAACTAACCCGTGTCAAACACCTTCTTGCCGTGAGAGGTAATTCCTTCCTCGTGAAATTAATCTACAGATGTGGGGATAGGGATGTGGGGATAGGGATGTGGGGATAGGGTTGTGGGGATAGGGATGTGGGGTTGTGCGTATTTTTTCTTTTGCTGTGTGGGGGCGATTTTTTTTCAGATAAAAAGTGAGGAAGAAGAAGATAAAGTGCCCTGTGTATGTTTTAAAATTTCCACGGGCCCGTGGATATTTTCCACGTTGCGTTTCCTTTCCCACGTGGAATTTCCCCCAGGTCTCGTGGAATTGAAACTTTTGGCACCATTTGTGTTAGATGTAATATCGTCGGATCAATCATGGATTGACCCGATTACGCGACGGAAGGCATCGGGATCTAGATCTAAACGAAACAAAGAACATAAATTAAAGATCTAAATCTACAAGGGGTTTAGGAGCCTACCTTTTTATGGTGCTTAACTCCAAGAACGATAGATCTCCAAGAACACGTATTGAGAAGCCACGCCCTTCCAACGTGTGTCTCCCAAACAACACCAGGTGTGGATGGTGTTTCCCAACGCCGGACCTCCTTGATATGCTACCGGAATAATCCCGAAGATTATTCCAACTCGAAACCCGAAGAAAGATGGCCGAAAATTCTAAGCCTCTTTCTTTAATAATGGCGTGTTGTGTTGTGTGTCAAAAGGCAGGAGAGAACTCTCTTTATATAGGAGAGTAAAACTTAGCCTCCAAGGATTAATAATTAATACAAAATCAATTATAGTAATCCTTTTCCTAAAAAGATATATCTAAGATATTCCAAAATAAATAAGGACATATAAAAGATATTCTTTTCCTTAAATTATTTAACACATAAATAATTTAATCACGTCAAATAATTATCCAAGAAAACTAATTTCCCAATAATTAAATAATAAAAACAAACATGCGCACCTTTTCAATCAAATAAGGTCACGCACCTTTTTATTCTTTTTGACCAATTTGGGTCAAAATTGGTCAACACACCAATTCGGGTCGAGTCACGAAAAATGTCTTTCCGTGTATTTAATTATTTAGCCCAACTAAACAATTAATCCACATATCCAATTAAATAGTCCAATCCAACCATTTAATTATAATCGAGGTGCAACGACGAGAAATCCAATTATGCTTATATTAGGAGCCGCGTCGGGGACCGGGACGTTGACCCATATTCGTAGCTACAATAAATCGAATAAAAATTATTCGTCAAACGAATAATTATATCCAACCTATTAATTCCGGGATTACACCACCATAAACCCGAAACCGAACTCTATCGAATATAGATAACTTACACTCAATTTATGAGTCGAAAGCGTCCATCGATATAATCATTACATACGGATAAATCCTCCATAGATCGTTCATTTCGATTCGGGATATTTCCGTAAACCCTTCTCGAAACATCTTATCCTTATTTACCATTAACCCCCTAGTGATCAATTAGTTCATATTCAATATAATATGAACTCGGCCGATCGATCGGTTTAGGGTCAACAAATAAGGGAAGCGTCGTCTACTTCCCGAGGGAATGAATGGATTCCATATCGTGATAGCACGGACTACTCACTCATCCCGAATAGAGCCAACGAGAAGTGTTGGACCACATACTTCGAAGTGATCCTTACTAACACATCAAACTCTACCCTAGTCTAAGCGGTCGTCGTGATCACCTCGGGATTAAGATTAATCCATATATGATCATCTTGTGATTCGATAAGACTTCTCGATTACGGAATTATATCGAGAACTCAAATCAAATCGGTCAAACCCTATATGATTATCATCATATATAAATGCCCCACTAGGTACCTATTACCGACGGTCCGGATAAGCTGTCACACCTAAAGTGTTACGGGCGCATTAATAGCAAATTAATCATGAGACCCGTACTCAGATTAATAAACGCTACGGACTAAAATTAATTTTAAGTACATCTCACTAACTCAATCCTCTTGTGTATAGCCATACACTGAGTTACGTGATTACATAAACGAGGTACTTAGGGTTTTCAGTAGTGTCTTAATTATAAACATAAATGCATATAATAAGATGAATTATTAATACTGTCCTAAAACAATTAGATAATTGTCTTTCGGGCACTACACCTAACAATCTCCCACTTGCACGAAAGGCAAGTGGATTAATTGTTTTAGAGCACATCCTTATTTATCTATATCTACAACATTCTCCCACTTGCTCAAAACAAGTGAGACGTATCCCTCAAATCTGTACCCTCCAAGCGCATCTTAGTACTTCATCCTTCCAAGCACGGCCGGAGTGTGCCGCCGCAGGGTAGGTCAGTGACCCGGCGCGTACTCAGAATCCGAATACCATGTGACTTGGTACACGATCGAGTAGGATGTCGGCTTGAGTCAATCTTTGGGATCGAAACATCGCCTTTCCATCTAATCCGGTGGTATGATTTCAATATGCCTTCGATTTAACACGAGGACGAAATCGTCTTAACGATCATCCTTAATCTGACCTAAAGTCAGAATTAGTGTTATCACTTATATTCTAGTTTGCACTTGAATATACTAGCATATTATTCCTCATTCTCCCGAAGATATTTGAGGATTCACTAAACATCCCATTTCCTATTCATCCTCAGGTTTAGATAACCATTCCTGAGAGGTAGGGTAGACTACATCGTTGAATGTTGCATAAATGCAAGAATATCTTAACCAGGTGAATGGGTGGGATTGCCAATGATCGATTCTCGTGGATTTGAGCGAATCAACTCCTTTAGAATGAATCCCGATGGCATGTCAGACTCTGACTTCAGATAACACACCCATGTTGTTTCCAACTGTTTCAGTGTTACCATTCACAAACACTAATCTACATACTACTTTACTAATATTGATGCCAAGTCTAAAAAGACTTATCAACATTCTGGTCAAGTCCACATATTAAAATATATTACTTTGAAATGACCTAGAGGTTTGCTTTAATCCCCAAAGGATATAAGCTATGGCGAGCTTCCGCCAAAGGTTCTTACGAATAAATTAAGATACCGTTAGTCTCGCAAAAAGGTCTTAGGGAATCACCCCTATTTTATGCTTTGTAACGAATCCGTTATTTGTTCTTAGCTAAAACCCTTATGTTTTGAATGAATTCGATTCCGTTGTTCGGCAAGGAAGTCTTCGGGAATCACCCCTATTTCTTGCTTTCTCGACGAAATCAAGCAAGGCGAGTGGTGAGAGAGATCACGGTCCGGTTAACTCTCTACCTTTTCGGGAATCACCCCTAAATTACTCGGCTTTCTTGTGAAAGTTAAACTTTCCTATTCATTCTACTCTTCTTCATGTAGTTCCAATTACTCCCCTTTGGGCTGAGATACTCGGTGGTTCTACAAGAGTTTCAACGAAATTGGAGTATCATACTCCATTCACGGGGTTATGGCTTTTAAACCAACCTTTATGATCGGGATCCTACACACGGCCCACAAAGGACTATAGGTCATCAATCTACCCTATAGACCGTAAGGTCCGCAATGGGTAATGGACAAACCATACTCCCACTGCGTTCGGGGTGGATTGATATACTGATCTAGTTTAGTAGTTCTTATTAGTGTTATCACCAACTGCCGGTGTTGGATGTGGACTGAACACATCAGTTAGTAACATCTTGAGTACAAATACTTCAAGATCTAAGGTTGTTATTTATAGACTCTATCAGACCGAGTTTGACAGTATTACCGTCATTCTCTGATTTTACGAGTTTAATAACCAACCTTTACTCAATGCATTAAGATATTTCACGACCTGAACGTGTACGCAAAATTGCCAGTCCTACCTTCAAGCACTCGGTGCTAAATGCCTCTATTTACGGAAGTGGGGTGAACCGAATTCACTTTTTATCCACAAATGCGTAGGCATCTTCTGGGTAGACTTCTCGGTTTTTCAATACAACCGTTATTTTGCAACCAATATCTTAAATGAGTTCAGCAGCGTATCGTAGCACATCAATAACTATGTAAGGCAAATTTGTGGTGTATCCCTTAGTGAAAACATTTCACTGGGAGGTAGGCCGAGCATCAGTCCCGAAGACTACGCAATAACCTATTTATGAGTATGGAATACTCTATCTCTGGTGAAATCAGAGATTTCTTCCAAATATTTTTGATAAACTTACCGGAGTCTCGAATAGTAGTCAAACAAGATGTCACTACTTCAAAAGCTCCCACTAGCTTGTACCTTTCATATGACCCCGAAGATTGTTATGAACAAGCTATGTTACTTCTTTAAATCTATTACCCTTTCCCCGATTGAAAGGAAACTTAGTCATTGTTCCTTTGAGACAGTGTTCCTTTGGCTGGGAGATAGGAATCACCCTTAGCCAGTCTTCAGATCTTGTCGTTAGGGAATATGCACTAATTAATAGAATAGAAAGAAGCGTTTATCGAAATACGGAAACCATTTGCGTTTATATGTTTTAAGATGTGTTACTAATACCTTTTCAACAATGATTCGTGGTTCGACTTTATCAAACAAAAGTCCGAGTCTTGGATTCGTGCTACGATCGTTACATTCATCGTCAATAAGACAAACAAATTATCCTATTGAAAATGAATATGTTCGTTCCAACGAATCCGAAAACGAGAAAATGAATTTTCGTGATGCTCAAGAATTGAATCCGAGATTCATTTCCTTATATCACTCCCACTAGTCAATCGAAAGAAGCGCCCGTTGTCTATTTTATTTATCGTTTAATGCAAAGCTACCTAGTTCTTCCAAAGAACTTTAGCTTTCGAGAAAATTGCTAGGATACATTGGACAGTGATCCGAAATCACTTTCATTATCCTCTAATTTCCAATTTATTAATTTTCCGGTTTAGCCTTAAAACTACTTAGTCTAGATGACTAACACGTATAAACATTCTTTCCCATTCTCGACTTTCCTTAGATGGAAATAGTCTTGAACTAGCGAGTTCGTGTGAGTAGACACTACTCTTGAAGCGTGGGATGTTCGATGTTACTTGCTTGGACTATCGATTTTTCTAATCGTTAAATCATAAGACCAAAGCTCCGACTAGTTTATCGGTTCCAAATACCGTCTAACGAGCAACACTTTGTATTTTTGATTTTTCAAAGATCGGAAAATCCCCGAACTAAGCTCCCACTAGTTTATCGGCCCAAATACTTGTCTAACTAGAAATGCTTTGTTCATGATGTTTCAACGATTATAAAATCTCCGAACTAAGCTCCTACTAGTTTATCGGTTCCAAATACTTGTCTAACTAGTAACGCTTTATTCTTGTTTTTCCAATAAATGGAGAAACTCGTGGTGCGATCTATTACACATTTCTAATAATTCAGAAAAACAACAAATCATAAGGCTAAGGCTCCCACTAGTTTATCGGTTCCAAATACCGTCTAACTAGCAACGCCTTATGTATATGATTTTCCAATTTTTCAATTTAGAAATTTGTTGTGTAATTACACTTTTAAAATTCACTAAATGAATTTTATCTGATAGTCCTATGTCATCTTTTGTAAACTAAGTATGGTCGTCTCTCGTTCAACACGAGTGACACCCGTGACACACCTGTACTATGTCACTTAAGTTTTTAAAGGCTCAAGAAAAATTTCTTCCGAAAAGTTAACTGCATGTATTGATAATTACAACGTACTTGTTACTTTCCACATTTTTATTGAAGTCCTATTACTAACGAGTTTAGTAACCTAGAGATCTAGTTGTAAATAAAATGACGAAAGTTAAATTCAAAAAAATTTTCACTACTAGATTTATATTTTAGGAATAATAAACTATAAAGTCTATCCTACCATTCCAAGGATTTAATCTCACACCTCGGTGCCGCCGCAGGTCGGTCAAAGAGGCGATGATTAAAGCCGAGACAATCTCTCTCAATGATTAATCTTCGAGAATCAAACATCTCACGGGAATCAGACATCCCGGACCTTAATCATTGATTACCTTCCTTTTCTAGCCTAGATATTTCGAAAATATCCATAAAGAGTGTGACCTACTATATCAGATCTCAAAGTACGCCCCGAGTATGCCGCCGCAGGGTCGGTCAGTGACTCAACGAGTACCCGAAATCCTATCCTTTCGGAAACCAAGCCTTGAATTTTGATAGGGGCGAACACCACCCGCGGGGGCCGGAATCAAAGCGGCTCGAGGCGTCACCCTTCTCTCACGTGCTTGCATTTATAGTAGAGGCCGTGGGGTTGGTCGTCGCCTCCCCGCTCCCACTCAATATTTTGAAAAAGTGGTGGGTTTACTAATTACGGTTTTGGCTTTGACAATAAGAAACAATAAATCAAAGTACTCCGAACGGGGTCGGTTATGTAGGCAAGCCTACGCCGTCTTATTCGTTGGAACATATGTGACGGTTCGGGCCAATCCGGCAAGAGAAGCCCCGTTTAGCCCGAAGGCTTATCGGCTATGCTAAGTCTTGTCGAACCGCTGGCGTAACGTACATCACACGTGGAGGGAGTCGATTAAGCCGAAGCTCGGTTGAACTCGCCCGGCCATGGTTAGACCATTTCCGAACCCATGTACTAAGATTCTCCGATTTCTAAATCGTCACCCAACGCGTAATCTCGTTTCTGTTTAAGGTGGGTTCACTGAGAAGTCATCACCGAAAAACTCAACGATTTTTCCAAGTGGGATTCACCGAGAATCCATCACTAAAATCGTAAACGATTGACATAAACCCGGGTCCTCGGTTTTTATAATTAGCTACTTATTATTTAACTACCACATATTAAATTAATAAGCATTCATACTAATTATTCGAGTTATACATGCCTAATTTATTCAAAATAAACTAGCTACATGTATGCATTGGAGTGGAATCATGAAGATGCAAGTCATGGCAATTTTCCGGTTTTAAGCACGTAATCTTGATCAAACACAAAATTATACCGAAAAGTAAACATCGAGATGGACCGTTGGTATCCCCGACTAACTATTTTCTAAGGAAAAGTAAAGCTTATACTATGTCTTCGAGTCTTGATCTTCGAATCTTGAACTCGAACCGCCGGATCACGAACCACGAACACCCGAGAGGAGAAAGGTATTTTTAATTAAATAAAACCAATTTATTATAATTAAATTTTTTTTTTTTTTGTTATCATGCGGCAAAAAAAAATAATTCCAAATTTTTTTTTTTTTTTTATAAAGTCGGCTGTAATAACAAAAAAAAAAAAAAAAAAGAAGTAAAACAGGTTACATTAAAAAAAATTGGATGCAGCCGCTTAAGATGGAAACCCTAGCCGCATGCATGGGTTGAAAAGAAAAAAAAAATTTAATCCGTTTCTCCTCGTTCATACCTTGGATTTCGCCTTGATCTTCATCTTTTCTTCAAGATCTTCATCTTTTCGAGCCCGGAACAACAAAATTATAATAAAAGATGCTACTTTTACATGGAATTTTCGAAAATTGACATAAATAAAATACAATTCCTATGCTCAATTGTTACTAAACAAAGGAGCTACAAAATAGATCTACGGGTAAACAATACCAACCCCAATCCATCTCTTCAACCACAACATTCACAAGCATACAACATGAATAAATTTCGAATTTAACCAAAAAAAACGAAATGAAACACCTAAAACATGTTTTTCCACTCCTAGATCTAAAACTCATATTCTTTGATCGTTAGATCAAAGGCTCTGATACCACTTGTTAGATGTAATATCGTCGGATCAATCATGGATTGACCCGATTACGCGACGGAAGGCATCGGGATCTAGATCTAAACGAAACAAAGAACATAAATTAAAGATCTAAATCTACAAGGGGTTTAGGAGCCTACCTTTTTATGGTGCTTAACTCCAAGAACGATAGATCTCCAAGAACACGTATTGAGAAGCCACGGCCTTCCAACGTGTGTCTCCCAAACAACACCGGGTGGATGGTGTTTCCCAACGCCGGACCTCCTTGATATGCTACCGGAATAATCCCGAAGATTATTCCAACTCGAAACCCGAAGAAAGATGGCCGAAAATTCTAAGCCTCTTTCTTTAATAATGGCGTGTTGTGTTGTGTGTCAAAAGGCTGGGAAGGCTCTCTTTATATAGGAGAGTAAAACTTAGCCTCCAAGGATTAATAATTAATACAAAATCAATTATAGTAATCCTTTTCCTAAAAAGATATATCTAAGATATTCCAAAATAAATAAGGACATATAAAAGATATTCTTTTCCTTAAATTATTTAACACATAAATAATTTAATCGCGTGTCAAATAATTATCCAAGAAAACTAATTTCCCAATAATTAAATAATAAAAACAAACATGCGCACCTTTTCAATCAAATAAGGTCACGCACCTTTTTATTCTTTTTGACCAATTTGGGTCAAAATTGGTCAACACACCAATTCGGGTCGAGTCACGAAAAATGTCTTTTCCGTGTATTTAATTATTTAGCCCAACTAAACAATTAATCCACATATCCAATTAAATAGTCCAATCCAACCATTTAATTATAATCGAGGTGCAACGACGAGAAATCCAATTATGCTTATATTAGGAGCGCGTCGGGGACAATGGACCCATATTCGTAGCTACAATAAATCGAATAAAAATTATTCGTCAAACGAGAATAATTATATCCAACCTATTAATTCCGGGATTACACCACCATAAACCCGAAACCGAACTCTATCGAATATAGATAACTTACACTCAATTTATGAGTCGAAAGCGTCCACTTGATATAATCATTACATACGGATAAATCCTCCATAGATCGTTCATTTCGATTCGGGATATTTCCGTAAACCCTTCTCGAAACATCTTATCCTTATTTACCATTAACCCCCTAGTGATCAATTAGTTCATATTCAATATAATATGAACTCGGCCGATCGATCGCTTTTAGGGTCAACAAATAAGGAAGCATGTCATCGTCTACTTCCCGAGGGAATGAATGGATTCCATATCGTGATAGCACGGACTACTCACTCATCCCGAGAATAGAGCCAACGAGAAGTGTTGGACCACATACTTCGAAGTGATCCTTACTAACACATCAAACTCTACCCTACTCTAGTACAAGCGGTCGTCTCGTGATCACCTCGGGATTAAGATTAATCCATATATGATCATCTTGTGATTCGATAAGACTTCTCGATTACGGAATTATATCGAGAACTCAAATCAAATCGGTCCGTACCTATATGATTATCATCATATATAAATGCCCCACTAGGTACCCTATTACCGACGGTCCGGATAAGGCTCGTCACACCTAAAGTGTTTCGGGCGCATTAATAGCAAATTAATCATGAGACCCGTACTCGGATTAATAAACGCTACGGACTAAAATTAATTTTAAGTACATCTCACTAACTCAATCCTCTTGTGTATAGCCATACACCGAGTTACGTGATTACATAAACGGTACTTAGGGTTTTCGGTAGTGTCTTAATTATAAACATAAATGCATATAATAAGATGAATTATTAATACTGTCCTAAAACAATTAGATAATTGTCTTTCGGGCACTACACCTAACAATTTGAACTTCCACGTGGCCTTTATTACAATCCACGTGATATGGGGGAAAAAAGGCACGAACCCGTGTAATGTGCACGGGCAACTTAAAAAAAAAAATGTCGGCTGCAAACAACCGAAACGAAAATATGGGTGTCTACAGTGACCTGAATATATATTTTCTCACAAAAATACACCAGTTGTCAAGGCCCCCTTCACTAATCACTAATTCACTACCCCCAACCCCAACCCTACGTCCGAATTGTGCAGTTCTGTTAAAAAAAAAACATTATTGTAATGCTTTAGAAATAACAATACACTCTTAGAGTTTATGTAATTTCTCGTCTATTAAAAAAATATAGAATGCCTAATTCAGAATGTAATGATATTATCAATTTTGTTGTCACAATAAAACATGCGTAATTCAATTAAGAAAAATAAATAAATATAAAAAGTGTAATAGATTACATGTGAAAAAAATATTAGATTTATGATTCATGTATAATTTTATTTTGTATTTATCATTAAGTAGAGGCAATAATAAAGTATTATTTTCCGATGCTTGTTCTTTCTTTTTAATCTTAAACTACACACCTAAATATCACATACACGGATACGGAGACGTTGCATCGATATGGAAAATTTCAAAATTTAATTAAAGGAACGACACGCCGACGATATGTGTTAAAAATGCATTTTTCTTGCTGTGGCAAAACGATGCGTTTTTTTTTCAGGGCAATGCTTCTTCTTTTTAATCTTACACTACACACCTATATAGTACAGACACACATACGGAGAAGTCACATACCACGACACTGGAAATTTCAAAATTTAAAAACTCGACACGTCAGCGACATGCATAAAAAATATATATAATATGAAGACGTTGGATGACACGACACGATAAATCTCAAAATTGGAAGATATGACACGTTAGTGCCACGAGTTTAAAATATATGTTTTATAAAATATTAGTTGATGTATATAAAATTCCAAAAAAAAACATGCATCACTAGACTAAGTAAGAAAGACTTGCATTGGAATCGTAAAAAGTGCGAAATCTGTATATACGACCTCCGGATCCAACTAAAATGTCTTTGCGCATCGAATCGTATACGATCTCTATTCAACGCATTACGGATAAAATTGGACATAATACTCTATATCTACCGCAATCGAATTTTTTTACGATTCGAGTTTTTCTTATTTCTAACATTATATTATATATATATATATATATATATATATATATATATATATATATTTCGAGTCATAAAAAAATTCTTTATACAAATATTTCATTAATAAGATCTTCTATACATATTTTCAATATCTATACAAGGTAATATTTATATAGACAATAAGTTATTTATATGTGTATTTGTTTTCGTAAATATGTCATAATTATTTTGGTTTACGATTCTTTATTATTGTAGTACGGTAGAGATTAAGTGCAATGGTGACTATGTGTAGAGATTACGTAAATGATGTTGGAGTACGTAAAATAGAGCTACATTCGGAAAGACACCGATGCGAAGTGCTTCTAAGGTATGAACGTAATATATACACCCTTTGAATATGTAAAACATAGGAAATACTACAGTCCGGTCAGTACAAAAGAACTGGACGATTCAGTTTACCGTTAGATCAATATTAAAATAATAACAACTGTTGGATTGATTTGATGCACTATTACCATTGTGTACAATAAAAAATATTTTAACCTCTCAAACAGGTAAACGGTCATCCATTAAACACAAAAACAAAAAACAAAACAATCAGCAATCACGCATTTTTTTTTCATCACAAATTTTTTTGGTCCTACAGTTTCTTCACCATGGCTTGCTGTTTTTTTTTTTTTTTTTTTTTTTCAATTTCCAAATTCATATACTTTCATTGTTCTCTTTTTCTTGTACCTTTTTTTTTTCCTTCAAAATTCTTGTTCTTCCATTATATTTCGATGTTCTTTAATTTCGTTTCGGATGATTCCGCACAACGAATTGGTATCAAAGCCATTGTTTGTTCAGAAACCCGACACAAGAAACTGCTCAAAATCGATTTCTATTTATTCCATTGTATAGTTCTAGACTTTTTGAGTCCAACGCAACAAACGGTGCGAAAAACGGACCTTGAAATTGCTAGATATCATTGGTCAAAGTTGTTGTTTTTTTTCTTATTGTTTGCAGAATTACCGGGTGAAGAAGACAGGTCTGACCCGCCCGTTGACCCGACCCGGTTAAGGAGATTAAATGATTGATTAGATGTGTTATTGTACACATTAACTATGGTGTTCTAAAAAAATATCCAACGTACATGATTATTTATAATTTTTTCAACGGCAAAGATTAAAAAACTGGACAATTAGAAACTGGACTGTACGCTCTCGTAAAACATATAACCGACATCTATGTGGTTACTACACATAAGATAAATAGATATATGTAGTACGTGTATTATCCCCGTAAGAAATATCACCGAGGCACATCAACTGAGGGCCACCGTGCAACGCACTATGCACCAACACTAGTATTTATATAATAACCGATGTCGTCTGACCAACAAAACGGTCTCTTCTGACCGATCAATCGGTACCGCATAACCAATCAATCAGTCTCGTTTGATCGATCAATCGTCGTTAGACCCCTTTAACGTAAGGACAACTCTGAATTTTATAAACACAAGGACTCTCTGGACAAAAATATCCCGTAAAAAAAAAAAACCGGCCCAAAGCTCTCTGGTTACCTACGAGAGAGATTCTAAAGTGATAGTGTTGAACCACAAATCACTTCCCTTAAAAATAAAAATAAAAAACAAAAAAAACAAAACCACAAATCACGTAATATTTAAATAGATTCTCTCACTCTCGTATCGCCCCATCGTCTTGAATCATCTCAACTTTAAGCACAAATTTTAGTGATTATTGCTTTCAATCAACTGCTTTCTTACTTTCTATTAATGGAGTGTCCTCTTTCCGTTTCCTTCGACCATTTTGTCTTTTCTTTCAACTACCTTTTTTGTCATTTTTTTTTAATTTTAATTTTTTTAAAGGAACTTTTTTATCATGTTGATTGTGGTTTTTTTAGGTTGAATACACCAATAATAAACATTATAATTTATGTGGAAAACAAATACGACCTAATAGTATAATTATTGATTTTTTTTTAATAAGAATCAGAGTTTGATTGTCATTCTCGTCTTAAATAAAAGATTTCAACCTTCTCTTCTAAGAGAAGAAAAAATTATTATAGTTTGTGTCATTGGTCGGTATTTTATATATATATATCATACCTTTGAAGTACTTTATATATTTACATCTCCACCGCTTCGTCGTTCTATTTTGTCGTCTTGTGCTTTTTATTTTCGCCTTCTTCTGTTAAATATTATCATTGTTCCGCTTTTTCCCAATTCCACCGCCGTCCGTGAAGAGCAATGGTTGGCCTCCATGCCTTCTCCTCCCCTCTAGATCTTCCCGTCTCTTCATCGTCGTTCTATGTTGTCGTTTATGCCTCTGTTTTTCCCCGTTTTCCCCCCCTTGCTATAGAGTGTAGTCCCAAACTTTACTCCCAGTCGTAGAAAACCAAAATCCATGGCTTTGTCCGCTGATAAAGATCCATCAAACCCGTTCTTTACAAACATTAGCTGAAAACATGAAAATCTATAAATGGATTGAAACATCCATTTTTATTAAATCAAGACATCGAATTCCAAAGATCGAACGAAATTGAGGAGATTTTATTAAATCAAGCTGTTCCAGAAGATACCACGTTCTTGTTTGAAGCTGAGAATAATTTTGAAATGTCCGATGAAATGATTTTGAGAGATTTTGATTCGATTTCTGGAGATGCCCATGTAGAAATGAAGTGTAATCTCAGGAACCCAGATTTTGAAATTGGGGAAAAATGTCCACAAAATGATAAAATTAGGATCAAAAGTGAAGGTAAATGCATTTCATTTTATTTTATTTCACTTTTGTCCTTTTTTTTTTAGTGTGTGTTGAGAATTGGTGTTGTAGGTTGTGACTGAACCAATATTTTGATTTGCAGTTAAGAAATTGAGTCTCATGAAAATGGCTGCAATAATTGAAGAATGTTATACCAAATGTGAAGTAGTGAAAGTTCTTGATCTTCAAGCTAAATTGATGGAACAAGTTGAGTGGATACCATTATCAATTGGGAAGCTATTTCATTTGATTGAGTTAAACTTAGCAAACAATCATATCATGGCACTTCCATCCACTGTAAGTAGCTTGAAGGCCTTAAAAAAGCTTGATATCCATTCAAATCGGATAATCAACCTCCCCGGTTCGTTTTTGAATTATCGAGCTTAATGAAACTCGATTTACGTGCCAATAGATTAAGAACACGCCATCATTTTTTGGGAACTTGATTAACTTGATGGATCTTGATTTGAGTTCGAATCGGTTCATTTATCGCCGATGTTATTGGAGACTTGAAATCTTTGAGGAGGCTAAATGTAGAAAACAATGAGCTTGAAGAAGTTACTTACACGATTGGTTCGTGCTCGTTGCTTGTAGAGCTAAGGTTAGATTTCAACCGGTTGAAATCTCTACCCGAAGAAATAGAGAATTTACGGTGTTTGGAGATTCTAACCGTTCGATACAACGAGAATCATACAAATTTGCCTATAACTATTGGGAAGTTGTTGCAACTCAAAGAACTTGATGTTAGCTTTAATGAACTTGAGGAACTACCCGAAAGCCTTTGTTTTGCAGCTAACCTCAACAAATTGAATGTTGGAAAGAACTTTGTAGATTTGCAAGATTTACCAGAATCAATAGGATATCTCGAGATGCTTGAGGAGTTGGATATTAGTGATAATGAGATACGAAATTTGCCTGATTCTTTCAGATTCCTTGTGAACTTGAAAGTGCTTCATGTTGATGTAGACATGTTACAAATCCCACCTAGCTGTATTGCAGAACTCGGTGATGAGGTACTTGCTCTTTTCTTGGCTTAATCATATTGCGTGTGTATATCGTGTGTATGTATCATGATCATCGGGTACTAATTGAATGTATTTTCTGTGTGTATGTTTAGGCTATTGTGCAGTACATGGATGAATATATCAACAGAATTTTAACACTCAATAAGAACACAACAAGCTCTATCAGCTGCATCCTCTTTCATATACATGTGAACAGAAATGACTATGGTTACGAGCTGAAAAAATGTTTTTTTAAAGTGAAAACTTCATTTTTCTCTCATATTAAGTTTATATGTTTGCCATGATTGATTTTTATTTCAAATTAGATTTTTTTTTCTAACGGAAACGTGAAAACAGATGATGTCTATTTTATTAACTTTAATAAAGAGTACATCGTATATAAACTTGACCTGGCTGTTTTTGATTTCATATGGTTGGTTTTGATTTCATATTTTGCTTTTGAAAAATAGTTAAAGCCGAAGTGGTAAACCGAATCGTGAACACCCGTAAATAAATACAATAACAGAAGAAAGCCGGTACGATTAGAAATTGTGCTTTGTTATGTTATCATTTGGTGCGTTTTTAGTCCCCTTACTATTTCTTGGCTACATGGACGTAAAACGCTTTTGCCGATCAAGCATTTGTGTTGAGAACGGACTTGGCGAAATCTCTCAAGGAGAACACATCATTGCATTCAAAAATTGGTATGCACTTTGATTTACAAATAACCATGTGATGTAGCACATCAAAGTAGTAAAGAGTCATTTTATTATGTTTTAATTAAGTAGATAATCATTTGGGCTTTTAAGTGTAAGGTTTTAGCTAGATTCGGACTTTCGGCTTGTATCTTCAATAACTTACTATTATGTATACCCCGAACCTTAGTGTAACTTGCGGTTAAGCGGTCTTGCTTTTTCAAATAAACAATTGTCGATTGCGTCGTCTCGGCAACGTTCACGATCAAACAAGCGATATAGAAATATTAAGTGAGCAACGGTAATTCTCGCTTTTACATATCAACTTGTAGTGGCAAACTGCATGTAGGTTCTCGTTTTGAGAAAAATATTTATGTTTCTTCAAAGTATTTGCGTTTTCCTGCATTTATATAGCTTAGTTATGAAGGAGGCAAAATTCGATTCGTGTTGATATTCTCAAGTTTATACCCATTCGGACCAGCGTAGGGTTCAAATATTCATTTAGGCTGTTGTATATTTGCTTTGTCTTTCTCCTTGTTTGTTGTTAGATAGGCAGTAAATGATGTTAAGTAGCATATATGATTGTAGGTGGGTCGAGGGAAATGCACTTGATTTACCATTTCTGAATCTTACTTCGATTCGTCACTATTGGCTATGGTTTGTGAAATGTGATAGATCGGCATAAAGCTTTGAAGGAGGTTCATCGAGTTTAAAGCCGAGAGGGTGTAAATTGTATGTCCTTGACTTCAATAAAAGTACCGATCCTTTGGCTTACCTCGGTTCGGGTAGTACCTAAATGTTGATAACAATTCTATTTTCGTTTTCTAATCTTTTTATTTCATTTCGGATTCAGCGCAAGTAATACATTTTGCCGTTATACACTCTGAATTTGATCTCGGTTCATTATGGTTCTAGGATTTGATGACCGGTTGACTACATTAATTGTTGTTCCAGTGGCTAACCCCAATGGTGTTTGTGTGTGAATAGGTGCATTATTCTTTTTCTCTTTCATTGTGTCTGAAAATATTTTTCTTGTCACAAAATGCTTATGGTCCTGTGACATCTTTAGTAATAAATACATCTTTTAAGATGATTCAACTGCACTCATTTTGTATGTCTTATTTCTTACCTTTCTACTTATTAGTCCCCAAGATGATGATTTTAGGCTTAATCTATGCTCATGGTGAGTGGGGAAGGAGAAAACCTTTGATTATTGTACCTTGCTTTACGATGGTGTGTAGATTTTTGTTGATACATATGGGATAAAGTTTGGAAATTGGTTTTCCATCTTATATTTGTATTCCAAGTTGTGGTTTTTTCGCTTTTCTTGAATTTGATACTCGTCCATATGGTGTTCTACCGTACATATTGATTGGTTAAGCTATGGGAAGAGGTTGCTAGGATGTTAAATCTCATGCTTCCATTTGTGGTAAATTGAGTACTTTCACTTGGGGGAAAAAGGGACAAAAGATACAAATCAAAAGGCAGTAGAATTGACAAACGTTTTTTTCTTGTCCTTCGTAGGCCCGCATAAAATCCAGGGAATTGGTGCTGGATTCATTCCTGGTGTAAGAAGTAATGAGAGAAAAATGGACAGAGGCAGAATCCATACTACATGGTACCTCAACTCCTACAAAAGACAAAGCAGTTATCAGCGGTACTCCAGGTAAATTAATAAACCAACAAACCATACACAACAATACTACCAGCAAATAAAACCCTGAAATTACATGTAAAACTATACTGCTGCAGAAAAGCAGGAAGGAAAAAGGAGCACCGAAACACCTGAAACCAAGACAGATGACACAGCCGCAAAGAAAGTCAGGCTGGATTTCACTCAAACCACTTGAAAGAAGTAAGGCAGGCCCTCAAACTCAGCCATATTTTGCACATAATCAAAAGCAAATTTACGTTTTTTGTACCATGCATGCATGCTGAATCAGGTTGCTACTCGGCCACAATGATTCAAAAAAAAAAATTCAGATGCATAACTGAAGATAGATTTTTTGTTGTATCTATCGTATATTTTGGTATTTAGATACGGTAATTAAGCGAGATACTTCCACGCGTATCTATCGTACATTTGCGGTACCAATGGGCGATCATGTCCATTTCGAAGTAAATTCGGGTTATTGTGGAATATGTAAGCGCAAAATATTCTTAACATATGCTTTAACTTGGTCTACCATCCTTTACTTTTAATCTTACTTATTATGTTGTATATATAGTTTGTTTAACCGTGTATCTATTATGCATTGTAATACCGAGGGCACGTGTGCAACGCACACCGGTGCCCACTAGTATATATATATATATATATATATATATATATATATATATATATATATATATATATATATGATGTTGTGAACTAATAGTGGTATTAGTTAGTCCAAATTAAGTGGGAGGCATCTGCATACCATTATGCTAGTATTTTACAGAAAGCAACGCCATCTAAAAAGGTGATTTGCTCACTTCACTAAAGTTGATGGCCTAGTGCTTTTGATCAACCTAACAATTTCTAAAAACTGATGGAAGAAAAAGTTATTCCCGAATACGCCTAAATACTTTTTTCAGATTATCCGCACCAACGTTAATATCCCTACCACGATTAGCTTGGGTAAGTATATTCGGGGCTACCTGTGTTGCATGATCGGGTCTTTAGCAACCACTTTGAGTTCCTAGTTGCTAATATGAGGGGGGGAAAAAAAGAACTCGGGTTGTAAATCGAAATATCCAATTTGTTTTTTCAGCTTATCTGCACCGACGTTAATATCCCTACCACGATTAGCTTGGGTAAGTATACTCGGGGCTACCTGTGTTGCATGATCAGGTCTTTAGCAACCACTTTGAGTTCCTAGTTGCTAATATGAGGAGGAAAAAAAAGAACTCGGGTTGTAAATCGAAATATCCAATTTGAGTTCCTGGTTGCTAATACACAAAAATGGCTTTCGGGTTGGAAATCGAAATATCTTTCTAAAGCTGCTAAGCGTATCTTGATTCAACCGGTTCCTCTATAACCTTAACATAGACTCATTATGTTAGTGGTAATAGAATGTTAGCCATCAAATAATTTCAAGTATGTCCCTCCACCAAAGACAAATAGTCCGGAAGTGTGATTATTTTTCAATAATTAAAAACTTCATAACCACTCTCGATTCACATTATTCACGAAAAGACAAGACAATGCTTTGGGTTGGGCTCAATTTTTTTTCTTGTCATTAATAATTTTCCAATTTTCCCAAGAATTTACAAAAGCTGCATTTGAAAAACCATCAAAATAATGAAAAGAAAAACATTGACCAAGTCAACTGGCACTCAGAACCTAAGAGAAAGAGGGGGAAATCCAACTCCACCTCTACCTCTCCTAAAATTAACTCTATTTCTTACATTCCTCCTAGTTAAGCGACCAGGTTTCAACATTTTAGGCATCGGAATTTCTTCATCTTCTTCACCATCTGATTCTAATCCCATGATCCCATTTTCTTGTACATCTTGTAATTTCCCATCTTTCTTGATTTCTTCAGCTTCTATCTTCTTCCTCTTGAGAAAATTGACAACTCCCTCCATTGCAAGATCAGTATCCTCACTTCTCATCAATTCTTCAGCAATTTCAGCTGGGGTGACCTCACCTTGATCAATCAAGCTTTCGATTTCGCTAAAGTATGTGTGTTCATCAACATTCTTGATGTCTAGGTAATTGGAAGCCAGAGTCTTGAATCCTTGTGATGTGCAGTATGACAAGTGTATATGCATATCCATTCTTCCGGGGCGTAATAGAGCCGGGTCGAGTTTTTCCTTGTAGTTTGTAGTGAAAACAATGATTCTTTCATCTCCACATGATGACCATAGCCCATCTATGAAATTCAGCAATCCTGACAATGTTAACTGCAGGTACATAACATCATGTGAACTTTCATCAAGCCATTTTCATCAACCAATTAGTATGAAATAAATGAATGGAAATGGTTACTGTTACCACATCAAGCTTACTACTGTAACATCACACACATTCAACCATTTTTTAAAACATTGTGCACTTGATTGCAGAGCATACAAACAACTTTCAAACAGAGTATGCCTTAGAATTGAGTTTCAAAAGGTCGAATATGATTGTGATAACCGAGTAATATGTCTCCAAAATTCAAAATCATTGTAAAAAGGTCGAATGCCATTAAAAACAGAGACAGAGACAGACACGCATTCAAATTTTAGGACAAAACATTAAGTGAAGCACCAACCTTGTTTGGAGAATCATAGCCATGGTGGTGATAATCTTGGCCAAGATTTCGATCCTGCATTTCAATGCTGCAATCAATATCCTCAATTACAAGAATTGAACGATTGGTTGTGGAAACCAAAATTCTTCTCAAATCTGAGTTTGAGAATAAACTGGTCAGCTCCAAATCATAGATATCAAACTTCAAATAATTAGCCATGGCAGCCACTAAGCTGGATTTCCCTGTTCCCGGTGGACCATATAATAAATACCCTCTTTTCCAGGCCTTCCCCACCTTCTTATAATAATCTTTCCTCTTCATAAACCTGTCCAAATCGTCAATTATAGTTTTCTTTAATTTTGAGTCCAGTGCTAATGTATCAAATGTTGCCGGATGGTCCAAATTGATTGAACCCCAAACGCCGCCGCCACCACCGCCGCCACTGCCGTAGTTATAATCGTCGTCGTAGTTAGGGCAATCCCTAGTGTATAGCTTCACAGCCCTCTCTTCAGCTTTAATTTCTTTAGCTTTTTCCAAAATAAAAGGCAAATAATCATTCATGACTATCTCCTTGTACCTTTTCTTGAAAGTCAGCTCAAACTTCCGCTTCTCCGGCATGTGATACTGCTCGTAGCGAGCTTCCTGTAGTACAAATCTCCACTTGAGTACAATGTTTTCTCTAAAGACGTCGGTGATTTCTTGATCCTTTTCCATGGAAACACTAATTGATTTCTGCTTAGGGATTTTGGCGACTTTGAATCTGTCCGTCGTCGGAGAAATCTTTGTACTAAGATAAATCTCAGCCGACTCGTAGATCTGGTTCCGAATCATACCGGCGTTGTCGTCGATTACGATAGTCAAATGGTTTGACAGAGGAGTGAAAAGATAATTAATTAGCGAGTGGATGTGGGCTTGAAGCGAATGGGGAATCAATTCGTTGGCCATGGAACGAATCAGCATCATTACTGCTGCAAATTGAGCGTATGCAGAGAAGAGCGAGGTCGCTGATGACTGCATCTCCGAGAAGGGATACATTGTGCTGTGAGGATAATTAGAGACGATGGATTTAGCCGGAAATTGTAGAATCTTACGCCGGTGGTGGATCGGAACTCCGGTGAGAAGGAATTGGTTAGGTAAAGAGTAAAAGAGGCTTAATCGGTGTTTATGTGTTGAGCTTACTTTTCCTCCTATTTATAGGAGCATACAGTAGGCGTAACTGTTGACCAAGAGATTACAGGCGGTGTGTGTTACCGCCATTTTTTTTCCCCTTTTGTTTGGGTGGGTGATGAGGGAGGGGTTGGGGGAGTGTTGCCGTGTTGGTGGAATAATACTACCCGTTCAAAATATAAGATATCATACGATTCTCATAATATAAGTTATTTTATAATACTAATGTAATATTTATTGTTTATTTCTCTATCTTACTTTTAATTTATTATGAATCCAACAATTTTTCATTACTCAACAATTATTGCATTAATGATAGTCAATGGGTATTTTAGACATTAACCTTCAAATTAATGACATTCAACCACCTTCTTTAATCTGTGTGAAAACTCCTAGGATGAATTATATTTTTGACCGGAGGTAGTAATTGTTTTTTTATTTATCCATTGACTTTTGTGGTTATACATCTTCATAAATCTATAGTCATTCGTTTCAAAATATAAGTTATCATACAATTTTTATATAGCTTCAAAATTGTTAAATGTCATTAATGTACGTTTTATTTTCTTTTGAAAATTCATTAATATACGGTTAAAATGTCTAATATACTCTTTTAGTGTCATATAGCAAAGTTATCCTAGAGTTTTCTCATTTCTCATTGACTAATAAATTGGTTAAATGTTATTAATGTACAACTAAATGCCTAATATGCCATTTGATTATCATAAATGCAAAATCATTAGAGTTTTCACACAATTGATTAAAATAGTAGTTAAATATCTTTAATATATAGCTAAAATGAATAATACACCATTTGACTGTCATAAAGGCAACGGTTATAAAACCACCGTCCAAAAATATAAATCCATATACATTTTTTGTTTTGTTTCGTAATATAAATTTATTTAGAATACGCATAAAATATTTATTACATGTTTCTCTTTTCGCTCTTCATTCATTAATATTTATCAACTTTTCAATACTTTATGACTATTTTATTAATGACAGTCAAATGTTATTTTAGTTTTTTTTTCATTAAAATTACTAACAAATGAATAATTTAACTAAATTTCCTAAACGGTGTGAAAAGTCCTAATGGACTTATATTGTGGACGAGAGGTAGTAAGTAAAAGTGATTGAATGGATATAACTTAGGTGTAAGATGATGAAAATAATAATAAATATTATATGGGAATTGTGAATTACTTATATTATAAAACAAAATTAAAAAAAAATATATAATAACTTATATTTTGAGATGAATGGAGTTTTAAATTATTAAGTAATTACTAACTCCTCTAACAAAATAAAAAAATAAAAAAATCAACAACTTTTTTATTTGAGGGAAAAAATAATTCTATTCAACTATATCCGCTAAAAGGCGGGGTATGCATCATCAAGTAAATAAATTACAATCCTTTATTATTATTTTCAAGTACAAGTATAGCATACAAAAATAATGTATGTTAATTAGTCTGTCAATATACTATTTCCAATTTTTTTTTAATATACTAGTAGTCTAGTACTAAAGATACTTGTTCATCACGTATCCTGTGAAAACGATTAATATACCAATACTAATAGTACTACTGTACTACTACAAGTATATTGTGCTGTACACACTTCTTCTAAAAAATACGTATTGTACACGCAACGCAAGCTGAAACTTGCGAAACTGTAGTCGGTGAAGAAAATTGATGTCATTCGGCGTTGTTGACCGGAGGTTGAGGAGACTTGGTTTTCTTGGTCACCACGTTCCAATCTATTTCCTTTTTTGGGTATTAACATTGAATTTTGCTTGATGTAAAAATTTTCTATATGACCATCGAAAAGACACATAACATATTAATATTAGCATTCTCAAAATGGAGGTGGTTCCGCCCCTGATTAACATTGAATTTTGAAGTTTCTCTATGACCATCGGATTTAAAGCTTCTTATGGAATTCTTTTTTATTTTCTTTATATTAACTTCATAATAATGTTTTAAATTCATTAATTACTAAATATAATAGGTATAGCACATCATATCGAGCGGATTATACGTGACTTTTTCTCGAGTAGTACGGAGGAGCGCTGAAAGATCCACCGGAAACAGTGGGATGTGCGCACCATGCCTAAGGACTTTGAGGTCCGGGACCTTGATTGTTTTAATTTAGCACTTCTTGATAAACAGGTTTGGCGTGTGATGAAACCATCTACTTCTCTTGTCTGTTGGGTTCCACAAGCAAAATATTTTGCGAATAGCAATATCCTAGATGGAGTGGTTGGCCCAAGACCCTCATTTTTATGGCGGAGTATATCCCGATGGGAGGGATCTCTTAGTACGTGGTTTACACTGGAGAGTGGGCAATGGTGCATTGATCAAAGTCTATTCATATGCCTAGTTACATATGCCTCTCACTTTCCGGGTGTCCTCTGTTTTTCTTCTACTTGACACAAAAGTAGATGCACTTATTGATGGCCATACACGCACGTGGAATAGGGATTTAGTGCAGAAATCCTTCTTCCCATATGAGGCACAAGCCATATTGAGCATTCTGCTTTCCATGAGAGCCCATGGCGATGATGTTTTGTGCCATTATGATCGGCGCGGACAATATTCAGTTCGATGGGGTATCGCCAGGCCACACAATTTTATCATCCAATGCTCCTCTCGGATAGGCCATCTTCCTCGTCTACCCCTGACCGTGTATGAAGCCGTATATGTAACCTCTTTGTTCGTCCCCGAGTGAGGCACTTCTTGTGGAATGGTCTTCAAAATTGTCTGGCGTCATATGCCTCATTGAAGCGTAGAAGAGTTTGGTACAAGACTTTTCAACATTGTGGGCATTCAGAGGATGATCTGAAACATGTGTTTCTCCGTTGTGTGGCGAAATAGGTCTGGACAAGGGTGGGGAATGCTCGTTTGCAGGCGTCTCTTCTGCATTCTCATGATTTTCATGGACTATTGCAGGCATTATGTGATATGTGCGACCGTGAAGAGTTGGATGTACTTCTCACGATCTTATGGAATATTTGGAAGGCAAAGTGTGCATGGCTTTATGTTGACAGGCATGTTGATATCAGAGTTTTGATTTTGAGTGCACGGATGGAAGCGTATGATTATATTCATGCCATGCAGACTACTTTAATGCGCATGTCGGGGAGCACTTGGCCTTCTTTGTGGTATCCACCCTCTCCCGGTGTAGTTAAGGTCAATACTAATACGGCTTGTGCAGATGGGGCATCAGCTATTTGGCATCATTTTTTATGATCATGATAAAAGGATTCTCTATTCCATTTCGCAATGAGTTCTGGGTAATTTGGAAGTTGAAGCTTTGGAGCTCACGACCATATTCCTTAGCATCGTCGTGAGGAGATCAACGGATTGTAGTTGAGAATGATTCACTTGCTTGTATCCAACGCCTTCAAAATAGTGGCTCAGACCTCTCTTCATTGGGTTTTTAGTCTCCGATTACTTGAGTTTGGCTAGGGCTTTTGTGTCATGTTCCTTCTCTTTTATTCGGTGTTTAGGCAATTGGCCTGCTCATTATCTTGCGCGGGTTGGTATGTCTGCTTTTTGTTTAGTCATTTGGGGCATAAATCCACTACGCAAATGGGACGGAACAAAAAAGGAATGGAAAGTAAGATGACTGAAACATGTCTGAACCGTTTTTCTATTGGAAGTTATTATAATTAAGAAGTGACGTGTGATGTAGTGGACATGGATTCCTGCCACTTACTTTTGGGGAGACCATGGTAGTTTGATAGGGAAGTCATTTGCGAGGGAAAATACAACACATATGTCTTTGTCTGGCATGGCAAGAAAACAACCATGTTACCTACGTCTCACAAATACAACAATTAGAAGGAACAACCATCCATAGAGCATCAGGTGTTTCTTACTAGTCCTAAGCAGTTCCAACAAGATTTGACAGAGACTTTAAATGTGTATGCTTTACTAGTGATGAGGAACACATAGACTACTCAATTACCACCAATATTAGTTAAGGTCAGAACACTTTTTGAAGAGTTTAAGGATATGTACCCTGGTGATCTCCCACCTGGTTTACCATCAATGAGATCGATCCAGCACAACATAGATTTCATCCAAGGGCTCTTAATTCCAAATCTGCCCCACTACAAACTAAGTCCCAAAGAACATGAAATCCTACAAGGAATTGTTGATGATTTACTACAGAGGAAAGTCATTCGACCCAACACTAGCCCTTGTGTTGTACCAGCTCTATTAGTACCAAAAAGAGGTCAATAAAGAATGTGCACTGACAACATAGCCATCAACAAGATAACCATCAAGTACAGTTTCCTATACCAAGGTTGGAGGACATAATGGACCAACTATAAGGGTCCAACGATTTCACCAAAATAGACCTGACTAGTGGTTATCACCAGATCATGTTCAAACAAGGGGTCGAATGAAATACGGGGTTCAAAACTAAAGAGGACTTTATGAGTTGATTGGGTTAGGCTTCTAGAATAGATTGGTCCATCCCATACATCAACTTAGTAGATTTCCCCGACGTTTAACGCCTCTGACCTTTCAGCTTACCATCCACCACATGTTTGAGACGGAGATAGTAATTAACCTATCCAACAATCAATATTTCAAAGGTATAGTTACAATATACTCGGTCATAACATGTATTTTTTTTTGAGTGGTAATTAACATACTCGGTCATACCATGTATTATTTGTTGGAAATCTAGATCCGGATCGGATTATTAAAGATTCAATCTTATTGAATCACGCAGCGTAATCAGATTCAAAATCCGTTAAATACGAAAATGTTTATCATGAATTAAATTTAATTATTCTACTATGCAAAAGAAGATTAGAAATCGTTGTCAATCTTGAAGAACAATGTAGATGCCAATCATCGTTTTTGAATTGCTTGAATATGCATCTGGGAAAAACTAGATTTTTTTCTTAATTTTAGAGTTTATGAAAAACTAAATTTTTTTTTCCTCCCCTAATTTTGTGTTAATAGGCGCCACTTTTATTGTGAAAAGCACATTGTCTTTTGCTTGTGTATTTAAAGATGACAAACTCTTCTAATTTCTATTGTAAATATATTAGGTCAAACCTAATATAAGAGTTTAACCTAATATAAGAGTTTATCTCAAATCAATTTATTATTCCTTAAACAAATTTTGTGTGTGTCTAGGACTTTTGCTCGCTCTCTCTCTCTTAAATCTTTCTCCTCTTTCTCTCTAACCTAGCATCCTCTTCCAGATCTTAGATCCTCCGGCGCCGGTGGCCTATGGCTGCCGGTGTCCCCTCTTTTTTCCTTCCGTCTCTGTTCGTTTTGTCCTCGTTTTTCTCTTTTCTTTGTGGTTGTTTAAGATGATCTCTCTTCTCGGGAGATCTAGATCTAGTTTTACTTTTCTTTGTTCTTGTTTCTGTCGGCCTTGCATGTTCTTCTTTGGCTACCTCTATTGCAGTCAAAGAAGTGGTTGTTGTTTGTCATCTCTTTTGGTTTCATTGGGTTTTTAGACCATCGCCGGTTGTTGCTTTTAGTGGTGGCCGGTCGGATCTCATTTTTCCGGTGGAAACTCCAGTGGTTGCGGATGTTTATTCGGCTTGCATGTGGATTTTACCGGCGGATTTATGACCGCTAATCTGGATTCCGTCTTCTTCTCGCGAATTTTCTGATGGTTAGTGGCGGCGATGGTAGTGGTTGGGCTGACTTCTTCGGCGGAGGCTTTTCCGGCAGTGGTTGTTTTTATGTTTGTTTGTTCTTTGTGTGTTGGATTGGGTCGGTTACAGTCGTTCTTACCGGATTGTCTTTTAGTTTTTAGATTTGTCTATGTCCTTTTATGCTATGAAAAAGGTTAAATATTGTGTAACGATACCAAATCAAGTTCTCTCTGAGGTAGAATTTGGTCGACATGGGTTTCCCAAATCCTTTATTTCCTTTTCTTTCGTTTGTGGTTGTAGTCCAGCTCTAGCTAGGCTGGTAGTGATCCGGGTTATGTTCCGGCTGTTTCCCGGCGTTGTAATATGTTTCTTAGTTTTAATAAAATCCTTTTGTTTCTAGTAAAAAAAAAAATTATTTCTTAAAGAAAAAGAAAACCAATTACTAATTATCTTTTTATTATTATTTATCAAATAAATAATAAAAACCAACAACTAATTATCTCATTTTATTGTTTATCAAATAAATATAATTTACACACAACACTAATTGAAAAACAAATTTTCAATTATTATTAGTCAACTATACTATAATACTATATGCGCACACAGCCACTTGTAGTATAGAAAACTATTTATTTTGCCAATTAGTCAACACACTATATGTGCACACAGTCACTTGTAGTATAGAAAACTATTTTTTTATTTTAATACTTTATTTATCAAATAAATGATGAAAGCATATTCTATTAAATAGAAAACTATTTTCTATCTAATCAGATAATTAAAATAAAACTGATTTCAACTCGTATAACGGGAATTAATCGGGCTATGGACCTATAATCAAAAGCTCCAATAAATCGAATAACTGATCAAACTTTTCAATAATATCATCCTCGTTATTAATCCCTATATTATGCCATCATAAATTCATGATTGCACTCTTTTCGATCATAGAATTACTTACTCTACTATATATATAAATAAATAAATACCGAGTGTCCACTGATATAACCATTACCTATAGATAACCCTTCATTGATGATTCGCGTACGAAGCCATGCATATTCCGTTTAACCCCTTCATAAAATCTTATCCTCGACTACCATTAATTCACTAGTGATCTATATTTATAATCTAAGATCATAAATTCGGCCGATCGATCAGTTCCAGAATTAACAAATGAGAGAACCGTCTTTCTACTTTCCACAGGAAGGAATGGACTCCATCTTTGTGACTTACATTCCCGGCTATCTATTCTTGAATGATGCCAACATGGACGTGTTTGGGAAAGCTTCATTGAGCTGACTTTAACGACACATCAAACAATATCCTAAAATAGACATAAGTCTATAATCACATCAGGATTAAGATTAATCAATAAATTGTCAACTTGTGATTTAATTAGATTAAAAAATCAAATCGGTCCAAATCATACACGATCAAATCATGTATAAGTGCTGCCACTAAAATGTCTAATATTGACTGTCCGGATGAGACGGTCACATATGAAGTGTTCGGGGACACTAGTGGTGGTTTAATTGAAAGATCCCGAACTTCAATTAATTCACCACGGATTTAAAATTTAAAGATTATCACCATTAACTCAATCCTCTTATACATAATTTTTATGTAGTGAGTATTATGGTCGTATTATGAAATTTTTGGGATATTATGTGATGCATATTTAAATATATAAAAATATACTAAAAAAAGATAAATAACAAATGAATAAAAAAAAAACCATATTGCTTTTCAGGTATCATGTGTAACATTATTTGCGTGTTAATTAATTGGTATACAAAATGATTTGAGAGAGGCAGTATCACACTTTAAATGCGTTACTGGTTACTCCAGTTGTGCATTTATCATAAAGCAAAGGAATCTTTGTCTCCTTCTGTCGTAACGTGAGAAACCTTTCTAATCGTGCGCATCTGATTTCCTAAAACCGTACCATGTGTATTTCACCTTAAAAGCTCAGATGGCCCGTATGGTCATGAGATCCCTACGTAGACGATTCCCACAAGAGTCCTACAAAAACGACCGCTTCAATTGTAGTTGTAAAAACAGTACATTAATTTGTGAAATGATCATATTATTAGAAGATAAAGCACAAGAGATAAACAGATGAAGTCAAAAAAAATCAAAAGAAAAGATAAAGTTGTTATATTTCATTAATTTGTGAAATGATCATATCAGTCATTTTCAAGTCCTTTTCTTGTCATTATGTAGAGAAGCCTACAAGTACAGAGGAAATCTGATTTTCCATCATAACTTTTTGTATGAAAATTCTATCCCGTACTCTCTTCGTATTTATCGTTCGTGACATCCGCAACATGTGCACTCTCTTCGCTCTATAATTACATCACACTATGATTCTATGAGCAAAAAATATTATTTCTATTGGATGCATATATCTTTACTTTTACATCACCATCTGGAAATTTTTGGAGTTCATAAATTATCAAACTACTAGACTTCATACAACTAAGAAGAGAGTTTTAATTATACAAATTTGAATTCATCCTCCACATTCAATTTCAATGGAACTTTATCAATTAACAAAACTACACATAGTTGAATCTGCTAATTAATTATGTTATTTTAATAAAACATGGCTGTGAAATTTTTATTTATTGATTACTAATCTTATTTTAGAAGAATGTGGTAAAATATAATTTTTACATAGTATTGATATATTATAATTAAACACGGTATTATGAAAAAGATGTCTAAAACCCATATTCAGATTTCAATACAGTTGAGTATGATTCTAGATAACATCAAAATGAAATTGATTCCCTTAATTCTAAGTAATTTTTAGCCATAACACCAACCTCAAATTTGAGTTTCATCAGAGTTCCATCTCAAAGGAAAAAGTTATCTAGAAAAAAAAAAACAGAAAAGAGCACTTCTTAAGGTAAACCCACCAGGGTTATAGTTCATGGCTTAATAATATAATATAATATTCATTAGCTACTAGCAAGACTGTCATGCCACAACCTTCATACATTCTTCATCTTCCACTTTTTCCTCTGCCTCTTTCTTCTTAACACCATCATGATCATCAACTCCCTTCTTCACGTTAATGCCCTTCTTTTCACCAGCTGCAGCTGCATTTACTTCTTTGTCCTTCTTGGCTTTGGCTTCTTCTTCTTCTTCTTCTTCTTCATCTTCTTCCTTTTCCTTTTCCTTCTTCTTCTTATGGATGAAACCAATCAGTCCTTTAAGGGTTGCCTCCACCTCGTCGTGGTGGAGCAGCTGCTCCGCCATTTCAGCCGGTGTCACCTCCGTTGTTTCTATCAACCCTTCGATTTCTTCAAACAAAGGATGATCCTTCAAACCAAGATAATTGATAGCCAGAATCCGGAAACCAGATGGAGTGCAGTAAGACATGTGGATATGCACATCCATACGACCAGGGCGTAACAATGCAGGGTCTAGCTTTTCTTTGTGATTTGTAGTGAATATTATCACCCTTTCATCTCCACAGCTTGACCATAATCCGTCTATGAAATTCAAGAAGCCTGATAATGTCACCTGTCGTTAATACAAAAATGAAATGTTAAGCTATAATTAGCGCAGTGTAGGCATACCTTAACGTGTGGACTTGTGATAAAATGATACTTTTGTTTTTTTTTTACATACATATCAATCACATTTGGTTAAGACAAGTATTAATTGTAACAACAGGAAATCGGGTATAAAGATTGAAATTTGTGAAAGGTTAAGTATCATTAGCCTAATTCTAGTAATCAAGTATCCAATTTTATAAGTGAATAGAGAATTTTTGGTAGTTGCATAAAGTTTTTTTTCTCTTTATAAATCTATTTCATCATACCATAGATACTTCTGTTATATAAAATTGAATACAAAATAAAAATATAATTATTTTTTTGAGGGAAAAAAAATATAGTTTACCCTCGAAAAAAATATAGTTATATAAAATTAGAAATATATAATTATTTTATTAAATTAGTACTTTTTTTTTTAACAGATATTCTAAGCCTTTTCTATTGTTAATGATGACAATATGCGATGATTCCTGATCCTTGTGCATCACTAGTCCGTTTTCGTATATTACATGTGTTTTATATGGAAAAGGGTAAAATAAAAATTAATGTATTTATTCGCATGGTGGACATTGTTAGGCATATTATTATCAGACATCTTTTTATCGGTACGTAATATGCATTTTCATAAGATAATTAGCATCATGGAAAACAGAACGTAAATATATAAATAATTAAATAACAATAATAACAACAACAACAACAACAATAATAATAATAATAATAATAATAATAATAATGAAATTTGGAGAAAATCGGAAACGAACCTGACTGTCTTCTTTTTCACTCTTTTCAGAATTAGCGGTCGGTTTAACGGTGGCGCGTTCCTTAAGCTCGACGGTGCAGTCAATATCCTCCACCACCAATATACTCTTATTCGCCGTCGCCACCAACAGTTTCCTCAAATCGGAATTCAGTTTCACCGCCGACAAATCCAAATCGTAGATGTCGAAATTCAAGTAATTAGCCATTGCAGCAATCAGACTCGATTTCCCGGTGCCCGGAGGTCCATACAGCAGATATCCTCTCTTCCAAGCCTTCCCTACTTGCCGATAATAATCTCTTCTCTTAACAAATCTATCTAAATCCTTCAATATCATATCCTTCAGCTCTGAATCCATTGCCAGAGTATCAAATTTAGCCGGATGATCCAGAGTTATATCCACCCAAGCTCTACTAGCATCATACATTTCCTCTGGATCTACAGTGAAAAGCTTGAGCGTTCTCTTCTCGTGTTCCTTCAATTTTGCTTGATTAAGGAGAAAAGGCAAGTATGAATCTATGACCATATCTTTGTATTTCTTATGAAAAGTAAGATGAAAACATCGCTCTGCTCTTGTGATGAAAGTCCTACTACGAGAGTTGTAGAAATTTCTAGGTGTTTCAGCTTTGTTGACGAACCAATGCCACCTCAATTTGACTCCGTTGAATTCGTCTACTACTGCGTCGTCTTTCTCCATCCTGACATTGAAGCTCTTCTCCTTCACAGCTTTGCTGATCTGAAGCCGTCGGGTAGACGAATCGACCATGTCGCCTAGATAGATCTCAGCGGCTTCGTAGATTTCGTTAGTATCAAGCTTATCAAATTCACGAATCACCATAGTGAAATCATTCGAGAAACGACTAAGAAAGCTTCTGACGCCGGAACAGAAATAGACCTGAAACTCGTTCGGAAGGATTTCACGGAGCACAGAGCGGGCAAACATGGCGGTTGCAGCAACAGAACCAACACCGGCTAGGATTGATTTAGTCATCGCTAGTTTTGATGATTCTTCTGACATTTTTTTTGGCGTGATTTTGTGGTTTCTGGTGAGAAGGAAAACGGAATGAAAAATCAGTTGAAACTTTTTTTTTTTCAGGAATAGTGGAAGCGATGAGAGATTGAAGTAACTGAAACTGCAAGTCTGGGAAATGTGGAAATGGTGGTGGTTATAGGTGTAGCTGAACAGTAATTTTGCCGTAGCCGAATTGGGAGCACGCGGGAGGGGAGGGGAGGGGAAGGGAATTTTCGGTGTTGCCTACATACGTACACTTGGCATCGTATCTTTTGGACGGTTAGGATTTGATAATATGTCCACAAACACACGGTGTTTCGCCGCGTGTAGAGACATGACACAAGTATTTTTCATTGATTTGTTATGTAGGTTTTTAGATTTAGATTATGAGTTTTCTCAAACAAAAAAAAAAAAATAAGAGCAATGATTACAGTAAAATTTATATTAACTTATTATGAACAACAAGTACTATCTTTGTCTCAAAATATAAATTTGTTTGTGTTTTTTTACACTGATTAAAAAAGTTGGTAAAATATATTATGTGTCATTAATTTTAATTAAAAAAGCTAAATATTCTATCAATTAGGAATTTGTATTTTACTCAATATGTCGTGTCATTGAGCATCCGTTGATATAATCAATTCATATAGACCAACACTCCATAGAATATCCGTAATCAAGCTAAAATGTTTTCGTAAACCCTCTTCATTACCTCTTACACTTATTTATCGTTAAACCACTAGTGATCAATTACTTATAAATTACAAATACAAACTCCTGGGATCTTTCTACTTTCCGTAAGAAGAAATGAATTCCTTATATGTGACACGCATTTCAGCTACTCAACGTGAAAGTGATTCGAAACGTGCGACCTAGCAATCCTTTATGAACACATCAAACTCTATATCAAAACAATGATTAGTTTGTAATCACTTCATGATTAAGATTAATCAATATATGATCATGTTGTGATTTAATAAGATTTCTCACTCACAGAATTATATGAGAAATACATAATAAATCGATCATAGTTCTACATGATAGTCATTGTAAATACCCCACTTAGATACCAATATCGATAATTTGGATAAGATTGTCATACCATAAAGTGTTATTGGCGTTTTAATGGTAGTTTAATTAATAGACTACATACTTTGATTAAGTTTAGCACAAACTAATTAAACAATTTAAATGTATCACCATAAACTTAAATTTTTCGTGTGAAACAAACTAAGTTATTTGATAAAATGTGATACGACTCAGAGTTTTCAGTAGTATATTATTTATTAGCGCAAAGCAAATTATATTATAAGATGATTAATGAATGTGTCATTCATTAATAATAAAAATAATTACAACAAATTGTCTTTAGGTATTACACCTAACGGTCTCTTACTTGCCCGTAAGGACAAACAATAAATATATTTAGAGCACTCATATCCCATCTACAACAGATAAGATACATCCCTCAAAACCTATACCCACCAAGGTTGTTAGTGTAGTGCCTAAAACCCATCAGGGTTAGTTCAAGGCTTTATAATCATGATGTTGCAAGTCAAGTCACAACCTTCATGCTTTCTTGATCTTCCTCTTTTTCTTTTGCCTCCTGCTTCTTAACAACATCATCAACTCCCTTAACATTGCCCTCCTTTACACCTAACTCTGCTTCTTTTTCTTTCTTAGCTTTGATTTCTTCAGTTTCTTTCTTCTTTTTATAAAGGAAATCGATCAATCCTTTAAGGGAGGCCTCCGCCTCGTCGTGATGGAGCAGTTGCTCCGCCACTTCAGCCGGTGTCACCTCCATTGTTCGGATCAAATCTTCGATTCTTCAAACAAAGGATGATCCTTCAAGCCAAGATAATTGGTGGCCAGAATCCGGAAACCAGATGGAGTGCAATAAGACATATGAATATGCACATCCATACGACCAGGGCGTAACAGTGCAGGGTCTAGCTTTTCTTTGTGATTTGTAGTGAATATTATGATCCTCTCATCCCCACAGCTTGACCATAATCCGTCTATGAAATTTAGGAAACCTGATAATGTCACCTGTCATTAATAAAAGCACAATGTTAAGGTCTCATTATTAGAAGTTAGAACTACTACTTTCTTTTATCTGTTGACATATGTTAAAATGTACAATAATGATAATTATATGATGATTTCTTTACGACTTTACCCATCTATCATGCACCTCTCACTTAAGACAAGGATGAATTGTAACATTATTACATGAAATTGGAGTTAAGCTATGTCAATAACAAAATAAATGCAACAAAATGACATAACACAGATACCATTATTAATTATGCTGTAGGACTCTTGATAGATGAGTTTCAAGTTATAGTTAAATATGTAAAAGCGTGTTCTGTCCATTTTTTGTGTGGACATACATAGTAGTAGCTATGTACTCTCATAGGTATTATGACACGATAAATAATACAACATGAAGTGATATTAAACATATAATGATATGACATTTATTTAAAAAGGTATACGTGTCACTGCCATGTTATGAGTGGTCTCACATATACATCAAATTATGATATTTGTTATGTAAGGTGAATAATATCATTTTTTTTTGCTTAAAACCCCCGTATCCGAAATCAACTGGTCCGACTAATATGAAGTTCGGTCGGATCGTTGCATGCAAGTCTGACTAATTATTCAAATGAAATTGAGTATAAAGAATGGAATTTGTGAGGTAAGTATCATTAACCTATTTTTTTTTATTAGATTAACCTAATTTTGTTACAAATGGCAAAATCTACGTTATTCCAAAAAAAAAAAAAAAAACAAAAAAAAAAAAACTTACATAAGTAAACCCTTATCTATTTAGCATTTATGATATAACAATTGTATATATATATTAAACAATTATAAATGAATCATTTACTTTAAAATTTACTTATATATATTCCTATTATATAAAAAGAATATACGGAAACAAAAAAGATGCGTGGAAGGTCAAACGACACAAATAAAATAAGACGAATGAAGTAATGCATATCATTTAATAAACGTTCCGCATTAATATTCTAACAGTAATTTTATGGTGGTCCAGGTCCAAGTTTTTGGACCATCAAGTCAGCACTTTCAAAGTGATACATTTGTGAAAAGTTTTACAGGTAGGATGCCATTGATGGAAGTTGAATTCTAATAAAATAGGATTTTTTTAAAATTTGTGATATTCTAAAATTTAGGACTCCTATTTTTTTACACTAAAATTTAGGATTCCTAATCCATAAGCTTGTCTCTAGCACGTTATCAATATATGACTTGGAATCAATCAAAAAGGAAAAAGAAAACATATTCCACGTCAAAATACACTTGACTTGGAATCAATCAAAAAAGATAAAAAAAAAAAATTCCACGTCCAAATACACTTTACAACCATCGTCCAAAAAGAGAACACCTTTCATGAGTTTCTTCCCAATTTCGTCTTATACCAACCAAATCTTTTTCTACTCCCTCCAAATACTTTACAAATTTCTTGTAGTCAACGAGCACAGAAGTCTTTTTTAAAATACGAAAGGACCTGCTCTCGCACCTGACCCGTTAAATTTTTTAAAAGATGACCCTTGACTCATAATCCAATTTGGATTTTTAAAATTAATACTTATAAATTTATAATACGATTTATCGTTCTCGATTTCCGACCCGCGTCCTAAAATTTTTACAACCGCCTTTGCGGGTGAGCATATTCATTCAGGGGAGGCATCTTTTTTTTTTTTTTTCCCAAAAAGAACTCTAACTCACTGTAATATTATGACCTAGTACTCCCTTCGTCCCACTTTGTTCGGGACTTTTGAGAACTCATAAAAAATAAGGAGACATCATTTTAATGAGCATATTCATTCAGGAGAGGCATCTTTTTTTTCCCCAAAGAGAACTCTAACTCACTGTAATATTATTACCTAGTATTAACCACTGCACCAATACCTTGTTGGTATTGGATTTAAAAATAAAATAAAAAGTTTGTATATACCTTAATTTTATTGACCAAATCATAACAATTTTAATTGATTATAAATTCTGCAGGCTGCTAGTATTTATTTTTACAAATTATTGACTTTCTAACTTATTCGCGTGGTCACATTGTTTCATTAGCGTTTGGAGAAAACAGAACCTGAAATTATACAAATTTTATTTCAAATAAAAAAAATTAATTTACAAAAAAAAAATAAAAAATGAAGAGAGTTGGAGAAAAAGAGGTGACGGACCTGACTCTCGTCTTCCTCAACAGCATCGGACTTCTTTTTAGAATCAGCGGTTGCTTCATCGGTGGCGCGTTCCTTAAGCTCGACGGTGCAGTCAATATCCTCCACCACCAATATACTCTTATTCGCCGTCGCCACCAACAGTTTCCTCAAATCGGAATTCCTTCTCACGGCCGTCAAATCCAAATCGTAGATATCGAAGTTCAAGTAATTAGCGATAGCAGCAATCAGACTCGATTTCCCGGTCCCCGGAGGTCCATACAGCAAATAACCTCTCTTCCACGCCTTTCCTACTTTCCGATAATAATCTCTTCTCTTAACAAATCTATCTAAATCCTTCAATATCATATCCTTCAGCTCTGAATCCATTGCCAGAGTATCAAATTTAGCCGGATGATCCAGAGTTATATCCATCCAGGCATTACTAACATCATACATTTCCTCTGGATCTACTGTGAAAAGCTTAAGCGTCTTCTTCTCGTGTTTCTTCAATTTGGCTTCATCTAGGAGAAACGGCAGGTATGAATCTAAAACCATATCTTTGTATTTCTTGTGAAAAGTAAGATAAAAACATCTAACCTCTCCTCTTAAAGTGGAATTCATATCACGAGGATTGTAGAAATTTCTTCCATGTGATTCAGCTTTGTTGACGATCCAAATCCACCTCAATTTGACTCCGTTGAATACATCTACGATTTCTTCTCCTTTCTCCATCTTCACATTGATACTCTTTTCCTTCTGTGCTTTGCTGATTTTAAGCCGTCGGGTAGATGAATTGACCATGCCGCCTAGATAGAGCTCAGCCGCTTCATAGATTTCGTTATTAACAATCTTATCAAATTCATCGATCACCATAGTGAAATCATTCGAAAACCGACTAAAAATGCTTCGGATGCCGGAAACGAAATAGTCCTGAAACTCGTCCGGTAGGATATCCCGGAACACAGTGCGTGCAACCATGGCGGATGCGGCAATAGGACCAACAGTGGCTAAGATTGTCTTAGTCATCGCCAATTTTGATGATTCTTCTGACATTTTCTTTGCTTGGATTTTGTTGTTTATGAAGAAAAGGGATCGGAATAAAAAATGAGTTCCAACTTTTTTCCGGAATATTGAAAGTGATCAAGATTGAATGAAGTAATGGTCTGGAAAATGTGGAAATGGTGGGTATACTTGTAGTAGGTGAATTGGGAGAACGCCGGCAGGGAAATTTGGTGTTGACTTTGACTATATACATAAGAGTGACTAGATAGACTTGGTATTCGAGAATCAATATATCTCCGTTTCAAAATATAAGTCGGTTCGAAATTTTTTTCATTTTTATTAAGAAATTTAGTTAAATTTATAATGTGTCATTAGTTTTAATTAAATAGATTGAAATGACCTTTTATTAATATCTAATAAAAAATGATTAAGTATATAATAAAATAAACACATTTTTAATATATGTGTTTTTTAACATGTTATATACTATGTTCACTTTAGTTGATTAAATTATTTGATTTTTTATATTAGGCAATCACCAAATACATCATTTATTATATTCTTTTTATATTTATTTTATTAAGAAGTAAGAAAATAAAAAATAATATTATATTAATTATATTATAGGAGTTTTTAGTTATATCGGTATTCTAATTAAAAGCACATATTTTTAATATATGAGTTTTTGATAATTGAATCAGTTATTTTAACACGGGAGGAATAATGATTATTATAGTCCAATTTGGTGTGGACGGCAGGATGTTATAATACAAGAATTGATATGCTATGTATTTAGATTATTGATTGATTATAGTAAAATTTATATTAATTGATAACGTATTACGAAAAAAAGTGCTTGAAATATTTGGCGGTACTTGTCAAGTTGGTTTTTGATGTGTGTTCCTTTTAAGTTTTGTCAGATTGGATTACGCCGGATAATATTATTATAAAATAAATAGTATTATTATTATTATTATTACTATTATTTTATTCTCATGTGTGAATTTTTGCTGTGCGTTATTTTTTTTTCCTTTTCCCGAAACCGGATATTTATTTATAATCAACAAAGTGTATAAAAATGTTCAAAAAACAACTGTACAAGGAACTAGATTGATTTTTCTATAGTGAAAAAACGCAAAAAAGTCAGCTCTAAGCTAGTTTGAGTTCCCGTGCTCGCCGAATAGCTTCCGAAATGAAGATCATCTTCGGGGGCGTGATCGGTCTCCGTGGTGGCTCTCATGATTGCGCCAATACCAAAATCCCTGAACAATCTCTCGAAATAAGAATCTCTAGAATTTAATAGTATCGTGTTTGTACATATTTGTACTCAAGCATTTTTCCAGCCAAATCGGAGTCTCATTGGCAATAGTGTATTTTTCTCTAAAATGGTTGATTATGATTTTACTTTTTTTTTCTTCGGGAAAACCGATCCTTTTATTCAATGATAGTGGAAAAATCCAAAAGTAACAAATCATAGAGATGAATCAAAAACAAAAGTCGCTAATCTAACATCGAGGCAATCTAATCTAACATCCAGGCAATTCAAAGTTACTAATCTAACATACAAGACAGTCCTGATGTTCTTAACTTTATTTTTCACATTCATATTCACATTCATTAGAATCACATCCAACAATCCTGAGATTCCTAACTTTATTTTCCACATTCGCTAGAATCACATTGATTGAGGGGAGGTTGATTATGATTTTGCTAAGATGAATGTTACGGAAATTGGTCTACTCTTAATGAAGTCATTTATATTGTATATGTAATGTATTCTTTTGTCACAAATGTATTATATTGGTCTGATCCTAATGAAGTAATTTAAGTCCTTTTAGAGTCCTCACATAAAAAAATGAATTAGTGTCATACATTTTAAGTAGAAAGATTTGAGTCTCATCAATGTAATACATTTTACGGAAATTTTAATATGGTCCTGATATAAATATGACTTTATAATCATTACCAATAATTAATTAGATAAAACTGATATGTAAAATACATATTCCACTTATTTTCAGATTTGTCCTTCTTTAAAATATCTTATTGATAAAACATGTATGACATAATGTTCCTGAAATGCCATATATCTTTTAAGTTAAACATCAACAAATACTTTTGCATAAATAACACACTCAGGCGTGCGCCTCAAACAAAAAAATAAACATTATGCATGCTCATTGTTCGAAGCCAGTCAGACATGCACTTTAGCACGAACGACAACAATTTCCCCCGCACAACATCATGGCAAGAATCCAAATCTACAACATGATAAATAACGTAACGGAAACGTAAAACTCTCAACTGTATATTAAAGTAATTCAAAATGACACAACGTGTCTCCTTTATATAAGAGATAAATAACATAATAATAAATTTAAAATAAATAAACTAAAGATAAACTTTTATCCTTTATCACATGAAATGATTTATTTTAAATATAGTTCCTGTCTATAACATCCTTAACTATTTGTGTTGGCATAATCTTCAAATGTCTTGACATATGAAACATAAACAACAAATACAACATTCTAAACATTATAAACAACCACCACTCTTTACCTTTTAATCTCGATGATCCACTTGAATAATTAACACCGACAAACCAATCCTATGAAGAACGTAAGATACAAAAAAAAATACGATCGTGTCGGGAATCGTGTCGGGGATCGCTCCGTGTCTAAAAGTCGGTTTTAAAATTTAATTTAACATTATTTTAAATCAACCGACACGTGTCCGACACCGTGTCGGCGCGTGTACGCGTGTCGTGTCGGGCGCGTGTCGGATACGGCGCACGGATTGGGGCGGGTGGAAAGTTGGGAGTAGTCGGCGGGTGGAAAGTTGGGAGTAGTCGGCTAGGCGGGGGATTAGTCGGGACTAGGCGGATGTGGAATTTTTTTTAATTATTTTTATTAATAATAATGGACTTGACAAAACAAAAATAAAACAAAACAAAATACTACTACAAACGCCAGAAAATAATGATAGTACTACTCTAGTAATACTAAGTACTAACATATCATAAGTCTAAAAATTCAAGTCACAATATAAACACATACAAACATACGTGATACGTCTAAACTCGAAAATAAACACAATCAAAGTCACGTACTCGAGTTAAATTTAATCTAAAAGCGTGATAAAACAAAAGTCAAATACCCTAAAAAAAAAGTCAAATAATTCTCCATTTTCATTCTCTAAGTCCTCATTTCCGACCAGGACCGGCCCTCGCTTTTGTTGGGCTTAAGATCAAGTCCCCGAATTGGACCTTTTAGTTGAAATTTTTTTTATTTTAAAAACATACTTATTGTTAGATATTTTTCATAAATAAATATTTTGGTTATCGTTTGCATACGTGTTGCTGTACGAATTAATGTTATCGCAACGAAACATGGTTCATGAAGGGATATGCATTTTCAGATACATGCATTTTCGAACTGATATGTACTTACCCTTTCGTGTAAGGGTTGCATGCTTTCATCCGGTGAACAGTGACAACCCTACCCTTTCGTGCAAGGAGTACCTCCATTCGTTTATGGGGTACTTGCAACCTATAAAAGTCATAAGTATGCAGACGAAAATTCATAAGTTTGACAACATCATCAGAAAAACTTTGATTGTCCTCGGGTTTGATTCAAACAAGTCACTGTTTGAATTAAACACCCCCATTGTATCCTGAAAAAGATTTTCATTTGATCCCTTAGTGACAAATCGTGTGGGACGAAACATCTCTTAAAAGACAACGTTATTAATGTGCCTTGGAGTTTCTAATTCTCTGTCAAATCCTAAGTACTACATTTTTTTCAACATTTGTCGCGTTTTTAACATCCGTAAATGCAAAAAATTAATAAAACTTGTTTGTATGTCTAATTTTTTTTTTGGGCCAAGTAAATTTTTTTATTGGAAACTTTATCGATTGGAGTAAAAAAAATTGGGCATTTATCAAAAAGAAAATTAACATATTATATTAGGTTGGATCGGATTAAATCTACACGAATTTTTTTTTTCTTTAAGCGAAACATGTACCGTTAGGCTTAAGACCCGGGTCTCGGTGGCCTTAGCATAGGGCCGGCCATGTTTCCGACTCCTACTTTCAGACTTCCAGCCCACCTAGACAGGGCTGAGTAGTGTAGATTCGGGTCGTTCGGTGGCCGCTTGGCGCCTAAACAACCGAGTTGGCCGATTTTTAGAACACTGATCTTAATCAAGAATTACGACAAGAAACGTAATTGTAATTGATACTACGTTTGTAGGATAAACAACAAAAAAAAAATAAAGACACAACTTATAAACCATAATATGAATTCGGAGCTCTCTAATAATGTTAAATATCATCGTCAACACTTACTCATAATTTATTCATAGTTTATTCTTGAATTAGGTGGAAGAACCACGTGGGATAGAAAATGCGGTTTTAAACAAAATAATTAAGGCTAATCATTGACTTTTCTCATACAATAAACATGGACGAACTTCATTAGATCTTTTTTTTTATATAAACTTCATTAAATCTTTATATATTATTATTATCCTTAAATAAAATAGAAATAATTACAATAATAACTGTAACGCCTATGTCCGGATACCGAGTCCTTATCTGAAAACGAAACGTTCGGTACTTGACATTTAAAATAAACCTTAAATCCCACGTAAGCCTCGTGTTATATCAGAGTAATAAAATATTTGCACGGAAGGAAACAAGCTGAAGACTCGGAAAATAGACCCTACCCTCGGGGTCTTCCAAAACAACCATCAACGAGAGAACAACTGCTGTCAAACTAAACCATAAATAATTAAAAGCAAAACTATTATCCATTACAACTGTCTGAAAAGAAGGAGCAACTACAAAAGTAAACTAGAACATAAACGACTTCACTGCTTCACTCTTAAGCTAGCACTCCAAGTTCGTCGTCAATCCAACTAGCATCTGCAAACTTCTTATTCCAAATAAAGGAGTGAGCACCTGGCGGACGCTCAATAAGGAGAAAGAAGATCAAAAGGAGATTCATTGATTGTCATAAGCCGGAAGACACGACATGAATCTACTCTATCCAATTTATAAACAATTGAAAGTATAACTTGAAGAATACGTAAAACACCTTTAAAAGCATCTCTGTACACATAAGGAACTTACTTTAAAACTCAACTTGACATATAAGGGAAAACCACATGTAAATCAACTTTAAACTATGCATAGAAAACATTCCTATTAGCTACTTTCAATTTATCTTGCACGTACTTATTCAGTTACATTAAGTACTTACTTACTTAACATAGCCGCATTCTTAACTTGTCATGTTACATGTCTTGTCTTTTCATAGCTATATTCATTACGTGGCACCAAGAAACCTAACTAAGGGACACAATGTCTACAACATGGCTAATACAACTAACACACCTCCAATCGTGGGAATTAAGGACCCGCAGGAATTAAGGACCTCCGTCTTGAGAAAAACATGGATTAGCATTGTTAGTCAGTCATACCTCCGACATGGGAATTAGGGACCCATGGCACCCCTTTCGGTACATTGCCAATAACGGTGACCTTGCTAAGCATGATGGGGCAAAAACATATAAACACATTGGAGCACATAAGACACATAAGTTCATGTCTAACATACGAGAACATAAAAAAGACCCTAACAACACCAAACTACCATCATATCCCCACTATTCGTAACCAAAAGCGAATAACAATTTACAGAAAATAACAAGAAATAGAATAACGTTATGAAAACGCAGTTTGGCAAATACCCGGCAACACGTAATTATGTTTCGTTTCGTGGAGATGCATTAAATCAATACTCAAATCATCGCAAAACATAATCTTTAAACTTAAAAATGGAACCTTTTGATAAGAAGAACTCCTTACCTTAAAGACGAGCCGAACTACGAACCGAACAACATCTTACTTCCAAAACATACGCGAATCTACAAACACCGAAACCTTAATCTAAAAGCCAAGAACCAAAACTAAACAAGATCAATCTACAAATTAACGAGAGACTACGATAATTACCTTATTGAGAAGAAACAAGATCCAAAACTGCTCCTGAATCAGGATCTGCCTTGAAACCGAGTTTCTGATCTGCAGACATGTCCTGGACAAGGTCGGACACGTCCTGGACAACAAAACTGGGTCACTGAACCGAGTGCATTGCTAGTTCAACGTGCTGGTTGATCCTGGACACGCTTTGGGCTATCTGGCACATGTCCTAGGCACTCTGGAACATGTCTGGGGCATAGTCGGGGCAAGCAGGTCACTTTACCGAGGAAATTCCTTGTGCAGCGTGCCAGAAAGAGTGAAAACTCCAAAAACACGATTTTGATAAATTCTAGGGTTCCTTGAAGCTTTTTTATAGACTTTTCAGGGCTTAGGTCGGTTTTCCCATTACTTGAAGGAAAAGAAAACCTAAAAAGAAAAGAAAAAGAAATTTCCGAAAGGACTAAAATACCCTTACAAAGAGAGGTGAGGGGTTTTACAATAACGATACAAGGATTTTCCTCGAAATGTCCATTTTACCTCTTAAGAAAATCCCAGATATCACACAAACAATTTGTGATATATATCATATATTTTTCGTAAGAGATATATATCATATATATGTATAAGATTTAGATGCGATTTACAGGTGGGTGTTTGAACCCACGTTTTTTTTTTTGAAGCTTCTTGATTCGAAAATAATGGAGGAAGATGGTGGTTTATTTTTTTTGTTGAAGCTTCTTGATTCGAAAAATCATGGAGGAAGATGGTGGTTTATTTTTTTGCTGAAGCTTAATCATGGAGGATGATGGTTGTGGTGGTGGTGGGAAGAAGATGGTGGTGGCGGGTTGATGGGAAGAATAGTTGCGATTTGGGGGCTTGGTATACAACAAGGAAGATGGGCTCAGGGAGGAGGAAGATTGTGGCCGAGAGAGGAGGAAGAAGGGGGCGGCGGCTGCAGGGGCGGAGTTATAGAGGGGCAAGGGCTCGTGCCCCCTTAAATTTTCCAATAAATTACTAAAATACCCTTGCTATTTGTTAATATGTTACACTAATGTGTTTTATGTTGTATTTACCTTTTATATTGAAGTTGCTTGTATGCTCTAGGGGTGTAGTATTGAACTTCTAAACAAAAGGATCCAGGTTTGAATCTAGGAACTTATTTACTCGATTAAACTTCGATTTTTTTTTGTGAACGATCGCTTTATTAGAATGGCCTCCTCGAGGGGGCAAAAGAAAATTTACCGCCCGGCTCAGGCATAGTTCACCATCTTTCGGGTCCCGACAGGTATGCTCACACTCGAACCCTTCTCAGAAGATCAAGGTCGGTCAGCGGTGCACCCCCTAAGAGGATCCCGCCAATCAGCTTTCTTATGACTTACGGGTTTACTCGCCCGTTGACTCGCACACATGTCAGACTCCTTGGTCCATGTTTCAAGACGGGTCGAATGGGGAGCCCACATGCCAGCACCAAGAGCACGCAGATGCCGAAGCACGCCGAAGGCGCGTGCTGTCCCGCCACGATCGAGGCGACGGCGTCTTCACAGGCATATCTTTTTGTGTAAATGGAAAAAAAAACATATTGATATGACACTTTAAGAAAACATATTTTATTTTAATTGTACTCAAAGTTTTCACACTTATTTTCTCAAGATTTCTTAACATTTTAAGAAAATAATTGATATGAAAATCAAAAAAAAAAAATTACACAATCCTTTCTTATTACTTTTATCCTTATTTTTTTTCTCTACATGTTATAAAAATATTCATATTCATTATTAATATAAAAAACAATATAGGTTATGTCTATTTATAATATAAACTCACAAACAACTTTCTGATTTGTATTTAGGGGGATTTATTTTGAACCTATTTTCCACGGGGACCTAAGCCCGTGCCCTCGAGGTGCTTCCCGTGTTGTGGTGTAAGTTTCTCACCGTGCGTTGGGTCCTTTGATATCGATGTAATAACAAACATTAATTGTGCAAGGATGTACCACTGAGCTAGTAGAGGGTGAGTGAGCTCTGTTACAACCTATGTGGTAGTGATTGTAGAAGATGTCCATGTATGTATTACTATTTATTGTAACCGTTTTTCTACCCCTTACTAAGTACGTACTTACCCCCTCTTCTTTATTGTCCCCACTCCGAGAAGGTGGTGAATTTGTTGGTTGTTTTCTAGGCCGCTGAGGTGTGACCCAAAGATGATGCAGACGAAGTTTACTTTTCTTTATAGCATTGTATTTTGGTATAGATTCTCTATCCTTTGTAATGATAGAAATCTCTGAGTTGAATTGGTGGTAAACAAGTTGTAATGGATTCGTTTGTATTTTATGGTTATAATAAGTCTTTTGATGATGTGATAGATGTAGCATGTGTTGATTTTGATCGATTATTAGTTGTTTTGGTTACCCGAGTCTGTCGTTTTGACTTCCGCTTTCTCCTCTGATGTTTGACTACGTAAGGCTTACGTATTGTTGGGAGGATTTTGCATCACTAAACAAAAAGAAAATTTATAAACCTATACTTAACATGCAAACTAACTCCTAACCGACCAAATATCGGGTAGTTGATAGCATAGTAGGGTAAGTACAGGGTCGATCCACAGGGAATCGGGATGTTGAATCTAATTTCACTAATTCCTTTCAATTGTTACTTAGGAAAAACGAATAAACGAAAGAACAAATAAAATAAACGAAAGAGCAATTAAAATAAATCTAACCTACGAAATAAAATAACACAACCTAAACTAAACTAAAGATACATGGGATCAAACAGTGCACAAACCAAGTGATTTCAATCCTAGTTCATCTCATGATTTTAATTCAAATTGTGGTTTCACCTTTACACGAGATACAAATCCCTAATCTCTTAGTGAATTTAATCTCAAGCTATGAATCCCTAATTCCTTAGTGAATTCAATTATCGATCTCTCCTCTTCCGAATGTTGAGATCAATATTCCATACAAAACGAAGGTGTAGATTCGGAGTTAACTCTCGTATTTTAGAACCTAACAACCTAGATAATTAACCAATTAACTTGTCATCATTAATGATTAAAAATCCTATCTTTCTATGGTGATCTAGTCTACGCAACTTCCGTATGTTGTAAACATCAATAGCAACCGATCTCTCGATCTAATTCACATAATAGCATCATAATCATAGAACGATACAACATGAATTAAAAGATCACAAAAAAAACGAATAAGGACTGAATAAATTAAATAAATAAACTCACGTAGTTTGGTACATGATTGAATCCATGAATCAAAAACGGAAGAAAAACGACATCCTAATCTAACCCGGATCACCCGAGCACAAGGCTCGGGTGACCGGCCTTGAAAGCCAAGTTGGCCGCTGCTTTGCAGTGATATGCGGCTGAATGTAAATAATGAATTATTCCCTCTAGGTTTTCAATACATGCGTATATATATAGGAAAAGAGAGGCGGCTGGCAATTATCCTTTTCCAATTAGGATTTTTATGTATGTCGGCTGTGCATGGAATAATCCTTCGATTAGATATTTATTGAATTAAAACTTCTAAAATTCATATCTTGAGTTGTAGACCTCCAAAAATTATGATCCGAATGTCATAAAAAAGCTCTCGGAAAACTCTACAACTTTCATTAAGGACTCTTCTTCAGAAAACGCCTTTTTGATTAGCCCGTCGTATTACGAGTATATTTCGGGATTTCCCACTAGTTTCAGCAACAGCATCCAAACTTGTAACGCTCATATCTTGGGCCTCATAAGTCGGAATGAAGTGATTCAAAATCCTGTAGAATCCTCTCTTCAAGCCCTACAAATCTTCTCTTGAGGTCGAGAGTCAAATCAGTGTATATCATATCAAGAACTGCATTGGAAGTTCGGCTGCTTGAAAGCTTCATTCCAAGCTTTATCTCCATCTTCCTTCCATTTCACTTCTCTTCCATGCAAAACCTCATCATTTAATCCTCTTGCATGCCAAAATATGTATCTATAACATAGGAAAATATACCAAAGCGTAACACAATCCCAAAATAACATAAAATCCCAATTTAAGCACATAAATCGTTACATTTTGCAATTAACCTATTAAAAACACTATTTACTCAATTAATCGATTATAAGCTCGATTTCTATGAAAAACATCCATATACGGGGGAAATTGATGTAAAATATATCATTAAAAACACCACAAATTGACCCTGAACACGTATATAATTGGATTAAATTTTAATTATATGCGAGCCGGGCTTTTTTTCCGGATAAGGACTTAGTATCCGGGACAGGGGTGTCACAACTACACCATAAGCATGCTAGAAAGGATAAGACTGTCAAATGCCATCATTATCATATAATCATGATCTCTCATCGGTATATCCACAAACATCGGAACACAACAATGATAAAGGTAAGTGGAAGAGTAATTAGTAAAGATTAAAAGTCAATGAATAGACATACTTTATAATATTCGGAAAATGATGACATACATTATTAACTAACCATAATTTCATTACGTGACAGTCTTACATTTATCATATCATTACATGTTCCATAACATGTCGTGTGTTTCTTAGTGGTTTCTAGATCAAACTTATCTTTATCACACCAATTATTTAAAGGCGCTACGCATGATGTAGCCCACTGTGAATGCCTCAATTTGCAAACCACGTACGGTATGGGATTAGATCCCCATTAGTGAGCAACTTATGGTCTTAAATCCTCATATTCTCTTAGCTCGTTCTCACATTGCGATATTATACTATGTCTAACCAAAAAATCAAAGGAATTCAATCTTTTGTCTAGTCAAGTACGTTGTTTATCATTAACTAACATCTTATGTTCATTCAGATAAAGGCACACCTATCACCACTACACTCTCATCCTACCCTATTTAGTATCTATTCAATCTAGCACATACATAGACAATGATGGATACTAATCCATTAACGCACAATGCCGATTCTAAGTTTCCAACGATCCGTACTTCACTCACTATGAAAATTATTCACACAGCGTTGAACTAAAAGCATTCGAGACATATTCAAGGCTTTGTCACATTATTTCATGTCTTTCAAGTACATTAAAAATGGTACAATTTAACCAACAAAGGTTGGTCGGAATGGAAGGGACTCCGGTCGCTTAAACAAGAGGTCTCGGGTTCGAGCCCTTGTGGATGCAGCAAACATTGTTGAGAGAGGTCCCCACCTTTGATGTTCGGCAATACCTCGAAGGATTAGTCTCAGACAATTGTCTGGAGATATCTTGCTATTCAGTTGCGAAAGTTAAAATGCTACAATTTAAGCTAAGCATCAAAATCACTTTTGCACAAATAACAAACACACACCCGGAAAAAAGAAAGAAAAAAAAAGCATTTTGCCTGTTCTTTGTTCGAAGCCAGGCACGCACTAATGAGAAAATATATTTTCAGGTCGTTTTAACACTTCTTATTTCATGTCAAGTCGGGTCAGACCTGACATTTTTTTTAAGTTCCCCGTTGAAAAATTCGACTTCGCCCCGTTGAATTTTCCCCCAGTCCGTTGAATTTCACCCTTGCCATTTTAAAATTTTACCCCAGCCTGTTGAATTTTCAACGGGGCGAAGTTGAATTTTTCAACGGGGGACTAAAAAAATATCAGGTCTGACTCGACCTGATATGAAATAAAGGGTGTTAAAACAACCTGAAAGTGTATTTTCTCCGCACTAATTGAGCACGAATAACAACAATTCCCCCGCACAACATCATTAGGGCAAGAATTCAAATCTAGAACACGAAAATTCTTAATTACCAAAACAACATAATACAACAAATAACTCCGTCGCATATTATAAGACATCTTAACTCTATGCACAGAGGTTAAGAAACTCAATAAATGATCAAACTTTGATAATTTTGGATTAAAATGCCCTTAGGCTAAATGACATATGAAAGGTTATACATTGAAATGAGTAAAACAAGAAAAAGAGCAATTATTGCATTGAAATTTGAGAATGATTTATATTGTGGGATGAATAAAAATGCTATGATGACTTATAATATGAGACGGAGGTAATATATTCTAAACATTATAAACAACCACCACCCTTCACCCTTAATCTCGATGATCCACTTGAATAATTAGCAGTGACAAGCCAATCTATGAAGAACGTAAGATAAAATATGATCTTATGGCGCATTTGTATTGCAGGAATATAATGTTTTTTTTATTCCATTCCATCATTTTGGCGTGTTTGGATAAGAAGGAATGTAAATCATTTTCATTCCAATGGAATGAAATTGGGTCATTTTCATTCCATCAAAAATCGGATGGAATGGATGGAATTGAATGCATTACCACGATCACAACTCACCACCGTCCGATCACCCGCCGCCCCGCCACCACGATCACCACCCACCACCGTCACCACCGATCACCCGCCATCCCACCATCACGATCACCACCCAACACCGATCACCCGCCGTCACGGCCAGCACGATGACCACCCAACGCCGTCACCACTGATCACCCGCCGCCACCATTATCACCACCGATCACCCACCACCACCGCCACCACGATCACCACCGATCACCCGCCACCACCGTCGCCACCACCGATCACTCACCGCCACCACGATCACTACTTACCACCGTCACCACCGATCATCCGCCACCACCGCTACCATGATCACCACCCACCGCCGTCACCTGTCGATGTCACTACTCGCTTCCGCCACCACACACCGTAATCACCTCTCATATCCCGCTGCCGTCACAACCCATCACATGTCACCTGCCATCTTTCTTACTATCGGACATTCCATTCCAGCATGCACCAAACATAATAATGGAATCAAGTCCATTCCATTCCATTCCATTCCAACATAGTCATTCTATTCCAATATAGTCATTTCATTCCATCTATACAAACGTGTTATTAATAAAAAATTACATTAAAAAACGTAATTATATTTTTTTTTTTGAATTGAAACGCAATTATAATTGATACTACGATTGTAGGATAAACACCATGAAAAATAAAGACTCAACTTATAAACCTAAATATGAATTTGGAGCTCTCTAATAATGTTACTTATCATCGTTAACACTCGCTCATAATTTATCCTTGAATTTGGTGGAACCATGTAAATGTGGTTTTAAAATATATAAATAAGGCTAATCATGGACTTTTCTCCTACAATGAAGATGGACGAACTTCATTAAATCTTTATATATTATTATATCCAAAAGGAAATAGGAATAATAATATTAATAAAAGGATTTTCCCCTAAATGTCCATTAAACCCTTATGAAAATCCCGGATATTGCACATACAATTTGTGATATGTATATATATGTCACAGCCTCCATGCTTCCTTGATCTTCTTTTTTTTGCCCTGCATCATGCTTCTTTAACAACATCATCAACTCCCTTAATATTGCCCTCCTTTTCATCTGCCTTTACTTCTTTTCCCTTCTTAGCTTTGTCTTCTTCGTTTTCTTTCTTCTTCTTATGGAGGAAATCAATCAATCCTTTAAGGGTTGCCTCCTCGTCGTCGTGCTGGAGCAGGTGCTCCGCCACTTCAGCCGGTGTCACCTCCGTTGTTTCGATCAACCCTTCGATGTCTTCAAACAAAGGATGATCCTTCAAACCAAGATAATTGATAGCCAGAATCCGGAAACCAGATGGAGTGCAATAAGACATGTGAATATGCACATCCATACGACCAGGACGTAACAGTGCTGGGTCTAGCTTTTCTTTGTGATTTGTAGTGAATATTATCACCCTTTCATCTCCACAGCTCGACCATAATCCATCTATGAAATTCAAGAAGCCTGACAATGTCATCTGTAATAAAAAAAAGAAATGCAATGTTAAGTCAATGATGAATTGTAACAACATGAAACTGGAATTATGATACATTCGTGACAAAATGAACAAAACATAATTACATAACACATCTTATACTATCGATTATGTTGTAGATTTCATTGATATATATGAGATTCACGTCATAATCATATGTGTAAAAATGTTGCGCGACACTTTATTGTTTTCATTTTTGTGTGGAGATAGTAGTAGCATTTTGCCATTAAATTGAGTGGTTGTGCCCTCACAACCATTATGACATGCGCAATAAATAATACAACATGATGACACGTTAAAATATACAATAATAAGACATTTATATAAAGTGGGATATATACGTGTCATTGTCACATCATTATTGGTCTCACAAATTAAATTATGATATATAATCGAGGGTCCTAAAACGAAAGGTTTGACTTAAAGTCTCTAATTACACATGAACGCCTTAGATTACAATGAAACTCAATACTCATCACAATTAGTGTATTATACACTGTTATCAAAAGTGTAAACAGGTTAATTTTTGTTGATATAATGTTTAAATTTTGTTTCTAAAAAAAAGTTATAATTATATTGAGTGTCAGGTTTAATAATACATATATTGTGTATTGTAAGAGAGCTATAATTAATTTGTTTAGACAATCATGTTGTTTTTATTTGATAAATAAGCAAACCAACTGAACTGATGCGTCTTCAAACACCTCTTACTATTATTATGACTGGCTTTAACAACTAATCCACGAAATTTTTTTTTTTGTATTTAAACGATATAAGATATCAAAAAGTTATTTTGTTCTAAAAAATATAGAAGGACAAAAAAATTTTTGGATAAAAATATAGTTTTACAAGCGTCGAAAAAATTCGGATCCGCCAGTGATTATGAGTAAAATGAGCAAAACCAATTGAAAGTTTTTTCAATTTGCTTTATACTTAAGATATCAACAAGTTCTGTTCTCAACTTAGAAGGAAAAAAAATTAAAATACAAGCGTCGTAAAATTATATCAAATAACATGCATTATATTGGTTTATTTTATATCTTTTAAATTGTATATATGCATGTTTTATATTAGAAAATAAACATAAAAAAATATAATACACCCAAACAAGCAAAATAAAAAAAAAAAAAATATAGAAAATACACGCTATTAAATATAACTTTGTTACTAAAATTATACCATAAAATCTCTCTAATGATATTGCTTGTCAAATTCAAAACTAAGTTGTGCATGTTCGTAGAATAATAAGTTCTGCATGCTACTGGGACTCTCCCTCTCTTTTGTTGTTGTTTTTTTTTTTTTTTAAGGGATGCTACTAGTATTTTAATGCTAGGATTTACATATAAATGATTTTCTAACTTATTCGCACGGACAACATAAAAAGAGTATGGTTGGTGACACAATCGAATTGTCTATCTTTGATCAAATGTATGATCCATTGTTTGTAATGTATTATATAATGATTAGGTGTATAACATTCGGTCGTGCCTGTAACCCCGGGTATAGTAGCATTAATCTGATATCATTTTATTTTGCCATACTTTGATCACGGAGCTGTGATACTGTCATAACAATGATCTATACCATTAATTATTAGAGGACATAAATCAATCAATATATATCTCACAATAATCGATGGTGTAGTAATACATTGTTGTGTATTTTCGTTGTGACTCTATCATTTTTCTCGATCAATCACGTAAAGAATTGGGATCAAAGGTATAGATCAATGCTCTGCCCGTATAATTACTCAAAGAGAAAAGAGGTGACGAACCTGGCTCCTCCGGCTCTTGTGTTCATCAACATCATCGGGATCGGGATTCTTTTCGGAATCAATGGCGGTTTGATCGGTGGTGCGATCCTTAAGCTCGACGGTGCAGTCAATATCCTCCACCACCAATATACTCTTATTAGCTGTTGCAACCAACAGTCTCCTCAAATCGGAATTCCTTCTCACCGCCGACAAATCCAAATCGTAGATGTCGAAATTCAAGTAATTAGCCATTGCAGCAATCAGACTCGATTTCCCGGTCCCCGGAGGTCCATACAGCAGATAACCTCTCTTCCACGCCTTCCCTACTTTCCGATAGTAATCTTTTCTCCTTACAAATCTATCTAAATCCTTTAATATCATATCCTTTAGCTCTGAATCCATGGCCAGAGTATCAAAATTAGCAGGATGATCCAGAGTTATATCCATCCAGGCATGATTAATATCATAACTTCCCTCTGGATCTAGTGTGAAAAGCTTAAGCGTTTTCTTCTCTTCTTTTTTCAATTTGGCTTGATTAAGGAGAAAAGGCAAGTATGAATTTATAACCACATCTTTGTATTTCTTATGAAATGTAAGACGAAAGCATGGCTCTGCTCTTGTCATGGAATTCATACCACGAAAATTGAAGAAACTTGTTCCAGTTTCAGCTTTTTTATCGAACCAAATCCACCTCAATTTGACTCCATTGAATACGTCTACTACTTCTTCGTCTTTCTCCATCCTGAAATTGAAACTTTTCTCCTTTACAGCTTTGCTGATCTTAAGCCGTCGAGTAGACGAACTGACAATGTCGCCCAGATAGATCTCAGCCGCTTCATAGATTTCGTTATTAACAAGCTTATCAAATTCATCAATAACCAAAGTAAATTCATTCGAAAATCGACTAAAAATACTTTGGATGCCGGAAAAGAAAAAGTCCTGAACCTCGCGAGGTAGGTAGTCCCGGAAGACAGAGCGTGCAACCATGGCGGTTGCAGCAACAGAACCAACACTGGCTAGGAGTGCCAATGTTGATGATTCTTCTGACATTGTTTTCGTTTGATTTTTTGTTTTTTGTTTCTGTTGAAAAGGAGATCGGAATGAAAAATTGAGTTCAAAGTATAAACTTTTATCAGGAATATCTCAAGTGAAGAGATATTGAAGTAACTAATGGTCTGGGAAATGTGGAAATGGTCGAGACGGAGACTTATAGGTGAATTGGGAACGCGGGGAAATTTCGAAAAGACAATATTCACATAAAACAATCATAGAAATATCACAGAAAACAAATCATCACTATTCATTATTTTTATTTTTCAATTTTTTGTTTTGTAACCAACCCAACGTATGGTTGTGATTTGTTTTATGTGATATTTTTATGATTGTAGCCTGTGAATGTAGTCTTTTTGAGAAAATTTGGTGTAAACTACATAAAGAATTTTATTATTATTATTATTATTATTATTATTATTTTTTATTTTGCACAGCCACCCTAGACAAAAGACGACAAACCCAGCCTAGGCAAGAAGATGCCTTGACCTATTGCCCGTGCACTTGACATAAGAGAATGAACAAGACTCTAAGTTCTAACCAAATGTAAACAATCAACAACTAAGCATTCAAAAGAAGAAATATCGTCCTACTTGGACTGAAGACGATGCACGTATAACAACCAATCCTTCTCCACAACAATCATTGAGACGATGCACGTATAACAACCAATAACCGTCCCGCCGGCATCTCATAGCGGGGCCGCCCCGCAAAGACGGCGGGCCCATTTATATGAGAAACAATAAGCTTAGATAGAATGCGGGGTCAATCGCCACCCGTCGGGCATCGACACCGCTAGCACGAGTAGTCTTTTACGCCTTTATCCTTTCCCTATAAATACCCCCACTATGACATTAATGAAGATATAGAACAACTTTTGAGCATTTATTTCCATGAGCACTGTTGCATCTCTCTTTCTCTCGTTTATTGCTTTCATATCACTACCGTGAGTCCGCCACCAACCTCGATAAACTCCACCGTCCGACGGCGATAACCTCATTGATCGGAACACCACGAAGAGGCCGGATATCCCACATCCAGGCTTGCCATCCTAACTACCTGACGGAATCGGACCCGTCAATTGGCTCCGTTACCGGGAACGATTTCTTCAAAGGATTCAACACCTTCGTGCCCCCTATAGTTGCTTAGCTCGTTCCGATCTCCGTCTCCCTTATATAACAGGTTTTTTATTCCAGTTTATCATCATCAAATCGGTTACCTTTGTCTTCACAGTCCGTGGAAAAATAGCTCATGTGTTTGTGTAGACTATCCCAATCTTGCGTTTGAAGATTCACCACTATTGGGATAATCTTATATTAACCGCTAAGAAACGGCTGTGGTTAGCGTTTTTCCGATTTGAATGCTGATCGGGACGGTGTGAACACCATAAAATTCAGCTTGTAGCATATCGGTATCGGGATCGATTGCTTGTGGGAGGATAAAAGGTTCATCGGATGTTGCGTACATAAAATCTGACAGCAGATCACGTCCAGCCACGTCACCTTAACTACTCTTTGAAAAGGATATCAGAGTTGGCTTGTGTCAGAGGCAATAATCCCACTTCCTACCTTGGAAAGCTTGTTGTCAGACTTGTAGCAGACCTCCCATCATGGCTAATCCTTCGCCTAACCCTGTCACACCCAACCCGGCGAAAAGCGAGGTCGCCCCGGCCGAGGTCGCACGAGAGCGACCCCGCCCGAGCCGTCGATTTCCGCGAGTTCTTAGAATTAAGAAAGAAAAACGCTCAATTAGAGGCAGAACTCGCCCGAAGACAGATTAACACAGAGGGCCCAGACAAAGAGGCTCCTGCCCCGCTAGTTCCTAGCGAGGCTGATCTGGCAAGAATAAAGAGTTATGGTGAGTACGCGGCGAAAATGAAGGCGCACCAACGAGATTTTAATCTCCGTCGGTCGCCCCGCACTAACAATTAATCCTCCCCCAACCATAGAGGGCATGAACGCCGGGCGTAACGTCATCGTCCCTCCGTGGAAAGGGCCAAACATGGGGGAAACAACGCGAGCTCAGCGTCACGAGCATCGAGGGGAAAGTGTGTCCTCCTCTCGGCATGGTGAAGACAGCCAAACTAGAGTATCGGCGCATGACCGCCTGGGAAAACGTAGAGCTTTACCATCACCACCGAGAGATGAAGATAAAGGAACGCGAGGCAACGTCAGACGAAGACTGGGCCCCCTCAATGAAAACCCCCGGGATATTATCCTAAGAAGAAGAGCACGGGCCGAAACAGAAAGGCTCGATAGTGACGAGGACGACGCCCACTCTCAGGGCGCACCTCGGACCCAGACCAACCAACGATTCGAAGACCTGAGGATGATGGTTCTGGAGATGAAAAAGAGTAAACGAGAAGAGGATAAGGAACCTAGCGCTGCTATGGATGCGCTTTCAGACTCGCTCATAGCAAGCCTACCGCGACGCCGAATATCTAACGTCAACATAACAGATTATCGGGGTAAGTCGGACCCGTACGAGTGGATAGCTTCGTTCGAGAGTAAAATGATGCTCGCTACTCGCCATAGCGCGGCCCGGTGCGTGGCTATGGTGGGTTGCATGAAAGATAGAGCCTCTACATGGCTTCGCAAACTGCCAGCCAGATCAGTGTACGGCTGGGAGGACATGCGGACAAAATTCCTGGCTGAATTCAAGACAGCGCATAGGCCTCGCAAAACCACAACTGATTTGTTTTTGATAAAACAGGACACTGGGGAATCCGCCCGGTCGTATTACGAGAAATTCGTCCAAGTTTACGACCAAACACGGGACGAGCCCGAACCCACGGTCATGATGGCATTTTTAACTGGACTTGTGGGCGGCGAGCTCAAGACACATTTGACGATGCATACGCCGACCAACTTGAGGGATATGTTGGAGCAGGCCCGGAAGTTTACTACCGTCGAGGTCGTCCCCACCAGAAACCAGGGCCTTCAATCTGATCCCACGGCCCCGTCCAACAGTACTCGAGGTCGATCCCCAAAGAAAGGGGGAGGTCATCAATCCGACAAGAGAACGGACGACCGTGATTTCAAGAGGCCACAAAAGTTCGACGCAAGAGATTACATTCCGCTGAATGTGCGACCGTCGGCAATCCTGAACGAAATCTCAGAACACATCCGGAAGCCCCGCGACAATCGTAGCGAAGACAGGGTTCGTAAAGCGGACAGGAGCAAATTCTGTGAGTTTCATAATTATCACGGCCATAACACAGATGATTGTTTTTCCCTGATAAGGATCATAGACAACATGGCCCGGGAGGGAAAACTAGATCGGTTCAAATTGGCAGGCGGTGCCAACCAGAGGCTCGTCGCGGCCCAGTATGAGCGCGAGCTTAATGTCATCCACGAAAGCCCGCCTAGCAACAGACAGATAAAAGAACAGATCAACTCGATCAATGAATTTGGGCGTGAGCGGCCTAGAACCCTGCGACCAGATGAAGAGGCCCTGACTTTTACAAAAAGCGAGCTTAGCTTTGTTACGGGAGCAATGGAGATGCCCCTCATAATCAAAATTGGGATCGGCAAGTGCGGAGTTAACAGAGTCCTGGTGGACACAGGTGCCGCCAGAGACATTATCTATCTTGACTGCCTCAAGGGTTTGAACTTCACCGAGGCCAATCTGAAACCATACCTGGGCTCGCTTGAGGGTTTTACCAACCATGAGGTAAAGGTTAAAGGAATGATCGACCTGGAGGTCCGCATCGGAGACTTCGAGCCCTTCCGAACAGAAAAAATAGAATTCCTGGTGGTCGATCTGCCAGCTCGCTACCACATGATCCTGGGCATACCTGCGATGCGCAAGTTTCAAATGGTGTCTTCCATTCCGCATCGAGGGTCAAATTTTATACGTAAAATGGCGGGATAGGGTAGGCGATTAGTCGACCACTACGACTTATCTTGACCACTTGGCGAAATCAAAGGCAGGATTGAAAAGGGCACGAGAGCCCGAACTCCGAGGTGTGCTGGGACGAGCTCATGTTACACCTCCCATCACACCAGCAGGGACTAATCCCATCACGAATTCAATAGATCTGTTGGAAGAAGCTCTAGTGACAGTCGGTACGGCTGAGATCCCAAACACGGCTGAGCAAGTCAACCCTCAGATAAGCGAGTCCGTGGCCGAGTTAGAGGCGAGCGTTAACAAAAGAGCGCTGGAAGCCCATCTCGAGCGGGGACAAGGCACGAACAGCCCTCCGCCGCCTAAGAAACAGTAAAAGAAAATTGTATACGACACACTGCAGATACGAGATGACCCGAGCATCGAAGCAGAAGGGGATCTCGTCGAGGTAATCATCAATGAGAGATACCCCGACCAAAAAATCAAAGTCGGGGCGCACCTCAGCGATGCCGAAATGTCCGCGCTGATCAACGTGCTGAAAGAGAACCTGGAGGCCTTTGCTTGGGAGGTCACTGACATGCGAGGCGTCGACCCCGAGGTCGCACTCCACCGTCTTAACGTGAATCCCCACTTCAAGCCAATTCAGCAGCGGGCTCGCCAATTTTCAACCGCAAAGGAAGAGGCTGTGAAAATTGAGATCGCAAAGCTACTTGCGGCAGATATCATTGAAGAAATACAATATCCCACTTGGCTGGCCAACGTCGTTATGGTTCTGAAGCACAACGGCAAGTGGCGAATGTGCGTAGACTTCACCGACTTGAACAAAGCCTGCCCCAAGAATCCCTATGAGCTACCCCGCATGTACGAATGGTAGACCGGATAGCGGGTTTTGAAATCCTCAGTTTCGTCGACGCCTACTCTGGATACCATCAGGTCCGTATGGCCGGGGACGAAAGACAACTTACTGCTTTCAGAGCCGCGGGCGGCATGTATTACTACAAAATGATGCCCTTCGGCCTGAAGAATGCGGGTTCAACATTTCAGAGGATGATCAACAGGGTTTTCCACACTCAAATCGGCCGCAATATGGAAGCTTACATAGATGACATGGTTATCAAATCCAGCAAATGCGACCTCATAGCGGATTTGAGAGAAACTTTCGCGAACGTGCGAGCAAACAACATGAAGTTAAATCCAGTCAAATGCACGTTTGAGGTCAAAGCCGGAAAATTCTTAGGCTTCATGGTCACACAAACGGGGTATCGAAGCAAATCCCGAGAAGATCGAGCCATTCGGACATGGCACCTCCAACGACGGTGAAGGAGGTTCGAGGTTGAATGGAAGGATAACCGCTCCGGGGCGATTCATCTCGAAATCTCGCGGACAATTGTCTCCCTTTTTATAAAATCTTGAAAGGCGGCAAGGGGTTTGAATGGACCGAAGAATGCACCGAAGCCTTCGAAGAGCTCAAGCGATATACCGGTCGCCCGCCTCTTTTAACAAGTCCTATTATAGGCGATCGGCTTTATTTATATTTGGCGGCCTCGATATGGGGGCGTCGCAGCGATTCTTATAAAAGAAGAGGGGACTCCCGAGAAGCCCGTTCAAAAGCCTATTTACTATGTCTCGAAGGCTCTCGGTCCGTAGAAGGTCGATATTTTAATGCGAAAAATTGGCTTACTCTCTTGTTATAGCAGCTAGAAAGCTCCGTGCATATTTTTCATCACACACGATCGTTATACTATCGGATAGTCCGCTGCGTCAGGTTTTACATAAGCCAGACCTCGCCGGTCGTCTCCTGAAATGGGCAATTGAGCTCACGGAATTCGACATCAAGTATGAGCCTCGAAGGGCAATCAAGGCGCAGGCCCTGGCCGAGTTTATTCTTGAAGCAAGCTTTCGAGAGTCCTCGGCAACACAACCCGCTTCCCCTTTGACCAACTCGCCCGACAAACCGGCTCCTAGCGGCCCCATGAGGCCCAGCCACTGTTGGCAGTTGTTCGTTGACGGCGCAAGCGGAATTGGAGCTTGCGGAGCCGGAGTCGTCTTGCTCGAGCCTGGAACGTCCGAAGAAATTGAGAAAGCGCTTCGCTTCGATTTCACGGCATCAAACAACCAAGCTGAGTATGAGGCAGTCATCGCGGGCCTTGAACTCGCCCTTGCAATGAGAGTTGAAAACATACACGTCTTTTGCGACTCACAGCTGGTTGTCAATCAAGTGAATGGAGGTTATAAGATTTATTGCTCAAAACTACAGCAGTACATCGACCTGGTCCAAAAGTTACGTCGTCGGCTTGGATATTGCGAGCTCTCTTATATACCACGCACTCAGAATTTGAGGGCAGACTATTTATCCAGGTTATCCGACGCTGACGCGGCGCTCGCTCCTGACATCCCTCTGGAATACCTCGAGGAACCATCTATCAACAGATGTGAGATCATGGATATTCAACACTCCTCGCGCGACTGGATCGATGAGGTCAAGGATTATATCGAGCATGGGGTTTCGCCTTCAGACAAAATAGAGGCGAGAACCTTGGCTCGACGAGCAGCGAGATATGTCGTTCAAAATGGGATACTTTACAGGCGCTCTTTCTCCAAACCTCTACTCCGCTGTGTCCGGCCGGAGCAAGTAGAGGGTATCCTCCGTGAGCTTCATCAAGGAGTATGCGGCGGGCATCCAGCCTGTCGAACCCTCGCACAAAGGGCGATCACCGCAGGATACTACTGGCCTACCTTGTTGAGGGATGCGGATATATTTGTTAGGGAATGCGACCCTTGCCAAAGGTACGCGGATATACCCAGGTTACCCTCCGTAGAGCAGAGCATCGTCACCGCCTCATGGCCCTTCGAGATGTGGGGCATCGACCTCGTCGGTCCAATGCCTAAAGGGCGTGGCGGATGCGAGTACATAGTAGTAGCGGCGGATTATTACACGAAATGGACAGAGGCCAAGCCCCTCAAAGAGATCACCACAACTCAGGTTATCTATTTTCTTATGGATCAAGTATGGACTCGTTTCGGGATACCTCGCATCATCATATCCGACCATGGACCGCATTCGTAACGGAATTCGACAAGTTTTGTAAAGAGCATGGCGTCATTCATGCGACGTCTTCGGTCGCCTACCCTCAAAGTAATGGTCGCGAGAGAACGCAAACAAACAACTTCTCGGAGGTCCGAAACGCACTTTATGCGGGAAAAAAAGGCAGATGGGTAGATGAGCCGCCCGCGATCTTATGGTCGCTCCGGATGCCAAAAAGTCTACCACGGGGAGAAACCCCATTCTCCCCGACTTATGGTTCGGAGGCGATGACACCGGTGGAAATGACTCTACCTAGCATCGAGTATCGCATTTCGGCGAGGACACCAACGCTCGATCACGCGAATTTGAGCTCGACATGCTCGAAGAAAAAGATTGCAAGCCGCAACTCGATTGGCTAACTTCAAGATGGCCGCCAAGCGACATCACGATAAGAAGGTACGCCATCATTTTTTCAAGCCAGGAGATTTCGTATTAATTAAATGTGAAGCCGCCGGCCACAAACCCAGAAAGTTAGACAGCAACTGGGAAGGACCCCTTCAGGTCTCTCGCGAGCTAAAGAAGGGGACATATTATCTCAAAGACAGGAATGGCCGTGAATATGAGAATACTTGGCACGCTGACAACCTCAAGAGATATTACATGTAGTCCTCTCGTTTTTTGGAAGTTAAAAAGAAAAGGGAGTAGGGGGACTGTGCCCAGCGCCGCCCCGACCCCGCGTACAGGCTTGCGTATTTTTGGGTTAGCAAAAACAAAAACAACTCAAGATACTAAAGCAGAGAACAAAGGCATAAAAGAAATGGCCATACAAGCGGCCCCAGTATGTACAGAAGGAAAAGGATCAAAGTTAACGGGGTGGCGAGCCCCACATCGCCCGGAAACAAAAGTTAATATTACAAACCAACAACAAAGTTTGTCAATAACAAAAGAGAGAGTCGAAAACGCTTCCGAAATCAATTGGCGCGCACTTGCGAATCTCCTACGGCGAAACGTCACCTTGTCTCGGAGTAGGGAACCACGAAAAGGACGCCACGCCATCATTTAATGATACGCGAAAGGACGCCACATTTAATGATACGCAGCGTTCTGCAGCCCGTTTATATTGCTCCACGTTGCACGCCACCAGTAATAGCTCGCCTGTACAGTTTGCGCTTTCGCCAACACAAATGACTTCGCCATCTCGCCTGGGATCGCAGAAAATGATTAAATCCCAGAAACTCAACATGTCGACCTCGGTCAGACCAACGAGCACGGACGATTTACATCGCAAGCTCTCAAGCCGCAGTCGCGGCGACCGAACGACAGCCTCCTCGCGGCATATCCGGATCGCTCTATGCCGTGCACCTCAACATGTCGACCTCGGTCGACCAACGAGCACGGACGATTTACATCGCAAGCTCTCAAGCCGCGCCGCGCCGACGACGAACGCTCCTCGCGGCATATCCGGATCGCTCTATGCCGTGCACCTCAACATGTCGAGGTCGACCAACGAGCACGGACGATTTACATCGCAAGCTCTCAAGCCGCGTCGCGCCGACCTGCACAGCTCCTCGCGGCATATCCGGATCGCTCTATGCCGTGCACCTCAACATGTCGACCTCGGTCGACCAACGAGCACGGACGATTTACATCGCAAGCTCTCAAGCCGCGATCGCAGCGACCGAACGCTACTCCTCGCGGCATATCCGGATCGCTCTATGCGCCGTGCACCTCAACATGTCGACCTCGGCCGGACCCACGAGCACGGACGATTTACATCGCAAGCTCTCAAGCCGCGGTCGCGGCCGACCGAAACGCTCCTCGCGGCATATTTGGATCGCTCTATGCTGTGCACCTCAACATGTCGACCTCGGTCGACCAACGAGCACGGACGATTTACATCGCAAGCTCTCAAGCCGCGATCGCGGCGACCGAACGCCTCCTCGCGGCATATCCGGATCGCTCTATGCTCGTGTGCACCTCAAATCGCCGTCCGCAGGTGTCATCACATCTCCCCGCTGCGTCCACAAACTGTCAGGTATCCCAAACGGATGGAACGGTTCAAAAGCCATCATTGGTGGTCTTCCCGAGTTTTAGCCGCGTTTGATAAGGCTACTTTGACTAGGGACTATTCCGGACGAAAAATAGCCCATGATTACCCACCCTAAATAACCGTCCCTTCGAATGCTCATAATGACGGTAAACCTCTCGATAACCATCATTACGCCGGTCATTATGATCTGTCTCTTCGGATAGCCGTCGCTCGTCGTCCGCCTACCATTATGGTAATCCATGCCAAACACGCCACCTCCCTCTATAAAAGCCGCCCATGTTACTACCTTCTCCACAAATGCTTACTCTCCCATTTGAGTCACTCGTTTCTTCTTTACAAAATCCCGAAAAACAAGAATGTCTCGCCGATAATGATGAATACGAGTTTATGGAGGAGTACAAAGGCAACGAGCACCCGGAATCCGGCTTGCATTTTCTCCACAACCCATCGGTGGGAGAACAACCCCCAATCTCAATACCACGGGTAGAAACGGAACGAGAATCTCGATACCGCCGCCGCCTTCCCCGCCGCCCGAGATTGCGGAGTTAGAGCGTGAAGAGGAAGCCGAGATACGTGAATCCGAATCTTGCGAGCTCATAGGAGGATCGAGGTATTCATCGGCGATCGGATCCGCGACCGCCCAGAGCGACTATTTAAAAAATTCGTGCGTCTAATTCGGAGTGGAAAGCGCTGGGGGCCATGGTCGACGCTATCCGGGAAGAATGGCAAAGCGTCTTTCACCCGAATTGGGCCCTTACAATCACCGAGTCCGCAAGCCGAGATCCAAGATGAGAGAAGATCGCTTCCTATACGAGGGGAGGACGACTGGTAGGCCGCCGGATGAGAGAAGATCGCTTCCTATATCCGATAAAGCGGGCGGCCGGGTAGGTCGGTTCCCTTGTCGCTTGCGACCGACCGCGAACTATCAAGCGCGATGTCGACTCCGATCACCACTAACGTGTACTAGGAGGAGGAAACCCGCCGGTAGTGATTGGCAGGCCTTTCGTATAGCGTCAATTTCACGATGCGCTCGCGGGAAATGTTGCGTCAACTTCATGTCGCAACCCCGCCTCGCCTCTAAAGGAGCGGTCTTGAGATTTCTGATACAAACAGAGAGTACTCTTTTCCCTTGCTTAAGATTTTTTCCCACTGGGTTTTTCTTAAGAGAGGTTTTGATGAGGCTCTACTAGTTTGTGTCCCTAATCATGAGTCCGCTCAACTTTTGTCTTCCAAGAGTGTTCGTCAACGAAGACTCCTCGACCAGAATACTACTCCACGCCGCAACGATTTTCCGCCGCAGAGTAGGGGGCCATTGATGATACGGAACCTGACACGGTCCCATTATCCCCGGTCAACTCGTCGGAAGACATAAGTCAAACTCTTTCCCTGTACATGACCGCGCTACGTCGCTAACTACTTGGCCATCCCGCCGCATCTTCAAAGCATAGCGGGGCCGCCCCGCAAAGCACGGCGGGCCCATTTATATGAGAAACTCCGCCGCTGATGGAAAGTTCATAAGCTTAGATAGAATGCGGGGTCAATCGCCATCCGTCGGGCATCGACACCGCTAGCACGAGTAGTCTTTTACGCCTTTATCCTTTCCCTATAAATACCCCCACTATGACATTAATGAAGATATAGAACAACTTTTGCGCATTTATTTCCATGAGCACTGTTGCATCTCTCTTTCTCTCGTTTATTGCTTTCATATCACTACCGTGAGTCCGCCACCAACCTCGATAAACTCCACCGTCCGACGGCGATAACCTCATTGATCGGAACACCACGAAGAGGCCGGATATCCCACATCCAGGCTTGCCATCCTAACTACCTGACGGAATCGGACCCGTCATCTGTCAAGTCCCTTGCGATGCTGCCAAGAATAATTCCTGAAGAATCACGGTCAGCTCCAAGGCCTCAACATCCAAAGAACCCACAACTCGCTAAAGACCGCATTAGTAACCCTCCCACCAATATCATGAAAAAGTATGCCTATTGCCCATCCATCTGCCCCCTAAGCTGCGTTTGGGTTTATGTTGTGGCGCCCACGCAGCAGGCCATGGTGGTGTAACCGTACATGCCAAAAGAGTTTGCATGGACTCAATATATTCCACGGCTTCCGCCTCAGCGTTTGTGACGAGGCCTTCGGTATTGACTGCCTTTCTATCAAAGATCCATGCACATCTAGGCCAACTCCTCCTCTCCACACGCAACCCGAAGAAAACACTACGCACCCCTAAAATTCGAACAAGAATTGCCATAATTTATTATATACCTACACACTTTTCATTACTTTGTATTAATTAAGGTCAAAGGTCATTTTAATATTTCTAATCAAAATCAATGACACACAACCAATTTAACAAACTTTCTTAATCTGTGTGAAAAAACTCAAACGGATTTACGTTTTGAGACGAAGGTAGTATAAATTAAGATTTTACTATCATCAATAGAATAGATATAAATTAATAAAAAATTATTGAATTGATAATTAATCGAAATCCCGTGGGTCCAGGCATCCTTACTTTTATTAGTGAGATAGGGTCAGCCGGTGTAGAAGAATACTGGGCCAACGGAGCTCCCGTAACATGAAATTTGATAGGATAATAAATTTTTTCAATCTTTTAATAAATATATACTTAATTATATGGTAAAATGTTTTGCGGCATATGGTCTATATGTTGCATTGTTGCTAACACCAGTAACACAACGCTATTGCTAACATTGCTATGATGTTGCCTTCCTCTAAAAAAAAAAAGGGAGGGGGGTTGGGGGTCTACATTTTATTCTAATGGAAGAATGGATGAACATAAATTTTATGTTGAATGCCAAAACTTACATGCAAAACCAATAGGAATCCACCACCTGTAAAAACTTTCTTTGAAAGTGTTGACTGTGGTCCACCCATAAAATTTCACATGGATGAAAGATAGTTGGTTGTCGTTATTATTAGTGTTACTGTAACTATTACTTTAATTAGATTACTATTCTTAGGCATTACAATTCTTTCAAAAATAAAATAAAAAAATTCAGTAGTGAACTTAAATAAATAATGTGGTATAGCTAACGTTCTGGAAATGAATTATGGAAGTGAAATTATATCTATGAGAAGGAAATTATGAGATAATAGTAAAAAATTGTATGCTTTAAATTAAGAAGATGACAAACTTGCGAATTTCATGCCGCAGATATCATACTATTTCCCCGCTTTATAAGCATTGAGCAAATATTTCTTACGCAATGACCCTTGAATAGAAACTGATAGTTCTCCTTTTCTTCACGGTTGCCAGAGGTCATAATCATATACACTTTCTTTTCTTTTTTAATTGGAGAGAGGGGTGGAATATTTTTTTTTTTTAATATTAGAAGAGGGACGATGATTGAACTCTCTGTGTCGTTTGAAAATAGGATCGAAAATGAGTTATGTTACCGGTGAGTAATTTAAGAGCGGCTTAACTAAGAATATTACTCGGTTCAAATTAAATCAGCCAGAACTTAAAATCGAATCAACTCGAAAATTAAACAAACGATACTAGAGAAATACAATACGCGACTCAACTATTTGTATGCAAACTCGAATACATTTTATATATATCTTTATATTATCAATTTAATTATCATATCAATTGTTGAAGTTTTTATTGATTTTTCTTCTTGTGTATCTTGTCATGGCCGAGCGTATTTCAGATTTTGATCGGTATTCTTTATGATGGTGCGTGTTTGCAGTATATAAATCACACTTATATTTCACTCATCCCTAAAGTGAAATATCCAGGTACGATGAAAGATTTTCGCCCTATAAGTCTTACAAATTCTATCTATAAAATCTTATCTCGTACTATTGTAAATCGAATATGTTGTCAAAGATGTTATATATGGGGCTCGGTCAGCTTTTATCAAGGGACGTCTTATTACGGATAATATTATCATTGCTTTCAAAGTCTTTCACTATGTGAAAACATGTAGAAAAGGTTGCAGTGATCACATGGCTCTCAAACTCGACATGGCCAACGCTTTTGACAAGGTCAAATGGCCATTTGTCGAAAAAATTATGCTTTCAATAGGCTTTCCGCAACATATGGTAGTTTAAATTATGAAGTGTCTTACCACTACATCGTTCCAAGTTCTTATTAATGGCTAACCATCACCCACCTTTGGAGTTTCGGACCACTAGAGGATTTCGTCAGGGCGATCCTTTGTCCCTTTTTATTTTCTTTATTTGCGTGGAAGGATTCTCTGCTATGATGCGTAAGGCTCAAGAGGAAGGTAAAGTGAATTGAGTCTCTTTTGGCAATGGAGAAGTCCTCATTAATCACCCATTGTTCACAGACGATAACATTTTGTTCTTGGAGGCAAATTCTGATTCTTGCTCAAATATTAAGCTGCTACTTGATGTTTATGAGAGGCTTTCTGGTCAAGCAGTCGATGATTTTCTTTGGCAAAAATGTGGTACCCTTACTTGCAGTGGCGGACCTACATACAGCTGGGGAGGGGACAACTGCCCCCCTTGATCCGAGAAAAAAATACACTAATATATATAGTATGTGTCTAGTTTGCCTCTCCTTAATTTTTTTCATTTGCCATTAAATATTTTATTGCCCCCCTTACCCGAGATCATGCGCCACTACTTATTTGCAAATGACATATGCGGTCAAATGGAAATAAATCATAGTTTCGGGAGTGGTATGTACTTAGGCTTACTATGCCTCAGTGGGAGAACAAAAAAAAGAGATCTCTACTTTCTTAATTGATAAAATTCGGAAGAGCTTGTAGGTTGGAAAGAAAAAATTCAATCGGTAGCCAGGAAAGAAATTCTTATCAAAGCGTTGATCCAAGCAATTCACATCTTTACAATGGGTTGCTTCATTTTACCTATTGGTACGATCAAAAAATTTGAAGCCGTTATTCGACGTTTCTTTTGACGTGTGAACGAAGGCTCGAGAAAAATATATTAGAAGTTTTGGACCGGATTATGCATGCCTAAAGCAAAGGGAGGATTAGGTTTCAAAAAATTGAGAGCATTCAATTCAGCTATGTTGGGTAAGCAAGCATGGCGAATTATTCATCAACCGGATTCATTATTGGCCAGCCTCATAAAAGAAAAATACTTCCGAAATTCATGTTTTCTTGATGCAGGTTATGGTCACAATGGTTCAAATGTATGGCATAGAATTCTTCACAGAAGAGCACTTCTTACATAAGGTTTGTGATGGCGTATTAGCTTTGGGGGAAATATTCGAGTGTTTGAAGACCCTTGGATCTCTATGGCTCATAATTTCAGGACTTGCAATACCCTTTTAGTACTCCCGAATGACTACACGGTTAAGAACTTAATGTTGCCAGGGGAGCGCAAACGGAACATGAATCTCATTACAGCTTCTTTTATGCCACATGTTGCGAACTACATTATGAACATAAATCTTGCTCCAAGGCATCGGGACGTCCGACTAATATAGGATTACACTACCCATGGTCTTTACTCGGTTAAATCGGTCTATACCATTGCCTTAGATTATTCAGAATTTAGCAATAATGGATCCACGATGGCATCACCTTCGAGCCTCTCTCCTTTCTGAAAAAAGCTATGGAATCAAAAGGTTCCACCTCGAGCACGACACTTTTTTCGGCACGTAGCTCATAATTGTTTGCCTACCAGCGATAACTTGCAAAAATGAGGTTGTTCCAATGTCATTTGTAGTGTGTGCGGGGCTGAAAGGAAACTGTATATTGGTCACTGCCTCATTGATTGTTTAATAGCGCGTAAGGTGTGTAGCTTAGAACCTTCTAGCAAGTGTGGGGGAAAAGCAGGCTGCACTCTTTTGCTGATGCACTCGATTTAATCCTGCACATGGACGATGACTTCGTATGGGGTAAGACTCTTTGCCTCTTTTGGATTATTTGGAAGATTCGATGTTTATGGATTTTTGAAAAGAAATTGGTTTATGTGTCTTCCCTTATTAGAAAAGTTAATATTGGTTGTCTTGAATTCTTATCAACTGTTCAAACTCCCCAAAGTGATAATCAATCCTCCCGTAATTGGCCAGTAAAGTGGAAGTCCCCCTCCCCTACATCATTTATCAAATGTAATATTGATGCTTGCCTAAAAAGCGACTCACTCTCTATTGGTGGGATTTATAGAAACGAAAAAATGGGGAAATTCTTAATGCATTCTCTATTCAAATTGGCACAAAAATTTCGGTGTTGGAAGCATAAGCGCTTGGAGTTTTTCATGGGCTTTCCTTTGCGATATCGTATGCCTACCACGACTAGGTTCGGAGGCGGACTCTTCAGCAATAATACAAAACCTCCAATCGAATGAAGAAGACTTATTTGATGTTGGACGATTTGTATTGGATTGTAGGGATCTATTGAGTATTTTTAACTCATTTCTTTTCTCTTTTGTTAAACGCACGGGAAATGCCCTGTGCATTTCTTGGCTAGACATGAGTCTTGATGTTGGTAATGTTGTTGAATGGGGCTCCTCTCTCCCTTTGGATGTACATCACGCATGCACTTTGATAGTGTCTAATAAAAAGGTTTTTACACTCAAAAAAAAAAAAAATGATTTGATGAAAATGAATAGATAAATTGGGATGAATCGAATATTATACGATAATATTTATCCGTAAATGTTGCATGGTTATTTATACGATAACAAATAAAACTCAATAATTGAATTTTCCAAATTCGATTAGGCTCGATAAAAGTTTCTTTATAGGATTGTCTTTTCACACTAAATATGTTTACACATGCTAAGGGTGAGAGTGAGCTTCATTTTGACATTAAACGCGCATATCAATCTTACCATAAATGAGTCAGAAATTGTATATTATTCTACCCAACTTATAGTATGCTTTTAACCTATTGCTTGGACTTGATATGGGTAGGAATAATTGTTTTTTGTTTGATTTGTTTACACGCTCTCTTACATCCGTGTGGCGTTTGTTTACATTTGAAACACATTTCTGACCAATATTGTGGCTGAAAAGTTCATGTTTTTTGATCAAACTCAAATCCGAATAAAACGACATTATATACGTTTTCATACTATGTTACATGCCAAGAATATTATGTTTTTCGAACAAAAGTTTGGTCTGAATAAAAAGAAATTGTTATGTACACTCAGGAAACAATACAGACTATTTTACTAGGCCGAAATATTACGTTTTCCACTACTTTTAAAGTCCGAATATAACCACGGCGCTATGAAATTTTCGAAAACGTATCGGACCATTATAGAGGCCGAACATTTAATGTTTTCCTGACCACGTTCGGGTCAGAATAAACTAAATTGTTCTTACCACATTTGGATTCGTATAATGATTCACATTCTGACCGAACTACGGTCATAATATAGACGCGTAAGGGAAAAAAATAGGGGCATAATTAGAATTTAATTACTGTGCAATAAGACAAATGATTATGCGAAAAGACATTTCCTATTTTATAAGCCATTAGAAAATGGTTAGTTCTAGAATGTACACACGAGTGATTTTCTGGAGGGGTAAGGTTGTAGGAATGTTATACCAGGTGGCAGACATTAGAGCCTCTCATTTTTTGCTCTTTTTCACATAATACACTTTTATAATGTGTGAGATGTTATAAATGAATTGTTATAATGTATGTCATTTAAATAAACTTTAATACAACACTTGTATTATATAATTTTCCACGTGGACATTATTGGACATGTTTTGACTTATCACTTATGGACTTATGGTTACTACATTTTCTAACCCGAAATTTTGTTATTTTGGGCCCAAAAAAAAGGCCCTTTATCGTTTTTTCCCTAACAAAAGAGTTGAATATTACGACCATCAACAATTCAACATAGGTTGATTGTTCCTCAAAAAAAAAAAAAAAAATATATATATATATATATATATATATAGGTTGATTGAATCAGCCATATAGTTTTTTTGGTGGTCATGTGACTTTTTTTTGTTTTTTTTTTTTTGATTGACAATGTTATTTTTCCTTTTCTTTTCTGACTAGCATATGTTTCCTTGAGGAATTGATCTAACATGATGTAAATATCATTGGATTTTCTGATATCAACCAGGTTCAATCAACATTTCCTACCCTAATAAAATAAATAGACAAATGTGAAAAATGATGATGTATAGATAGAAATAAAAAAAATTTCCATGATATCTTACATTCTCTCATATTTAATTATAAAAATGAACGTATTTTTTTTATCTAAGCATCAAAATATCGTAATTTTTTCAACATATTTTTTCGTTTTTCATCGTCTATATTCTGACATCCTATTTGATTTTTTCCGATTATATTTTGAAGTAATTTTTATAAAAAAAACAACGAAACAATTAAATAGTATAGTAGTGAATTCGTGGTGCATTCCACCTTAAAACATTGCAACGAACTGTAGATTTGACGCCGTGAACAACGCATTTGTCCTTACATCCTGTTCATTTTCATTCTTTTGATTCATGTTCTCCCCCTTCCTTTTTTTCCTTTATTCTCACACCCGAAAATTAAAGCATCATTGTATACATGTAATTTGCTTCCAAATTAAGTTGCTTTGACGTTGGCCTTGTTATAGTATGTTTCAATGGGTTTTCAAAACTTTGAACACGGACTATATCTACAGTACACAGGTCAACGTTCAAATTTCAAAGTCTTCTCCTAAAAATTTCAAAGAAAAAGACTTTAATTTCTTTTTCAGTCACAAAACATCTTCTGAGAAATCGATTTATTGGTCCATTGATGAATTCTAGTGGTCCTACTTTACATTGACGCAGATGTGTAAACCAATTAAGTCGGTTTTAGTATCATATGTTTGAAATCGTGTTTGTTTATTACACGAACATTTGGAGCTTGTTTGTTTAATTAATAAACTGATTTTTTTTGTTTTTATTTCATTTGTTAATCTATTCTTCGAACACGAGCCGAATTCAAACGAGCTCGGCTATTTTCTTACATATTTTGTTGATGTTTTTCAACTATTTCTTTCAAGTGTAAAATAACAAAAATGATTTAGTGTAAAATAACAAAAATCCCGTGCAATTCATTTACTTTACAAATAAGACTACATCTTCTTCTCCCCGGGAAAAAAATGCTAACATAGGAGGGTGTATATTTCCACCATTGATACAATTTAGCACTTGTAAAATTCTATTATGTCATTGTCAAACCGTGACATATTAATAATAATTATACAAAACATTTTTTACACTGATAATCATAACTTTTAACATACACTAAATATTATGTAGAGACTGATTTGACATCATTTCCAGGAAAAATAAGAAAAGACTTCTTCTACATAATATATTTCCGATTACAAAGGCAGGCATGTCGGCTACTGACTGACAACAATTGCTAGCTTCTCTTCTTGATGAAACTTAATCTGTTTTGCAATGAATGTCTCAATTGTTTGTTGGAATTCCTCATTGCTTAATTCGTCGAACATATACACTGTTTCTTCAGGAATCTCACCGGGATTTGCAACCTTCCGCCACCTTTCTGTCTCCGATCGCCGTAGTTCTCCTCCATGAATGTCCTTTTCCGGAGTTGTCTCCGAAAGGCTTCTTGTCAATTCAGCATTCTTCGTTTTCGACACCGCCACTTCAGAGACCTCCTCAGCCTCTAACAATTTGACCGGAGAATCAAAATCGCAGGTAAAAACTGTATTGTTGCTCTCTTCGTAAATTGTTTCCTTATCCTGATACTCAACGACGACGTCTGGATCGGAAACCAGAGAATTAGAACCGGCATTACTGAAATCGGTGTTATAATAAGGATCGTCAGTATCGATTGCAAATCCCGCCGGCGAATGATCCGCGAAAATGTCGCCGGCTTTGAGAAAAAGAGTGAGAACGATGGCGTTGCACACGAGGAAAGTGAAAACCGGACTAACAATGACGGTTATGATCTGCCGGAAGTAATCCCCTGAGATCTTAACTGCAAACGGCAGGCGAGCGGAAGTCCATGAAAGAAAAACTAGTACAATGCAAACCTCTACGATTCGGAAAAGCTTTGCAACGCTTTTCAAATTGTTGTAAAGTAAAATCGCGCCGGATTCTTCCGACTTTAAGCTATCTGATTCGTAAGTGTCCATAATTTAGGGATTTTTTGGAATGCGATTTAATAGTAATGTAGTTTTCTGGGAGCTATAAGCCAAGTGTAAAGAAAAGAAGCTCCTGGGCATTTTATAGAGTTTCGGAATTTTATTGCAATTTTTTTTTTTTTGTTTTGGTGTGGATAAAATTGTAATTTCAGTTAGGCGTATGGATTACGTTTATTTTTACTTTATTTTTTTTGGTTGTTGAGTAGAATGTTGATTTATTTCCATATATTCTTTTATCCATGACTACATTTATTGAACGTCGTTACTAATACAGGAGATGGATAAAATATAGGGAAAACCATGTCCTCTATTTTTATTATTTTTACAAAACTTTATATTAAGATTTTTATGATATTTGATACAACCTCGGATGTGTTAAATGTTTAGAAATTAGCAAATATATATTTAAGAGACCGTGATATGAAAATCACACTAGTAAATAACATATACTCTCTCCGTTTTAAAATAACTTTCAAATATTTTGTTCTATTATATTTGAGACAATATCATTCCCAAAGCAACATGTATTGTCTTTTTAATTTTTTTATTTTTATTTATTACGGTAAGAGATATTAAAAAGTAGATTACATTAATTATATTCAATGACCTTCTAGTCATTTTATTGTAGTCATATTCTTAATATGTATGATTTTGATAACATCATTAGATAAATGGAACTGAAGAAATATTTATTTAACGCAAAGTTACATTGAAAAACGTAAACTTTTGTATTAATAACAATTTTTGGTGGAGTTGTGACTATGAATGGTCGATTATTATTTTTATTTTATATATATAATGGGCCGGAACCTTCATAATTTCAAGGAGATGGTGAAGTTGTGGGACCATACTTTCTAGATATATACAATTTTTCTTTCCTTTTCTTTTAGAAACTATTACTATTAAACTTCTTGCATCAATTAATGGATATGTTATGTATTTTATTAATTACAGTTAGATTACCATTCATTTTAGTCGTTGTAAACTTGTAAATTGTAATAAGCAGCTTAACTGATACTCCCACCGGAGAAAGAAAAATCACACTGATTAATAAAGTGATTAATGTGTCTAAAATAGATCGTAAAATAACAAAATTACCTTTGATTCATTGTATATGAAAAATTGTATCAAAATTGGGTAAATGAGTAAAAATAATAATAAATACTGCCTTGATAATGAAAAGTAAATGAGAAATAAAAGCAAAATAAATTTTAAAAAATGACGGCTAAGAAAACGAAGATAACATTTTTTCTTAGAAAAAATCCTAAACAAAATCATTTTTGACATTGCCCCGGTAATAAGACTACAATTCAAAGTACAAGTTCCGACCTCTAAAAATCATTCTTTAACAAACCTTGTGTTGACTTTCGAGCAGGTCTCGTCGATCTCGGCCTAAACCGTTATTACATTTCAAGGGAATAACAATAGGCACAATCCTCGAATTTTCACCGCTTGCAATATCAGATAAGCATAATATCATGATAACTTGATCTTGTGATCTAAGCCTTAAAAATAGTACGTGAGGATATTGCGGAGCCCATACCTAGATCCTTGCATTTATGCCCATATAAACTCTAATGTTTTTTCACCATCAAGATACGCTCATCATACACTGCAGACAGACTTGCAAGTCCGTATTATTGACCTTTTACGTCACTGAAAAAGGGCTTGAACGCTGAAGAGCCTCTTTGGAGGAAATGTCCAGGCTCTCGAATACCTGTTCATTGTTGAAGGTTATAGTTCAAACATACACGATCAACAATATTATAAAATATCATTCATTCGAATCAACTTAGATCCAACCCGTGGTGAATCCTGCTTCATCATTCATGTCATATTTGTAACCTCTTTCATATGTACTACATTTGAAATTTATAACACATTTAGAGCCACCGTAATGCATATAGTTGTCACCATTGTTAAAATCAATGAAAACCCAGAAATGTAATATTGAAGAAGTGAAGAACAACTTTATTTATTCGAATTTATTACAACTAGACATGTGGCCTTTAATGAGAAAAATGGATCGTAAAAATGGTCGGAACCATTCTTCTTTCTCTCAGATATAAAAGACCACAACTTAAAAATAATACAAAATTCATTCAACAAACATAAAGGCTACAAGGAAAAAAAATCCCTTGAACATATGCCGTTAAAAGGAGAATTTTTTTAGCAGTATATCCGTACGATGCAGATACCCCTTACTTTCACTTAAGAACATCAATGTTTTAAAGTGTTTTAACCGTATAAAAAGATCACACTTTAAAATACGGGTGAAAAACAGTCTTTTTTTAAGTGAAAACATGAATTTCTACACCGTGCGAATGTACGACTGCAGATTTACCGTCCAAAAACTTCCTCTTGGTATTCATAATTGTTATCGGTATGAACCATTACTTTATTCAAACATGACATGTAAAATATCTGATTGATTGCATTGTTTGAGAAACGTTCTTTATCTTATCTCACATATTGTGTTAAATTTTCATGCCTACACTCATATAGAAAAGATACCTAAAGAACCTGAAAACAATGGCTATCGTGTCAGTCACTTACATCATGTGTTTTTAACCAGCGGGGGTTATAAAAGTAAAATTGGTCCGTGAAGATTTTCACGTGAATTTCTCCCAATAAATATTTACCTGCTCCATTTTTGTAATTTCTTTTCTAGATGTTTGAGTTCAAATTGCTCAACTTTTTTCTGGAAAAAAATGATGAACTTTCTCTTTGTCTGAAAAAAAAAAAAAATTGAACTTTGATGATGTGTGTTGGCCCAAATTGTAAAGGTATATCATGTCCTCCTTAACGTTGATAAATTCAATTTCTGTTATCAACGGAATAAAAGAGGTCAAATTTTATAAAAGGATCAATTTTAATTTTCAATGTGCAATTTGTACCATCTCATCTCATGAACATGGGATCTTGATCCCCGACTGTGCAGCTTGCACAGCTCCCCCGTCAGTGCATCAAAACGGTGTCGTTTTGATGCGAAACGACGCCGTCTCGATGCGATGTAAAAAAAAAAAAAAAAAAAAAAAAACACAGTCAAGACGACGTCATTTCGGATCGAAACGACACCGTTTTGATGCTCTGGCGGGGCAGATGTGCAAGCTGCACAGTCGGGGATCGAGATCCCATGAACATGATAAAGGAACTCAAATATTGTAGCATAGCTAGTCCTAGTAAATCGATTCCTTTAATTTGGTAGATTATCCACTGTGCCTAAGAGTTGGCTTTTACTATTACAACTTTTTATTTGAGTGGACATATATGTATTATTGTCATAGGGAAAAATCATAGAGTTGTCACAGCAATCTTTAGCATTTGACAAAGGAATTGCAGCAATTGATGGGATCATCTTTATCTCAATGGAAAAGTAAAGTAAAGGTAGCTACACAATTAATAATTGTACAAACCATTAATATATAGGTATCAATACATAAATGTATGACCCTCAAAAAAAAAAAAAAAAAACATAAATGTATGTATATATTCCGTGTGGTTTTTGATGATGCAGTACTGTTTTTGATGATATAGCGGTTTTGTATCTCGTGTGGTTTCTGTATCCTTAGCTGGAGTAAAAGAATTTCGTCAATCCATTCACTCTTCTCACATGGATTCTGGTGGGGCTGGTCATCCGGTAATTTGTAGTGTGCCTCATGTGGGAAGCTGAAAATGCAACTCTGATGCTTCTGTCACGGCTTCGGGCTCTGGGGTGGGTTTGATCTTTAAAGATGCGCTCGGCACAATTACTGCGGCCTTTTCGTTCCACTTCAACCCCGGCATAGGCCCCGAAACTCTTGACATTTAGGCACTTCTTTTGGCAATGAAGGAGGCTATTCGATTAGGGCTCTCTACAATCATTTTTGAGATGGATTGTTTGCCTTGTGTCCAGGCATTAGTGTGGCCGACAGACAATTTGTCTGTCTTTAGTTTCTTAGTGAGCGAATGTTTTGTGATTTTTGCCATCCTTCATATCCTCGTCTTTTTCTTATGTTAAGCGTACTGGAAACTTCCCGGCGCACCTTTTGGCTAGACATGGGTTAGAACATACCGGTCGCATTGGTTGGGGAACTTCTCCCCCTAACGATGTAATTTCTGCCTCTATTACGGAATTGGCTTAATAAAAAGTTTTTTTCCCTAAAAAAGGTATGTGTATATATAGGCATCCCGAATTTAATGTTTGGTCACGTTAACATTGTCATGACATCATATAAATACGATCGTAGTTGATTGTGTGATAATTGTTACATCATAAAGGTTGATTTGTTTGTTGGTCTACAATCAACTTTATAAAGTTGAATGCGTATGGTGTGACGACAGTGTAGTGCCACATCCAGATGCAAGATGCGGGGAACAATGAATATATTTTCGGTTGTCGAAATGATGACAATTACACATGGCGGTAGGTAATATTTTTACACAACATTTGTCAAACAATATACGACACGGGTCAAGGACAAAATTGAACATGGCGGTAGGTCCCATTGCCGCCTCATGTTAAATCAGGTTATTAAGGACTCACTCTCATATGTCATTGTGACCTCATGTTGTGTAAAAATGTTTTGGCATTATCATTTTTCTATTTTCAGGCATGACGATGTTATATTCAAAGCTCAAAGGGATTTACAAAGTTCTAGTCGTACTTGTTGGCAGAGGCAGCTCCAAAAAAAATCAGGGGTACGCGACAGAAATTTATCATTTTTTGCATTTTAGATTTAGCATTGTTTATTATATCTCATTGACGATCGGTACTTAAAATAATAGATCAATATACCAAAAAACAGCAGGTCAAATTCATATATATATATTTGTATATTAAATTTTTTCAAGTGGGATTTTTTTTAGCGGGTGGATTGCTCCACATATACACATTGTGGCACCGACCTTGCTTGTTGGTTCATAGAATACATGTTACATAATGGTTTAGTATGTGATATATTTTAGCGGGTGGGTTTCTTTTATTTGCTTAAAACATCGGGTATTCGAGACCAACTGACCTGACTAATCCTAAATTCGGTCCGGATCGTGTCTTTAGAGTCTAACTAAGACCTAGCCAATAGTTCATTCAATATGACACCTCAGACGATAATCAAACCAGTGACATTTCAAAATATTCTAAGTCATTTACCATTTAAGACAAACTACTTGGTTAGTTTTATTTCAGCTAGCTTCTTCATTAATTCATATAGCGGAATATATGTAATTAAGACTTGGTAGTTCGAAATCTTAAAATTCGAGTAAAAAACAAGCAGTTTGATGGGGAAATTTGCTCTGGTATTTGAATTGGGTTGTTACGATGTGTGTATATATATATATATATATATATATATATATATATATATATATATATATATATAAAAATATAAATATAAATATAAAATATGAATGTATAAATTGTAAAATATGTGAAGTCAATTATATAAGCAAGTTTGAAGTTTGAGTGACCAGATGGAGTCACCATCTACTAGTGAATGAAATGCAGGAGGAGAAACGACCGTAACTATCACATCTACCATATGTTTGAATTTACTTGCATTCAACGGCAGCCCCAGAAGAGGAATTGGACATCGGCCGACTCGGCCCCCACACTCCCTCACCAGTCCCCCCCCCCCCCTCCCCAACCAGAAAAACTCACACATGTTCCAAGTCCTACCCCTACCCCTACCCCTACCCCCTACCCCTATGGCCCTACCCCTACTTCTTCTTCCGGTACGGGAGTCAGGTCCGTCTTAAGGGCTTCCAGAAGCAATTTTCTACCAAGTACTGTAATGTACAATGATTTGAGGTTGCTATAACTATAATGAACGCTACAAAAAAAAAAAAAACACTCTATTACTACAATAGTTTTTGCCACGCATAAAAAAAAGTGTGGTAATAAGACTTTGGTTAAAATTTCTTTTCGCTTACGCTTATACGCGGCTAAAAATAAATATATAGCAACAGTTTTTTTGTTGTGTGGCAAACAATAGTGTAGAAAAAAGATGTTTTTGTTGTAGTTTTAACTTTGAGATTTCATGAATTGTTTTGTATTTTTTTCGTAATTAAATACATACAAAATGAGATTCAACTCATGTATGTTCTAATAAATAGAAAATGATATGTTCACGACTTCATTGTGCACTACATATGATCTCACCATCAATAAAATGTGGGACACATGGTTTCATTTAGATCCCACCATAATTAATGGTGAGATCGCGATCTATTATTGTTGTAGTAGAGATCTATTATAGTTGTTATTGTGCTATTACATTGATGTAGTGTATATATCACTCCCGTAATAAATAAGTATTATGTACTAATACTACCTCCGACCACACTAAATTAAAATCTCATTATAAAATACCATATTATTTTAATCGAGTCAAAAAATGATATAAAAATTGTGATATATTTTAGTTGTCATCCTACACTTTTATACACTTAAAAACTGTGATCTATTATAGTTGTTATCACACTTACTATTATAATTTCAAGACATTTAAAAAGCGTGATCTATTTTAAAAGTTGTTATCACTTAAAAACCGAGATATATCCCACACATATCTTTTAATATAAAGTGTGATCATTCTACATTACCTCGGAACGGATTGCAACATTTATTGATGCCTACTCATTTTTTCTCTATCTTAACCTTAATTTATTATGAATTCAACAACTTTTCATTACTTAACAACTATCGCATTAATGATAGTCAAGGGTATTTTAGACATTAACCTTCAAATTAATGACATTCAACCAATTCCTTAAAAGTGTGATAGTTTGGTAAAACTCCGGATAAACTGATAAAAATATTTTATTTATGTCGGAGATGTAGTATTAAGTATTATCTCCGGCCTCTTCCCTATAAATAGGACACTATGTAACGGAAAAATTATATCAATTAAGTCACACTTTAAAAATGAGATTGATTAATATAATTAAGAGGGGACAATTAATAAATAAAACACAAGGCTAAGTCAATTTATCCACTCTCTAATTTTACTAGCACTGCCGTGCACCACCACCGGAATTCTATAGCACCACCGTGTGCCGCCACTTTAATACGCTTTTTATAGTCAGATATCCACAATCGAACAACCGCAACACACAACCATGTTTAGTTTTGTGTAGTTTAGCATAAAATAATTTTCAAAACAAACAGAACTTTTTGATAAGAAGAACTCATTGCCTTAAAGACGAGCTGAACTACGCACCAAACAACTAACTTCCAAATCTTACGCGAATCGACAACCAACAACGAATCTAACAACGACTACCTTTTAATCGAACGTAATTATGATCAAAGCCAAGAACTTACTGCTAAAATAGTATATTTTACCTTCAATAATAGTTTCAAAGCTTAAAACTACTGCTGGAAATCAAAACTGCTGTTGAACGAACCCAAAAATCAACTAGGATGCTCCAGAAATTTAGTCTGGAGATCATCCGGTGCGCTCTCCCAGACGGTGGCTAGCGAAAGCGGCACAATCCTTAGCTAAAATCTCTGAAAATGAGATTTTCATGAAGTCTAAAGATATCTAGAGGCTTTTTATATTTTTTTATCCACGGTCCGTTTCTAAGCCAAGAAAGCTTGACCCACCTTAAAATATTTGGAAAATAAAACATATTTCAAAAAGATAGAAATACCCTTAAATTATAACACATAAAAAAAATATATATATATATACCACGCAGATATAAGAAAAAGTAAAGATTCCAAATGTAGGTACCCTTAATATGAGCAAACATTATTATTCACACTTGTATTAGGTACCCTGAAATTATTAGAAGAAATTCCTAAATATGAGCAAACATTATTATTAAATTTTTCAAAGGACTATGACAAGAATATGGAGTAGAGACCATGTGGATAAAGAGTAGAGGAAAATTCTACTATCATGCTATGAACAAGGCGATTCAATGAGGATTTTTCGACATCATTTTTTAGTGCGATTCTCTCCTAATCCACCATCGATTTTCCGAAGAAGTTGATTATAGATCCACTATCAGGAATATCATAGCTGATTGTTTTCACCTTGTGCCTTGTTTTTCCCGCCTTTCATTTTCTTGGAGTAAGAGGGAGGGGAATGCCCGTGCCCATTTGTTAGCGAAAGAAGGATTGTCTGTTGTTGGTTGCAAGTGCCGGAGATCTTCTCCACCCGCATGTGTTTGCCTAGGCGCTTCGGCTGATTTTCTATTTTAATAATAATTATTTTTCCTTCAAAAAAAAGTGTGAATAATCACCCCTCCAAAAAAAGTATGAATAATCAAAAACGATGATATATATAATGTAAATAAAATTCAATTTATCAAAAAACATATTCGTAAGCATCTGAAAAAACTAGACAAAATAAGATAGATATTACATAAACTCTATGAATATATAGAATAGATATTCGACATTTATACGGTGCTAAAAGAAATTATGATTGACCTCAAAATATTACAAATTGTAAAAATGATTGTTTATCAATAAAAAACATATAAACTTGATACGGCGTATTATTTATTTAATTATTATATAAATGAAAAAATCGTGTATTTTATCATTTTCATTGAAGAAAAATTAAATAAAGAAAAATTTTAAAAATTGCGTTCAGGAGTGTCGGGGAGTGTCGGTGCGTGTTATAGAGTGTCGACAGTGTGTCGGATATTTAAATTTTTAAGAAATTTAATCAGTCGACACGTGTCGGACACGATGTCGGAGCGTGTTGTGTAGTGTCTTGTGTCGGACACGACGTACGGTGAGCAGATTAAAATCTCGGTGCATCATAGTCGAAAAGTCATTTCACATTATTTTTAAATAAATAATAATAATAATAATAATAATAATAATAATAATAATAATAATAATAAAATAACACATAAAAATACCAAAATAAAAACAAAATAATCATCCTCACCCACGTCGCTGTTGCGCGCTGCAAAACATTTTGTGCAGTAGCGGCTTAGCTAAAGATGTGTATCAAAAATCCCCAACTCCACCTCCTCCGCATAGTCCTATCATGCCGGAAAATGACCGCCCAAGTGACAAACCCTATCACCGACTGCATCGTATCAATGGCGTCAACCTCGGAGCCGGAGTTCGTTCCTCAATTCAAATCCAAGCTTAATCGATATCCTAGACCTTACAATTTGCTGGACTCCAAAATCGCGTCCCGAATCGGCGAGAAGCTTGGTGTCCGCCTGAAGGAAATCGGGATTCTAGATGTCGAGATTGACTTAAAGGAGGAACTATCAAGACCGCTTCATCAGCAAAAATTGGTCGGCCCGGTTTTTGTCTCGGTTGAACAAGCTGGAATCAATGTCGTTGGTTCTGATAAGTTGCTGTTCAAAAGCGATAGATGAGATGCAGAAAATGTTAACATTGTAAGAGTGTTGTTTACTTCGATACATAAACAAGGTTTATTTGCATCGTATGAATTGCATAAAAAATAAATTAATGGCCAGATTGATTATCAATCATCTGATGATTCTTGCAAATGTGTTCTTATCATTCCAAGGCGATGCCTTGTGTAAAAATAGTTCATGAATTACGGGACAATAGTACAAGTTAATTTCATCCTTTAAGGGACAATAATTCAAAGCTGTCTGTCTTTATAGGACTTGTGTTCCCAGCCAATAGCTTTAGTTGTGCTGCTTTCGGTAACTGCCTTCTTACAATTTTTGCTTAATGCCCCCGGTATTCAGGGCCAACTGGTTCGACAAATCCAGAGATCGACATGGTGGATGTGAAATCCATCACATTCATCCATGCGATGCAACCTACGATGCTCTTTTTTTTTTTTTTTTTCTTTTGTGTGCCTTTTGATATAGTTGTGCAGTGGCTTGAATCGGATGCATTGCAAACAACCACGTGTGGGACTATTGCTGCTTTTTATATAGCTCCGATGATCAAACTTGTGCATTGTTTGTGAAGTTGGTTAACTTTTGGGTCAACATACTAGCAGCAAACGTAGAGGAATTTCAACTCCAGCAGTATAATCCAATTCTTCAATGTAAATGAAAGTGAATTAATAATCTCGGGTTCCATTCCCAGAAGAGGGAGTCCCCCTATTTTGTTCTCTTTTTATTTGTTTGGGCGTAATGAAATCTAATAGAATGTCTTGTGTTGAATAGTCTCAAATTCTAGTTTCTTCTTGTTGTTGTTGAACTGTATCACCACGACATACATTATAATGTGTCAAGTTTAAACAAATCAGCAAAATGTCACAAAGATGCAATCTTTAACTAGTTTTTATCTATCCCACAAAGCAAGAACAAGAACATCATTTACAGAGACCCATGAAAGATGGAACAAGGTTTGGTCGACTAATTAGTATAGCAAAAGAATAAACTGCTTCAATCAATGTGATACTAAAACTGCACAGTGGACTAAACTGGTCAGTCAATTTTACGATATTCTTTTTCCTTCTTTTGGCGACTAATGAAAACTATTGCTTATTCAATATGCCAAATCACAAGGCCACAAGTGGTGGTAATTTTATTTGGATAGAATATACATACATCTTCCTGCTACAGGGAAAGCATGCGAAATTGACTAAAACCTATTTCACAGTATTTGATCTTTTTTCACAACCATATAATATGGTGTGTGTTTTTTTTTTTTTTTTTTTGGAGGGGACAAAGAAACTTACCCACAATCTACTTCAAAGAAATTCATTGGTTTAACGTATTCTCGCCCTGGGGAGATTGAGAATGAGATTGACCTGGGGAAGCTGAGCCTTTTCCAGATGGAAAGTAAGACCATGCTACAGAAGCAGCCCCGATTGATATGGCACCCGCAATAGATCCCCATACCCACTTTTGAATTCTTTTCCTTTTCTGCCTAAGGCGCCTTGCAGCCTCTGCACATTCAAGAAAAGAGGTTAGAACAGAAGTACACGTCTAATCAAAACACGACACGTGGTATCAAAAAACATACTGCAAACAAGGTAATAAATAAAGTAGGCCACCACAAACACAATAAACTCAGGACATGTGTTGTGTTTTGATTGGATGCAAGTGAATTTACCCTAGTGTGGATACATACTACACATGGTTCAAATTCCACTTCAACACCAACTAACAGTGTAAGACAGAAAGTAGACACGCAATCAAACTATTCGCCATGCTGTAATTCACATGTGTTCCTTAACAAATAAGGTAACACTAAGATTATCAACCAATAAAGCTAATTGAATATCCATAGACATATAGTGCACAGCTCTTTGTGAATAAACATGTTCTTCAAATAACTCACCTATGGTTTCCTGATTTCGCTGAGACATCTCCCGACTAACAGCCTCATAGTAATGTAGCCTATCCATTAACCGGGCGACTTCGAAGTTTTTTAGATCTATTTGAGCCTCCATTTCCATCTCAATCTCAGCCTTCGCTGCACCCTTCCCAATGGAATTTGACACCGTTCGTGCAAGGTAAAGTTGTCGAGATAGCTCTTCAGCAGGACTATTCTCATTGTCATCCTGGAATTCAGCAAGATTACAAGGAAGTGTCAACCCCATGGACACAAACTGATCTCGTATCTTCTGCCATCGAACTTGCATATTGCTCAATGCTTCCTCTGCTTGTTTCCGTTTCTCTATCTCCATCAACAGACTCGTTCTAATTTCCCGTAATTCAGCTTCAACATCAGGCACAGAAGGTTGAGATTGACACTCGGAGGACAGTTCTGAAGCAAAGAGTTGCAGGCAAGGTTAACAAGGGTCGAGATAAACTAATATAGCATTGAACAGATGAAATATGATTATTACATGAAAGACAAATCATGATATATGGTTTTACTCGCATTTCTTTTAAATAAAGTTCTCCTGTACCACCCATCTTATTGACAAATCCACATAACAGATAATAGAACAACCAGAGAGGACATGGGTTCTCATCAGAGATGAAGAGATTATAAGCCTACTTCAAATTATTAGTAAAGATCGCAATAATGGGAAGAAAAACAAAATCACCAGAGAATATAACATGCAGAATACCTTCCCAGGCATCATAAAACTCAGTAGTGGGAGTTGCAACATTTACAGATCGTTCCGCTCCACTGTTGCTCTCACTCTCAGCATTGCTCTTAACACTCGCAGAATCCTGAGGATCAAAGAAATCATCAGACTCATCTCCCTGCAAACTGAATGAGACCGACTTCATAGCAACATTTTGAGCAGACAATCCCTTGGCCAAATCATGTTTCCCAAGTTCCCCAACTGAAGCACCATTCACAAGCTCTTCCTTAACAGGGCTGAGAGCAGGTGGAGTTGTACCATCATCCCTTGGAGATTCAGCAATCATCGGTAGAGCTGATGTACCATTAGTTTTAGGAGAAGAACATTTAAGCTCTTTTTCTGTTTCTTTGTCCAAATTGTTTCCACCTTGAGGTCGATCACGGAGAGCAACATCGGCTTCAGAGAAAGTCTTGATAAGCCTAGGACCACGGCGCTTATGATTGACGATGTAAGGTGATGGTGGGAATGAAGATGGAGAATCAGGTAGTGGAGTTGACTCAGGAGTTGCATAAAGGGCTGGAGATATTATGGTCCAATCACGTTTTCTGTCACTTGTACCAGTCAAAGTGCCGTTTTTACCATTGCGTTTTGGGTTAGGGACACTAACTCCTCTTTCCAGCTTAGAACTAGGAGCACTATCTGTCCTGTCAACCACAGAATTAGCACTACTCCACCTGTGAAGTCTTGGATCATTGCCAATTTTCATTGCTGCAGGTTTAGTTACTCCTGGTTCCATCAACCTATCTAGTGATATTGCAGTATAAGTCGGCATCATTATGTCGCATCAACTACCTGGTAAACCAAAAAAAAATTCTGCATCATCACCAAATTTAAAAGATGCAATAGATGCGCAAATCAATGTTTTGAGCAACTGTGAAAAGTAATGAAGCAAAAGAGAGCTGACATGAGGTAAGAGCATCGAAATAGAACCAACTGAAATGACTAATAACAACATTTTTAATCCTAAGAATTGTGCAAAGTAAACTTAGCATACAAGATTCAGGCATGACCCCCCCCCCCCCCCCCCTCCTCTAGGAAGAGACATCCTGAAAACTTGGATCCCACAGATAGCAGAAGCTTCAACCTATAAATGCTATCTCTTTTGGCACAAGTTACGCCAGACGTCCCACTTAATCCGATTTATTTAATTATTTCTGCCAAATCACATTCCATTTTGATGCTCTAGGTTCACACATCTGTTCTTTTCTTAAAATGGATTCAATGCCACATGGATTCTGAAAACTTTTCAACATTACATTACAAATTTGAGATCATTCATCCATTTAATTTAATCTTCATAAGATGCTGAATAATAAGAACCCTAAGAAGTTTTCGGGACAAAACACTTGCATAACCAATAATACATCTCACCTCAGCATTTATGAGTACATCAGATCAGAGAAAATGAAAAACAGTATTTACATTACACACAAAAAGAGGAAAGGACAAACATGACCAACAGCAAACAATCTCTATCGATGTAACAGGAAAGTACAGTCATTTCCTACATAAACATGAAACTGCATAATCTCAAGCAACCAAAACATCATGAGCAGTAAATCATCTAATCATTTTTAAACGTAACATGAGAAATCAAAACATAAATACAGCAAAAGTAGCCATCTTTTAGCTCAACGAACAAACAAGCTACAAATTCCAATCAGGCTATTTCATTTGTCAGCTCCAGGAAATTACACATACACTACGTAAAGCTAACAACTGCAGCTAGACAAAACCGAATTCGAATCCACAGAAATACATCTATATCTGAATCAACAAAAAATTTAAGCACGTACAATTGAAAAGGGAAAAAATTACCGGATAATAGATGGAGGAGCTGCGACTGCGAGGGAAAGAGAGACCGAAACGTATCAGAGGAAAGCAGAGAAAATATATAGAGAGATATAAAAGGCAGATAAAGATGAGGATATTGAATCAAACACCATGAAATATGAAACATGAAATGAAATCGTTATGAATCGAAATCGGCATCCATGAAAATCAAAACAGAAAGGAAAGAGTCAAGGCGACATCCTTCCTCTTCTCCTTAAACTTTGGGTACATACATACACAATCCCCAAAAGCCCCCTCCTCAAAACTCCATCCCGCCAGCGCTCATCCGGTTTCTGTGTGACTTGAGAAAAGGGAAAGAAAAAACAAATTAAGAAATACTATCGCTTCTTTTTTAATTATAGTACAATCCTTAAAAACTGTATTTTAGAGATTTCAAACATTCAGATTTAGAAAAAAATAACACTGCAGTAAATACTCTATTTTTTACGATTAAGCATGTATTCTGTAAAAATTCATTTACATCTACCGCATTCATCCATATTCTATAAATTTTCCTTTATATATATCGCATTATGTAAAATAGATAAGCTTATGTATTTTATCTTGTATAGAGATTGTGTAAATTAAAAAAATGTATATTTAAAATTGTAAAATAGAGAATTCGTTTAAAGCATTTGATACGGGTGCTCTAATACTCACAATTGGATATCCATACACAAATAACTTGTATCGTTAAAACCTTCATAAAGAAAAAATATTAATGAAGGAGAAAAAGGTTATTTGTAGGTCGCCGGTGCATTCCAATCTTCTTTATCTATCTTCGAATGTAGCACTAGGTAATGACTTGGTGAATGAATCTTTTGAAATGTCATTTGATATGATCTGTTGCGTGTCAACATTGCACTTCTTGTGAAGATCATATGTGAAGAAGAATTTCGGTGAAATATGCTTTGCTTGATCGCCTTTTATGTAGCATTAATTGTGCTATACACGTTATATTGTCTTCATATAATGTGGTCGGCTTCTCTTTCTCAACGAACAAACCACAAGTTCCTCAGATATAATGCGCCAACGACCTTAACCAAACACATTCCCGTCTTGCTTCATGAATAGCAATTATCTCGGCATGATTTGAGGATGTAGCGACCAAAGATTGCTTAGTCACCATGAAATAGTTGTGGCACTGCTAGTAAACAAATTACTAGTTTGAGACCTTGCTTTGTGGGGGTCGGACAACTATCATGCATCCGCGATCAATTGTCCATTGCAACTATCGAAACACATGTTTGACCCGTTTCATTGACATTGTGTCAAAGCTGGACTAAACCTAGCCAACAAACTCAAATAGAAAGAAATAGCCGGTCTAGTAATTATTAGCTAAATACATTATAGCATCGATACCACTAAGATATGGTATTTCATGACCAAGTATCTCTTTATTTTTCTCACATTGACAAAAAAGATCTTTATCAATATCAAGTGATCTAACGACCTCTGGGGCGCTTATGGATGTAATTTGTCCATATAAAATCGTTTCAAAACTTTCTATGTATTAGTTGATTGATAGATAAGGATTTCATAGTCGAGGTGTTCGATTGGTAAACCAAGACAAAACATCGTTTATCCAAAATCTTTAACTTCAAACGCTTTCTTTAAAATCAATTGCTTTGGAAACTCTTAGGAGTTCCAACAATATTTGAATCATCAACATATTCAAAGATTATTTCAAACTGTGATTCATTTTTTCTCACAAAAACACAGGGATAAATCATATCATTATTATAACATTCTTTAATTAAGATTTCATTGAGACGATTATACAACAATCGTCCAAATTTCTTTAATCCATACAAATATTTTTGTAATTTGACAGGAGAAATTTCTCAAGGATTCGATTTACATGCTTTAGGTTTTTTAAATCTATCAGGGTTTTCATATAAATATTAGTGTCAAGTTAGATAACACATTAACGACGTCCATAACACGCATTTGAAGTTTATTCATGCACCGTTAGACTCACAAAGTGTTGCGATGTTATCAAATCAACTACTGATGAATAAGTTTTTTCATAATTAATACCGGGCTTTTGTGAAAAACCTTGGGCCACGAGTCGTGCTTTATATCTCAGAAATTTCATTTCTTTTCCGCACGAACACCATTTTGAACCTTAATGGCTGGATCCTAAAGGGGTACGGAATACAAATCCAAAAAATTCTCGTTTTGCCAATGAGTCTATTTCTGGTTTAATGTTATCTTGCCATTATGGACAATCCTTTTCTTTTGCAACAATCATCAATCGATGTCGGATTATAATCCACGTTCTCACCAATTATTTCAAGTGCGAAATTATATGTGAAAATGTCGTCGATGATTATTTCCTCCCAGTTCCATTTTGTCCCGGAAGTTACATAATTAATTGAAGATTCAATTCGCAAGTAGCATTCTTCCCAAAAGTGACAACACATAGTGACAGGGCCGGTCCTCCGATAAGGTGGAGGAGACGGTGGTCTTAGGTCCAAAGGTTCCGAGGCCCAACATTACATGTTTCGTTAAAAAAAAAAATCCGTGTAGATTCAATCCAACCCGACCTAATATAATTTGTTAATTTTTTTAATTTGAATTGATAAGGCCCAAAAAAAAATTTACCAAAAAAAATTATAAGTATTTATTTTCGAAAAAAAGAACTTCTAACTAAAATGACAAATTTGACGACTTGGCCTTAAGCCGAAAAAATTCCAGGGCCGTGAATTAGTCGTGTGTCTCATCAAAGGCGAAAACCCTTTGGCTCATATTATGAATATAAGAAAGAAGAGAGCGGGTCTCCTTGATAAATGCGGCTAGGAATGATAGTAGGTGAATGAATGTCATTAATAAGTACATTATATGAAGTGGAACTACCATAAGATATAACCGACTTAATGAGACCGATTGGAAAATGAATGGCCATCATGATCGGCTAGATCGACTAAAGTAAACCCACTCCACCCGGTCGAAAGTTTTTATCATGTCAAGCTTAATGATCGACTAAAATGTATGTTAAACTAACAGATTTACAGATTATGCATGTATTCCTTATTGTTTTAGCAATTTATATGCTTTATGTGAATAAGGGTAATATAGAAAAAAGAAAAACGACGAATGAAGTAATTGTTACATTTTTCGCGTGTCGTCGTTGTATGTCTATGCACGTATAGCTCTTGCTAATTCATGACCACAATGTTTCCTCAGCAATGCTAGGACCACATCGGATGTCCACATGACACCCTTCATTTAGTCCCTCTCTCTCTTTTTACTTTTTCGGACGGTGGACACCCGACGTGCGCCACACAATGTTTCCTAAGGACAAGTCCAACCCATGAGCATGAGATTAAAAAATGTGTTATTTGTTTATAAGAACGTGTTTTGGGACTTAATTAGGCACTTAGGACATCCAAAAAAGATCATTAGTTATAAGGACGGATTTATTTTATCTTTCCAATTCTACCCTTCACATATAAGTTGTCTTTAATGCATATTCTATTTCAATTACCGCTGATTCTCATTCTGATTTTTACGTCTTCGATCCTTCATTCATTTGTGATTCTTATGCAATTTCTTCTCTTGTAATCCGATTCTTCGCCGCATCTTATCCTGTTTTGATCTATCTTTGTGTATTTTGTTTTGGATTCATCAATTTCCTGTCGATTCGTGCATCAGAGCTTCGAAAAATCATCCAGGTTCGTTGTTCATTATCTGCTTCAATTTTTCTGCTAATTTTTTAGATTTTGTTATAACTCTCATTAAGTTATTCATATATTCTTCACCTGATTGTTTTGTTTGTGCATTCTGTTCTTAATTTTTCATATTTTTCTGATACTTTTCGAGGCTGGTGATTTTGTTCCCGCATTCGACCGGTGTATTTTAAGTGGCATATGAGCTTGAATGATTTTGCTTCTTGTTTGAATTAGCTTCTCTTCTTGTCCGTGTTTGTTCGGTGAGTCTTCATTTTTGTTTTTCTGATTTGGATTGTATTATGAATGAATTTTCATTATGTTTTTGATGCAGTGATTTCTTGTAGTAGTGAGCTTTCTTCATTGTTACATTTGTTCTTTTTTAATGATTTTTGTAATAGTATAGGTTAGTTGTTGTGTATGCAGTGACTTTTTGTTGTAGTCAGTGTTATTTCAGTGTACATTTGTTCTTATAGAATGATTTTTGCAATATATGAAGTGTATTTTCATATTGAATTAGTATGTGTGTTCTTTTTATGTGAATTTAATGTTTCTTGTTGTAATTTTGTGATTGTACTTTACATGAATTTTGATTGCAATCTAAATAGAGTTATTTGAGTTTCACTACGGTGATATGTCATATTCTTTTTGCTTTGCATATTCTGTTATGTTTTTTGTGATTTATTCTGTATTTAGGACCGACAAGTGATATATTTCCATGTTGTTGAATGAATATTGTAATCAGTGTAGTTCAATTTCAGTTTTAATGACTATATAGCTGATTTAGTGTATGCAGTGACATTCATCTGTTATGTAGTGACAGTCATCTTTTATGCAGTGACATTGCCTGCTATCTATTGACATATATCTTTTTTTATGAACTGTGTTATTTTTAGGTGATTGTATTCAATATTGATCTAATTTATTTAGATATCAGACTGATATTGAGTAATTATTGGACTGAATGAAGTTTTATTTTAGTATTTGGAATGCGTATTCATGTGATGTAGTCATTGTAATGACATCCTTTTCCCTTGCAGTGACATAGTGCTTTTTTGCAGTGACATTATGTGATGCAGTGACATTATGTGACATAGTGCTTTTTTTTTTCCTGCAGGGTTATATTGTGTTCACAATGTTGATTCTTATGTGCACCTATAAAGAAGAGATGTGTGTTGTCACAATGACAGCAGATACTACGTTAAAGTCTATTCATGATAGACTTTCAAATCGGTGGCCGGATTTGAAAGATATGTCTATCAATTTGTATTATGTGTTGCCTGATGATCCTAAGTGGCTGTTATGTTCCGATGATGATGTGCAGTCCATGATTGTTGTTGCTGAATCTTACAGTGCTAAGCGTGTTAAAGTGGAGGTTGTAGGGAATGTTGTTGTTGGTTCTTCATCTTCTTATAATGGCGGTAGTTGTGTTGGATCTGAGGATGTTGTTGATGATGAGGGTTCTATGATTTCATCTTCGACTGATAGTAATGTGTTGACTTTTGGTTGGGACAAAATAGTAATCAAAGAAGGTCAATTGTTTGTTGGTGGTGCGGATGATTTTAGGGAGTGCCTTCAAAAGCTTTCTATACAAACTGGTTTTAAATATGTGTACAAGAAGAATGATAGTTGTAGGATTTATGCTGTTTGTGCTAAGATGAATGAATCAAATTGTGGTTGGTTTGTTCGTGCTTCGGAACAGAAATCGAGTGGATTCTTTTATGTAACTAAGTTGTGCAATGTTCATACTTGTGGTACGTCTTCGAGAAATTTTGGGCGAGATCGTCGTATGACTTCTGATCTTCTTTCGAAGGTTGTTCTTCGTAAGGTTCGTGAAGACTCAAGTTTCTCTGCATCAGATTTGCGACTTTTGGCTGGTACTGATCATGGTCGTGCAGTTTCTTATGTTGTTGCTTGGTCTGCTATTAACAAAGCTAGGGATTTGTTGTATGGTGATGTTAAAACGTCATTCAAAAGTTTACATGGTTATGTTAATAGTGTGCGTGAAACGAATCCTCGGCTCGTTGCTATTTTAGAGGTGCATCCCGAAACTTGCCATTTTCAACGGATGTTTATTGCGTTTGATGCTTGTATTCGTGGGTTCAAGCATTGTCGACCAATGCTCTTTCTGGATGGTGCTCATTTGAAGTTTGATCAGTCTGGCCATTTGTTGGGTGCAACTGGGAAGGACGGTGAGAATGGTATGTCTTATTTTGAGTACTTGTTTATCGTTAATGCAGTGACACTTTAGTTTATGCTGTGACACTTTAGTTTATGCAGTGACACTTGATTTTATTGTTTGAGAGTTGGCTTTTTTTTATCACTTTCCATTTGTTATTGCTCTGATACCTGATTTTTTTAGTTCCTGTATCAACTGTCTCTGCATTTAGTTTCTGATTTTTTTTGTTATGATTGTGTTTTTGCACTTTCTTGTTTTGGTATTGAGATTTTTGTTGCAGTGACATTGTTTTTGTGTTTTTTTGCTGTGTTGTTCTGATTTGATATTGTTCCAGGAATATATCCTCTGTGTTATGGTGTTGTTGATTATGAGGATTTCGATAATTGGAGATGGTTCTTGTTGCATTTGAAGAATTTGCTTATACCAGTTCGTCGGATGACGTTCATGACCGATAGGAATCCCGGACTATTGGATGCTATACGGGAAGTGTTTCCTGATGCATTTCATTCTTATTGTATTTACCATTTGAAGTTGAATCTGAAGACTCGTTTCAGTGGTAGATATGTAGGTAAATCTTTGCGTGAGAGAATGGTCCATTTGTTTTACCAATGTGCTTATGCTCCGACTGTTGAAGAGTATGACAAGTACATGGCTGATATGTTACTTGAAGGTGGAGAGCGTGCAGAAACGTTCTTTGCGAATTTAGATCCGAAGAATTGGGCCAATGCTTATTTTGAAGGTTGTCGGTATGGTCATACTGCTTCTACTTTGGCTGAGTCGTTTAATGCATGGATATTTAAGGAGAGGCACCTTCCTGTGTTGAATATGGTTGATGGCATTCGTATCAAGATCATGACAAGATTCTCAGATAAGCGTGCTACTGCAGCATCATTCAAGTCTTTGATCTGTCCAAAAGTTGATTCTATTTTGTCTAAGCTGCTGGATTCGGGGAGTCGCTTTGGTGTTGCTAGTTGTAATTATTATAAGTATGAGGTTTTTTCAACTCCGCCGGCAAGTGTTAATCTGGATATCCGTGCTTGCTCATGCAAGGAGTGGTAGCGGAATGGCTATCCTTGTATTCATGGATTGGCTGTGATTAGGAGTACAGGTTTCCCCTTGAATGAGTACGTTGATCCTTGTTTTTTGACACAGTCGTATGTTGATTCATATGATTTTGGAGTACAGCCAATTCCTGGTCCATTTTTGAAGAACAATTCTCAAGATGTTATTGTGCTTCCACCCGTTCCGAAGAAACAGCCTGGTAGGCCTCGGACGAAGCGTCTTCGATCTCGTGGTGAGACGTCAACTCGTGTTATCCAATGTAGTCGTTGCCATGCCTTTGGTCATCATAATAAGAAGGTTGTTTTGCTCGTCTTAATCGATAGTTAAACTATGTTTCTGGTTTTGTAATCATGATTTTTGGATTTAATATCGATGATTTGTTAGATTTTTGCTGATGCAGTGACATTACTGTTATTAATCTAGTATGCTCATTCAGTTGCTTTTATATTTGTAATCATTTTTATTCTGATATATTCTTGTCATTGGTTTCTTTGTATTGCTACTGAATTGAAGATGTAATGAATGCAATGACATGAGTGTGCCTGCATTTTTATGTTTATGTACTCCCAAGAGTTGTAATTCATTCAGTTGCTATTGTATTCATTGTAAAGAGCTCATCATATACTTATTGTTAAGTCATGTGTGTTTTTGTTTATGTCCAATGTGTTGGTGATGTTTCTATGTTTGTGTTTGTTTAGTGAGTTCATTGAAATGATTTTTTTAAGTTTTAGTGAGTGCAGTGACATCAGTGTCACTGCATCTTTATGGATATGCATATTGCATAGAATTATAATGTTTTTACTTCCACAAACAATTGGAAATCAATGCACAAGAACATGAAGAATCAACGATTTCCAACTTTTTAATGAATTGAAATGTTTTTGTACTAAGTGCAGTGACATCACTTCAATAATAACAATTAATGCACAACAATTAGAAACTTTAGTAGCATTTTATGAAAAACATGAATCATCAAAGATTTATGCTCGTTCTAGACAAAATGAACCATCAGTTATAAATCATCAACAAAAACTCTTAATGCCTTATGATATTCTACTTTTCAACTAGTTCATATAAATGATTGACCATCAACAAAGATAAGTACAATAGTCAAATCAAGTAGAATCTACAGCTATCTTAGTTCCCAATGTGAAGTCTGTTAAGCACTAATGAATTTACAATCATTCCTCTGAACTGCCGCACTTGTTCATTTGCCGATTGTGGTGGAATTTTTTTCAAATCTTGCACTAGGTTGTAGATGTAATATGTAGATGTAATCGAGAAGGACCGCAAGTATAGGGCACGTCCGTTCTCGCATTAAATTTCAATGATTCTGTTATTATGGTGTATCGTTAGTTATGGTCATTATGTTAAGAATTGTATTCAGACTTACGTTGCATTATCTTGTAAAGCTATGTTTTCAACCTTTTCCACATTCGTTGCTATTTTCGGTTGCTGGCTGTTCGGTTCAATGGCTTGTGAAAGCATCTCAAGCTGCAAAATAAGAGTAGTACATGTTTAATGTTTTTGTTATATTTCCTGATTTTGTTAAGAAAATTCAATGACAGTAAATTCTGTGACAGAAGATGTAGTTTTTATCATGATTTCTTTGATAACTTACGTAATTTCGTAATTTCGAGTCTTTGATGAATACGTCGGGTATGTCCGGCTTCACATTATTTGAATGATGCATTTTCCAGGCCGTGTCTCCTAAAGTGTATGTTAGGAGTACCCAGTGGTATGGCCTTGGCTCTAATCCCATACAGCATAAAGGGAGGAAAACTTTGTTCCCTTGTTGTATTATGTCCAGCATCTCGATCGTTTTCTCATTTCTATAGGTTTTGTCGCGCTCAATTTCTTCAAATATTGCCTGCACATTGCATTTTCATGAGATTATGAATATGAACTGGAATCTAGTTATTCAAATCACTTTTGTATTCATACCCATGTTCCTGCACTGAATACGTGGTGGTTAGGCTTAACTAAATCTGCTCGTTTTAATAGCTCAATGAATCCTTCAACCACTTGTTCCAAATTTCATTAGGGTAAATTAGTTTATGTCTTTATGAAATAATTTAGTTGCATCAAGTAATGCAGTGCAAGTAAATTGAATTAGACTAAGATGCAGTGACAGTATAATGGAATTAGACTTTATGCAGTGACGATAAATTTTTTACCGTTTCGTCTATTTGTAGCTCATTGAGAACTTCCATTATCGAGTTGACGTTCACATATGGGTAGTCGCCGAAAGATTTTGCCCATACTACAGCCCTGCATTTAGTAATTTATTGTTAGTATTCAATATATCAAGAAGTTTTATTTTGTATGTTGTTGTTAAGTAATTTTTGCTTACTCTTGTCCTCCCTCGTTGTCTAACTCTTTGATTCTTTTGAATACTTCCGGAAGAATGTGTCGTCCACACTTGTATTTATCTTTGTCTTTGTGGATTATGAGTCTTCCTTGAAACTTCGGATTTTCCTTAGGGATGTAGTACTTTATCCCTTTCCCTTTCTCAACTTTCTGTTTCTTCTTCTCTTCGGCATACTGGTAATCAGGATCCTCTTTCTTTGTCCTCTTTCTTGCATTTTTCTTCACCCCTCTTTCAATTGTGAAATCTGGGGTCCGTTGATGAGTACGAGGTCGTAGCTGTCGTGCAGGTTTTGCAATTTTTTGTGCAAGCAGAGTGTGTTGATCAAGCATCATCCGTTCTTTCAAATTTTGTGTGACCTGATGAGTTGCAATGATGTCAATTTCATCTTGTAATGCTTGATTCTTTTTTTCCAGTTCTTCAAATTTTCTTTCTTCGCTCTGCATCTTCTCTTTGAGGCTTTCATTCTTCTCTTTCTCAGCTCCAAGTTCAGCTTTCAAATTTCCGATTGTGGTCTCCATTTTGAATAATGTTTGCTCAAGTGTTTCCACATTTTGTCTAAGCTCCTGCACTAGTTTTCTGTTTTTTTCTTCCTCTTCCAACATAGCAGCCATCTTTTTCTGTGAAGCTCCTTGTTCATCGTAACTCTCTAACAGATTTTTGATGTACAAATCTTTTTCCTTTATGTTCTCTTTTTGCCGGTTAATGGTAGACAATGCAATTTCAATCTTCTCATTCAATTCTTTAACTTCAATCCCCAACTCAGTTTTTTCAGCAGTAGTGACATCTAATGTCTCAAAGATGTCCGCAAATTTTGCTTCAAGTTCTTTATATTTCTTTGACATATCCACTTACTCGCTCGCTTCAAATGTTCCACTTTTGATGCTAGATTTAGATTCTGATGTTGTAACTCTTCAATTCTTTTTTTCATCATGTCAACACATGCTTGATCACTCTTGTCTTTTGCCTACAAACATATTTAAAAGTACAATAATTATTAAATGAAGTTCCTTCTTGTTGTCACCATTGTTGTCTATTTTGCAGTGACATTATGTGATGCAGTGACATTATATGATGTCACTGCATTGGTGCTTTTAGTACTTTGTAGGTGTAATTACCATGGCTTGCTTTAGTTCTGCAATTTTGTTGTTGGCATCTTCTAATGCTCTTGACAAGGTGATATTTTCCTGTTTTATGCCTTGAACTTCATCCTGCACATCCTGCACTAGTTGTAGCAAATGTGAATTTTAAGTGCAGTGACATGATTTTATTTTGATCGTCTTTTAATGGGAAAAATGTAAAAAAAGTAGTTTTACAATTGGTGGTGATGGTGTTGGTGTCAGCAATCTGAAAGATGAAGTTCTTCCATATTTAGTTGTAGATTTGTGTGCTTGTTTAGGAGTGTCTTGTACCTCTTCATTGTGTTGTTGTGTTTCAATTTCTTCCTCATTGGCTTGATCGCCACTCACTTGGTTCGCTTGCATTCCATCCTCTCCGATTCAATATCATCACTTTTTAATTTGTTTCATTCTCTTCTCGCTTGCCCTCGTTCTTCTTCTTTTTCCATGCTATCCTCCTCATATTCATCCTCATCACTTTCGAATTTCTTTCATGCTCTTCGATTGTCTCTCTGTTCCTTCCGTTTCTATGGTATCCTCTCCGAGTCATTTTCTTCATGATCATCGGTTTGAGAATTTCCTTTATTCTCTTCATTATCATCATTTTCGAATTTCTTTCATGCTCTTCATTATCGCACTTTCGAATTTCTTTCCTCCTCTTCGATTATCATTTCATCATCTCTTGCCTTGTGATTGCTTCCTGTCTCTTGTTTTTTGGCCAAGCTTTGTATGAGGAGGAACTCAGTCAATGTTGGATTCAATTCTTCAGGATTGAACTGTTTCAATTTGCATTATGAATGTATTGAGTTCATGGACTCACAGACAAGTATTCTGTTTTATTAAATAAAAAACTACAAGAAGAATGCAGTGCAGTGCATTTCATTGCAGTGACATGCAATAACAATGCAGTGACTATTTACTGACCTTCAAATTTGATAATCAATGACATTTTTAATATTTTACCTGATGTTCGCCCATGTGTTGGAGCTTTGTTTTTGTTAGGACACCCTGAAGTTTTCTTAGATTCCACTTTTTTATCCTTGGAATCCATGTGTGTTCCAATCTTTTCTTTCCTTGTGCTGCTCTTTTTTCATTTGTCTGCGTCCGAATATCTTCTATGATGTCTGTGTGCTCGCAGAACCAATACTGTAATGTACCAGTAGATAAATATGTATTAGAATGAAGTGGCATTAGTTTCCAATTATCATTTATAATGAAATACAATTATAATCAAATGTTAAGTGAGTGAACATACCAAATAGAACACAAGTGCATCCGTTTACATATCTTGGATGCGACCATTTTCGATTAAGCCCATTCTCCAGAGTTCTTTGAGTATATGGGATGACCAATCAAATGAACATAAATTGTTCAAGTCATCCACATAGTATAGGAATGACCATGGTATGTTCTGCCCTGAGGTTGCAAAGAAGACTGTTGCAAGTAATAGTAGACACAGTAGTTTTACCGTGTCTTCAACTGATGTTGAATCAGTTTCTTTTACTTTTTCCTTTATCAGTTCTTTCACCCCAGATATCTTTATTCTCTCAACATCAGAGAACAATCTTTCTTGAATTGATATCTTCTTTTTTGAGTTTTTGCTCATGTCCTCTACCTCTTTGTTTCCATCTTCTATCGCAAATATGAGCTTCACATCAATTCTCATTGGCATGTGATGTTCTTTTCCAATCTTGAAACCCCCCATTTTTTTGTTGTATGCCATTATCAGGTCATCCAGCATATCATTCTTCTTTTTGTCCATTATAATCTTTTGCTTTTCAAATGCATCAAACAAATGTCTAAATGGAGTTTTCTCCATTACTTCCCGATGCTCTTTTGTTATCTGTCCCTTTATGTCATTGAATATCTGGTGCATACTGTTGAGTGTTGATCTGTATTGTTCTCTTGTTCTGTAAAAAAGAAAATAACATTGGTTAATTCACGCAGTGATATGTTATTTACACATCTGCCTTGATTCATAGTTTTCATTCTAATAAAAACACAGACATGTAATTTACACATCTGCCTTGATTCCTTATGCAGTGAAATCAGATTTTTCATTCTAATAAAAGCGTAGACATGTAATTTACATCTCTCCCTTACTTCCTTATGCGGTGACATCGAGTTTTCATTTCATTCATTTACTTACGCAACTTATTATCACAATGCGGTGACTTCATCTTTATATAACATTATAATGAAGTATAAGGTTGCACGATTATTCATTGATATTACATTCTACTTCTTTTTAATGCAATGGCATGATGTTTTCAACTTCATTGTGCAGTGACATCAGTGTTTTCATTCGAAACAAAACAAAGCCTTCTATTTTTCAGTTCTTGCTTTATTCCTTCTGTAGTGACATTATAATTCTCTATTTCTTACTGCAATTTAGTTCCAACCTTGTACGCACAAAACTTATTTCTATCACAATGCAGTGACTTCATCTTTACATAACATTATAATGAAGTATAATGTTGCCTGATTATTCATTGATATTACATTCTACTTCTTTTGAATGCAAAGGCATGATGTTTTCAACTTCATTCTGGAGTGACATCATATTTTTCATTCGAAAAAAAAAACACAACCTTCTTTTTTACAGGTCTGTCTTGATATCTATGCAGTGGCATTATGCTTCTATATTTCTTACTGCAATTTAGTTCCAACCTTTCACACACAAAACTTATTTCTATCAAAATGCAGTCACTTCATCTTTACATAACATTATAATACAGTATAAAGTGGATTCCTTATTCATTGACATGCCATTATACTTCTTTTAAATGCAATGACATGATCAATCTTATTATGCAGTGACATCAGACTTTTCATTCGAAAAAAGACACAGTCTTCTGATTTCCAGGTGTGGCTTGATTCTTTATGCAGTGACATTATATTTCTGTATTATTTACTGCAATTTAGATCCAAGCTTTCACACACAAAACTTATTTCTATCAAAATGCAGTCACTTCATCTTTACATAACATTATAATGTTGTGTAGAAAACACTATCTACTATGATTTCAAGTACAATTTCACCTAATGTCTATACTTATGCCGTAAAATTGCTATTCAGTTCAGAAAATCGTATTTTTTGTAGCATGTTGAGTTTGAATAGCTACTTACCCAGTTTTCTTCTTCTCTTTTCCTCGTTTCCTTGATTTTTGTGCTGCTGCTCTTCTCTTTTCTGCTGAAATTACTTGCTTCCTCCTTGCCATTGTTCCGTCACTGTATGAATCGAGACTTTTTTTTTTCTGTGATATTGTTCCGATTTTCTTGTAATTTCGCTGCTTTTTGCTTGATTTTTCGTCCGATTGGCTTCGGATTTTGTACTTTATCTTCTCCGAATCAATGATCTTCAGTTTTCTTTCGGTTTTTCCTCCGAAAGGTCGTGTCTTTCTGTTTTAAGTTTTATGTGTAATGCATAATAACTGTAGCGTATTTGCTAGGGTTAAATTTGTCCATATATTAATTTTTTGTCCTTATAACTAAGTGTTTGTTTTGAGTGTCCTTTTTGCCTAATTAAGTCCAATTTGCGTCCTTTTCAATAATTGTCCCATACTGATACTAGAACATAAATTAATTTAAACATAAAAAACATGCACTGAATTGTATATATCTCCTTGTTCTTCTTCTTCGATCTTCAGCTAATGATGGTGCCAGAACTTGTTTCTGAAATGGTATACAGTTTACCACCTCCATCTTTAAGATACTGCAAGTATCTCGACACCTGTGGATTTGCTGTTGCTTTCTTTCTCAACTTACCATCACAAAATTGAACACCGGATGAATCTTGCTCGCCTTTTTCAGCTCTTTCGAATCAGCTTTCTCTAATTTCTTCTCTTCACGATCTGGGTTCGATAATCTCCGACTCCGAGACCCGAAAAATTTAGCAGGCAAGCTTCTAGCTCTATCCAATTTAGTTGCAAATGGAGGCGGATGATGCGGCTGCTCTTTTGCTGATGCTGCAGAAGAATCTGGATCCGACAGCTTTTCATAGCCTCGGCCGGGTCGGGTGGTTAGTGATCTGAACATGATTAATTATTGGAGTTGGAGTCGTTGGTGCAAGCTATAATAAGAATAAATAAAATGCAATGCAAAAAACAAAAGATAGTAGGAAGATCGATAATAAATAAATGGAAGAATGGTTTAAATAATAAAGTTGAAATAGCTGATATGTTTGTGGTTTGGTGAGATATGAGGGTGCGTGTGCCGTGTGCGTGCTTCTTTTGACATATAGGGCAGGAGGTTTGATTAATTTGATGTAGAGAGCACCCTTATTTTGATTGACTTGTACTCTCCTGTGTCTCCGTCCGTCTCATAATATAAATCATTCTATATTTTTTTTAAAATATAAGTCATTCTATCTTATTTAATGAAGTATTTATTACTTTTTTTCCTTTTTATTTTACCCGTAACTTATTAACAGTTATATGATAAAATTTCCTTTCTAGAGAAAGATGTGATCATAATACTCAGATGACCTTTCCGGAAAAGTCCTCATCTCTATTCAATTAAAATTAAAGAATATGTTTATAGTCTCCAAAGAGAGACATATATGGTGTAATGTGAAAAGACCAAAACCGTAATATCTCATATTGAAAATTGAGAAAAACATAACCAATAGACATAATAGACTTGATAGACACCTAACTTGAACAACTACGGGATCAATTATAATTTAAATTGTATCGATAGACGATGATATCGGAGCCGACATAACTAAGTGCATATCGTGAGAGATTTTGGTGGGTTGGGTGGGAGGGGGGCGGCGCCATATGCAAACTTTTAAAAAATAAAATAAAAATATTTGACCCATTTTTAAAAAAATAAAATAAAAATATTTAGACCCTAATTATACATATTTTTTATTATTTAAAAAATTATGTATTAATATCTACTCCGCAACCGTCCCCGAACATCTAGAAACCTCGTAAAAGTCCGAAAATGTTTTTTTTCTTAAAAAGGCGATATTGTATGTAATATCCACATTGAAAAAGTGGAAAAACATTATCAAGATATATAATTTATTTTTCTTCAAAAACAAGATATATAATATATAATGTTAAAACATAGTGAATTTGGTAACTTGACTTAATAATTTTTAAACCAACTAAAAACAACCATTCTAAATAATTATTGGATCTATTATAACTCATATAATGCCTCTAGACCTGAGTTTTAAAGTACAATAGCATGACTTAATTATTTTAGGTCAAACGAAAACCACTCTAAATCGAATTTTTCGGGTATTAGAAAAACAATCTCCTTCCATGTTGGTTAATACAATTGAATATAGTACTAGAGTAGAACCCAATACATATATTCTAGAAGCCGAATTTATTATCAACTACTATTATATTCCAATGCGGCTGCCTTATCCTTATTAATGATCTTCAACAAAAAAAACAATAAAATCAACAAACAATACCATATTTTCAAAGCTCATGGCATCATACGTTGAAATCTGACCATCATATATTCAAAGCTCATGGCATTTAAAAATGCGACAATATTTTTGTGGACCTTTGGCACCTTGCAACAGTGATTAGCATGTCATTATCAATATGACTATGAGTGATCCCAGCTGCTCGAGGCGGCGATTTGTCATCGGACTTCTTTTTAATTTACCACCTTCGGTTTTACTGTTTTTGCTCGAGGCGGTGATTTGTAAATCGGATTTCTTTTTAATTTACCACCGGTTTTAGTGCTTTTACTTTTCTTTTGAGATTGCATATGATAGAGTTACTCTAAAAACTCTACATAAAACCTACGTCTAACATAAGAGGGTCTTGTGATTTTGAATGTCTCTAGTAACAACCCTTTAATTTTCCAATAATTGTATACCATTTTTGCTAAGATTATATTCAACCTACCTGCAATATCGAGAATTATTATGTTGTTTATATTCGAAAAAATTACGATGTTCAGTGATTTCACATCTTATTGCTCCATTGCGGAGAACTTCCTGTATAACTTGGATGTCAGGTGGGAAAAAGGTTTCATATATTATATATATCACCAAAACGACCCCGTTTTAGTCCATTAAACCTTCTTCCCTTCAGATCAAAACAGCTTCATTTTAATGATATTACCATTAAATCAAAGGCTTTCCACTGCAATATTCTACCAGCTGTGCCACAACAAACTTGCCTACTTTATGCTGGCGACCCAATCACTAAAACAGAGTAAAATTTAAGGCGGAAAATTCACCAAAAGGCCTGTTTTAGTTAACGAACTCAACTACCATTCCATGGAAATTGCAATACATGAGTCATTGAAAATTGAATGGTAGGTATAAGAATCACATGCTTCATACCCAAAATATAACTTGATGCCTTTCTTCATATAAAAGAAAGTGAACAAAGACCACAAATCCTTAAAACTTCAAAGTGCCTGCTGAAAACTAATCTTCAAGGAAATGGAAGGAGGGATTTTACCAAATGCCACAACTGTATGTGTTACCGGAGCTTCTGGATATATCGGATCATGGCTAGTCATGAGACTTGTTGAACGTGGTTATACTGTTCGTGCCACTGTTCGTGATCCTGGTAATCATCTGCCAATAAAATCATTAGTAATAATTAATGTCATTAGAATCAACTAATTAATTAACTTTGAGCAAACATTTTTGTGTGCATGAGTGCTACAGGGAATCTGAAGAAGGTTCAACATCTTCTAGAGTTACCAAAAGCCAGCACAAACCTGACGTTGTTGAAGGCGGACTTGACAGAAGAAGGAAGCTTTGATGAAGCCATCAATGGCTGTCATGGTGTTTTTCACGTGGCTACTCCCATGGACTTCGAATCCAAGGACCCCGAGGTAAATAAAAGCCATTTTCTTGACATCAACTGCCACATCAGATTGCAACACTTTTTGTACCGTCTTTATTAGCAGTACTATTACAAGTTTTAAGAGCATATTAATCCAAAATAGGAAGGCAATGTTAATGTTGTTGGTTGGTGTCATGGCAGAATGAAGTGATCAAACCAACAATTGATGGGTTTTTGAGCATTATAAGGTCGTGCGTAAAGGCAAAGACAGTGAAGAAGCTAGTCTTCACATCATCTGCTGGTACCGTTGATGTTCAACAACAACAGAAACCAGTCTACGATGAGAACGATTGGAGTGACTTGGATTTCATCAACTCCACTAAAATGACCGGATGGGTTCGTGTACTCTATCCCAAATTCCTCACATTTTCTTTTATATTCTCAAACTTAAGGTTGAGTACATTCACCACCAAAAACAAGACTAAGAGCTCTTGCATTATTGTTCAGAATAATGTACTTCTTGTATTGCTTGTGCAGATGTATTTTGTCTCCAAAATACTGGCAGAAAAAGCAGCATGGGAAGCAGCTAAAGCAGACAACATTGATTTCATCAGCATCATTCCAACGTTAGTCGTTGGTCCATTCATCACGCCCACATTCCCACCCAGCCTAATCACCGCGCTCTCATTGATTACTGGTATATACATTTCCAATATCCAACACAGAATTAAGAACAATTTTCTTTACTTAAACAGTCAACATTTTCATCCCTTAAAAGTTGTGCATAGATAATATATATTGATGAAGCAACATATGAGCTGGGTAAAGGGGGTGGGGGGAGGGGGTTGCATGCTACTTGTACTTTCCCATCCCGCTAACACGTCTTTTGCTCTTCCATAGGGAATGAAGCACACTACGGTATCATTAAGCAAGGCCAATTTGTGCATCTGGACGACCTCTGTGAAGCTCATATATTCTTATATGAACATCCAGAAGCCGAAGGAAGATACATTTGCTCATCTCATGACACAACCATCCATGATTTGGCAAAAATGATCAAACAAAATTGGCCAGAATACTACATTCCCACTAAGTAAGCTTTACATACTAAGTTTTCCACGTAATCCAAATCTAATGATAAGATTCATAAGTGGAAATGAAGGTATTAATCAAAATTACATAACGCACGGATATTAACGATGAAATGCCAACTGCAGGTTAAAAATTGATGAAGACATACCCGTGGTATCCTTTTCATCAAAGAAATTGATAGATTTGGGTTTTCAATACAAATACACCTTGGAAGACATGTTCAGAGGAGCCATTGATACATGCAAAGAGAAAGGGATGCTTCCACATTCTACTGGGCATAAAAAGGAATCTACTGACCCAGAAGTTGAAGACCCTAAGGATGAAACAAAAGAAGCGAATTCCAAATATCATCAAGAGGTTGTAAAAGAGATGGAACTGATTCAAGATTCACTAGACTAGAAGTTGGTAACAAATGAACAAGTACTGGCGTATTGAGAAGAAAGCTCAGCAAAGTATTTTCATTTATATTTCTATAATAATTATGAACAGCCCAAAAAAAGGAAGGTCAAAGCCTTTTGTATCCTTTACAAAGGTTGGTGTTTCTTTACAGCATCCTGGTTAAGCTATGAAAGACCTCAGCTTCCTGAATAAATGTTGTCTACCATTCACAATATGCTTAAATAGTCTAAATTCGTAAGATTTTTTTTTTTTTTTTTTTTTTTTACAGTAAAGAGGTTCTAACCTCAAAATCCCTGTTAATAATTGGACAACCACATCTAATTTTACACTCATACTATATCCATAAAGATTTGAGCAGAAAGAATGCAGAACGAAGAATCAAACCAAGGCTTAAATATTCTGAGTTATACAGATAAAGGAATTCACGAACGAACACCATTCTGTACTTTAGATGATTAATTTTGACTCCAATCTACTGATTATGATAAGTAACCAGGTCTACAGTGTATACATGGGAGAATGTCAGTGAAATCAGTGAGTAATAATAACAGAGAAACCAGAATGACACTACGAGTGCCATAACATGGGATGACAGTTGATGCAACATTGAAACCACGTGTTTTCATAAATGATATGTTATTTAATAACAAGATGCGGTCTCTCGCTGCTACATCATTACGAAGATCAACTTTAACGCAGCTTAAAGGGAATTTGTTAAAAGTTAAAAAGAATTCCTATCTGTGTATGTTAAGGTATCATAGACCGTACGGCTTCAATTAGTAAATCTAATCCAATATTAAGATCCAAGTTTTCAATACACACTAAAAGTGTTAATCTCAATCGACTTTCTCCTTCTTACTAGCTGAGCGAACTCGAGTGGACATACAAATAGGTCTGCTGCCATTCAACATTGTTCCTCAAATGACAATGCACGGTAAGTAGAAAATCCAGTAAAACTTCATTAACTTTTCTTAAAAGCTTGAATTACATGAGCCACAACACCAAGTCTCAGCTCGACAAAGAGCTAATTAGATTTCAAATGAATCGCATCGCATGATCACAGCAAAGAAGACTATGTTATTCATATCATAATAAAATGAAATAGCAAAAGCATGATACAGCAAAAGAACTGAAACCTAGGGCGTTTATCTCAAAGCATGAATTTCGCCCATTGATCCATTTACCACCATTGTGGACTGCCTTACCTACAGCATGACACAAACACCATTAGATCACATTAAAGTGACTTCACAGTATAATAAAAGTGAAAAGAAAATGATGCTGCACAGAAGGAAAGTAAACCTCCATAATGAAAATTAAAATCTGCACAGAAGGAAGTGAATTCTAATGTAAAAACCCTAACCATCCAAATCATAATTTCAGTTTCAATAAATTCATCAACATGATTCCTACCATGAAACAGTAATAAACCCTAGATCAAGACAAAGAGCTACTGCTTCTCACACCATGACCATGTAGAGGTTTTCTACAAAGATAACAAAAAAAACAAACAAGCAAACAAAACGCAAAACAATAAAATCGCAGCACGAGAATTTCCATTAAAACGCTCCGGCCGAAAATGAATAAAAAAAGCGAAGAGGGATTAAAGCTCAGATGCGCCACAAATTCTTCCAAGAAGATATCAGAATAAGCGATAGACCCTTCCATCGCAAGGGCGCAATAATCTTCACAGCAAAGAGCCCTCTTCTATGCACCAGCCGGGAATCGAACCCGGGTCTGTACCGTGGCAGGGTACTATTCTACCACTAGACCACTGGTGCTTCTTGTTAATCACGTTCCAAGCGCGGATAACACTATTATGTTGTCAAATGAAGTTGTGAAAAAATTATTTTCGGTGTAACTTTAGATGTACACGTATCATTAGTTTTTGTTGGCAGTAAGTAGTCTTTGTTAAACGAACGAAGGCGTCGTAAACAATGCTCGTGTTCGGCGTTCGACTCGTTAAGTATCTCGTGATCGTTCGTTTGTTTAACCTTAACGAACGAAGTTTCGAACAATATTTTAAGCCCGTTTTCTAAACGAACTTACTCGTGAACGTTCGATTATGTTCGTGAATCTGCTTATATAGATAAATCAATGTACAAACTAACTGACTTAAAAGATGATAAAACATCTATTAATCTAATAGATACTCTAATGGATTTTTATAAAATATTGATAGAGTTGTCATAATGTTTTTACTACTATAATGTTTGAATATTGCTTTGTATTTTCTTATTTATTCAGGTGGACTTAATTTTTTATAACTTAAAAGCCAAACTCGAATTGAGAGCGCAAAAATACATCTAAGATGCCAAACTCGAACATACGACCGAACAAAATTTCTTTATAAATGATTTGAGTTTGAACATAATTTTATATTCGTTTATTAAGCAAACGTTCGCGAACAATTTCTTACCTTAACGAACCAAGAAACGAACATATTTTTTTGTTCGTTTATTAAACAAACGAACATAAATAACAAACGATATCTTTCGGTTGATTCATTTGGTCATATATTAAATTTCTAGCAGTAAGTTTATCTTATGTACAATGATTTAGGGACCAATTTTGTGTATATAAAAATGTACCGACCCCTTCTAACACCATACATTTTGACTAAAAAAGATTAAAAAAAACAAAATTTATACACCACAAAATCAACATTCGGGGGATGAGTGGGAATATAGCATGTGTGTTAATCATTTCCTTATCTTATTAGGTAGTTTCATTTAGATCTGTTTGAATTTTTTTTTTTAATGGGGACGGATATTTTAAATATATTGAGAGAGGAAATGACAATCTAATATTATTTCTCACCACAAAATGCACGTCTTTATAACAAATTTAATTCCCATATGGGGTCAGATTTAATTTCCATATGTGTTTGATCAGGGCTGTCCTTGTGTAATCCGAGGCCTTAGGCCAAAAAAAAATTAAGTCTTTCGACTTTGTGAAAAATAATATATCACAACTATTTTTAAGTATACTACGTTGATGAGCTTAATAAAAAATGTAATGAAATTTGATTAGCCTTTCTTTTATTGAATTCGGCTATAAATTTTACTCCTACCGGTGTTTTAACTTGAGTAAAAAATAAAAATTAACTTAAAATACACTTCTATTACATGAAAACGTGGGCCTTGAAATTGTAAGTTTCGGTGGGGCCTTTAGGCCGCGGCCTTATTGGCCTGCTCGGCTGCTCCCAGGGACGGCTCTGTGTTTGATTACGGCTTTTTACAATCTTTTAATGTATCAAGTGCATCTAAATTTCTTTAACAAATTTTAGGTGAGGTTAATAAGTCTTAACGAGGTAAGTGGTAATCTTTTTTATGTCTTGGTTTAAGGTTGAAAAGGACCACTTTCAATTTTATTTGGGCATGTATATTTTTTGAACCGTTAATTAATACACATAATAATATCAAAACAATTTTTCTGCTCAAACTATATTGGCCGGATAACGTATGACATGCCAACAATGCAAGGATGAGCATTAGCTATCTGCAGCACTCCTCAAATATATCCTTTCCGGTTCTTAAGCAATGATAGGGAAAAAATCCCTTCTAACGTACTTGCCAGTCAAGTGTAAAAAAACACATAAAACGACGTTGTTTATGTGTAAACTATATTAAAAAGACGTATTTTTTTTTCCAACTTAACCGTCAAGTACATTAGGGGGGATCAATGTCCCAACGATAGACCCCTTTTTTTTTCCCTCAAAGAAATGATGGACCAAGAATACAATCATATGAATAATGAAGTCGTTTTGCATAGGTGTTTTCTGTTTTGCCTTATAAGTAAGTTGTTATTTTGTTCACAATAAGTGACACAATATTCATGATTAATCATGGGCGAGACTAATATCAATCAATAGGTCTCACACAACGATTAACGATGTAAAAGCGTGTTATGTTTGTTTGCAACCATATTATGGTGACATTAACACTACTCAATCACCCATCAAAGTAGATAAAATGTAAGGCCTCTCTTTGTTCACAAACTCAGCTACCATTCCACATAAACAGTAATCTAATGTATAGGATCAGTCATAGAATGGTAGGTAGAATATGCCTTGAAATAGATAAATATAAATATATACAACAACACAGAGAAATCCTAGGCCATCACAAAGTCTTCTGAAAACTAATTCAAAATTTTGGCCTATTCATATAATAGCATAACAGTGAGTTTAATAAATACACATAAAGAATATGGAAGGAGGAGGGATAATAACAAATAATGCTACAACTGTATGTGTTACTGGAGCTTCTGGATACATTGGATCATGGCTAGTCATGAGACTTCTTCAACGCGGTTATACTGTTCGTGCCACTGTTCGTGATCCTGGTAAAATTTTATGCCAAGAAAATCATTAGTAATAATTAATGTCATTAGATATCAACTAACTTTGTGCAAACATTTTTTGTTTGAGTGCTGCAGAGAATCTGAAGAAGGTTAAACATCTTCTAGAGCTACCAAAGGCCAGCACGAATTTGACGTTGTTGAAGGCGGATTTGACAGAAGAAGGAAGCTTTGATGAAGCCATTCATGGCTGCCATGGTGTTTTTCATGTCGCTACTCCCATGGACTTCGAATCCAAGGACCCTGAGGTTTATTATTTTTTCTTTTTATTTAATTAGACCATTGATCATGATGGGACTGACCATTGATCATGGTGGGACTGACGAGAGCTTGAGTTGGTTTGGTCTTGTTTTGCAGTTAGTATAAGTCGGTTTGGTCACGTCGTCATGTTGTAACACTTATCGGTTATTTTTATGATGTTGGTTATTGTAACGGCAGAATGAAGTGATCAAACCAACAATTGATGGGTTTTTAAGCATTATAAGGTCGTGCGTAAAGGCGCAGACAGTGAAGAAGCTAGTTTTCACATCATCTGCTGGAACCGTTGATGTTCAACAACAACAGAAACCAGTCTACGACGAGAACGATTGGAGTGACTTGGATTTCGTCAACTCCACTAAAATGACTGGATGGGTTCGTAAATACTCTGTCCTAAATCATATTTCTGATGTATTTCACCATGAATAATGATTACGTAAAAGAGGCCCCAGAAACAATAAATCTATTTTTTCTGCAGATGTATTTTGTCTCCAAAATACTAGCTGAAAAGGCAGCATGGGAAGCAGCTAAAGCAGACAACATCAGTTTCATTAGCATCATTCCAACGTTAGTCGTTGGTCCATTCATCACCCCTACATTCCCACCTAGCCTAATTACCGCGCTCTCATTGATCACCGGTATATACATTTCCAAATCCAAACGATTCATAACATGACGTGGCGGTAATGAAGAATCTTGACCCCGGTTTTTTATTTATTTATGATCTTTGACAGGTAATGAAGCACACTACGGTATCATTAAGCAAGGCCATTTTGTGCATATAGATGACCTTTGTGAAGCTCATGTATTCTTATACGAACATCCAGAAGCACAAGGAAGATACATTTGCTCGTCTCACGACATAACAATCCATGATTTGGCGAAAATGATCAGACAAAACTGGCCTGAATACTACATCCCCACTCAGTAAGCTTCAGAAACAAACTAATCCAAGTCTAATGATTAGATATATTCAAAAGTGGAATTAAATCAGGATATTACATTAACGATATGAGTTGTGCCGCAAACTGCAGCTTAAAGGGAATTGATGAAGAAATACCTGTTGTTGTATCCTTTTCATCGAAGAAATTGACGGGGATGGGCTTTCGATACAAATATAGCTTGGAAGACATGTTCAGAGGAGCCATTGAAACATGCAAAGATAAAGGAATGCTTCCATATTCTAGTGAAAAGCAAGTCACTGTGCGCCAGAAAGACACTAAGGATGAATATCATCATCATGATATTGTAAAAGAGAAGGAACTGATTCCAAATTCAATAGAAGTTGGTCACAAATGAACAAATACTGATAAGAAAGATCAGAAAATTATTTTCAGTTGTATTTCTGTAATATTGAATAGAAAATATATATAGATATAGATATAGGTCAGGCCTTTTGTATGCCTTTGAAAGGTTGATTTTTCCTTACAGAATCTTGGCAACTGAATAAATGCTTATCCTTCTCAAAAAAAAAAAAAAATGCTTATTACTATTAACAATATGCTTTTATTAAACAATCTAACTTCTCAAATTTTTACAATAAAGAGGTTCTGACCTCAAAATACATGTCAATAATTGGAAAACCACATCCAATTTGGAAGAGGTTCTGACCTCAAAATGACCCTAAATCCATCGCATGGGCGCAATTATCTTCACTGCAATAACGTATCATCCCTCCAAACAGCACCAGCCGGGAATCGAACCTGGTCTGTACCGTGGCAGGGTACTATTCTACCACTAGACCACTGGTGCTCTATGTATAATGTACCATAACTGATGTGGTATAGATGGAAGGCAGACCTCCGTAACGATAATTTGCATAGAAGGAAGGTAATCCTCCATAAGGATAATTAAATTAGCATAGAAGGAAGGTAATCCTCCATAAGGATAATTAAATTAGCATAGAAGGAAGTGAATTCCGGTATACATAGCAAAAGAAACTGATATTGTATAGAAGGATAACACGCAAAAAAACGCAAAGAGAATAATAAGAGCTCAGATACGCCACAAATTTTAATCCAAGGAAATTTTCTAAGAAGAGGCGATAGACCCTAAATCATCGCATGGGCGCAGTTATCCCCTCTAAATGAAGCCGGGAATCGAACCCATTTACATGGTACACTTTTCTACCACTAGAGCACTAGTGCTGGTTGAATATAAGGTACCAAGTATCCACGACTTGTTCATTTTCTCTCTAATCGTATTTTGAAAATGAACCGTTTAAATGAACGATTGAGCATAAGTTTACAAGTTCAAAAATTTACATACAATCCATATTTAGTGACATTGTGTGATTTTGACTATTTCAAATATATAATCTGTTACTAAGCATTGGTGTAAGAACTATGTAATGATTGTTATTGTTCTGCCGTTGAATCTGAAAGAAGAAAAAAAATACTTTATGAAGATGTATTTTGTCTCCAAATAAATTGATGGAGGAAGCAACATATGAATGACATCAGTTTCATGAACGCTAAAAGTCTAAAAAGTGTCATGTTCTTATCACTTGAGGGAACACGAGTGGACTATATATATATATATATATATATATGTTTATGAAAAAATTTACTTACTATTCATAACTATAAATAGTTTTTAGGGTACGTGGGCCGGCGGGCCGCAACCCATAAGGGTGACGACAGGTACCTCTGATTTCTTTTTTTTTTGGAAGGTTAATTCTCATTAAAATTAAACATCTTCTGTCAAAACAGAGATAATAGAGGGAGGGGGTTGTGTACCCCAGTTACAGTAACCAGAAAGGGAATTAGGGATATTAAACCCTAGTTTAGCCAGCCTATCTGCTAAGTTATTACAATTTCGCCCAATTAGTTGAAATGAACAAGATTTGAAGAGTTTCTTCATTCCACGGATTCTCAGAACCATTGAACCCAGCGTCGAGTTGTCTTCCTCTTCAGAATTGAGTCTTACAACACAAAGAGCCGAGTCAGATTCCACAATCACATAATCACTCCAAAGTCTTGCTGCTTCCATCGTTCCTCTTAGAATTGCTGAGAGTTCATCAAATTCCACAGACGCCACTGCACCAATATCCATCGAAATAGCCGTGACCAGCTCTCCTTCATGATTCCTCATCGCTATTCCAATCGCTCCATGGCCATTTTGTACGTTTGCATCCACATTTACTTTCAGTGCTCCCAGTCTAGGTTTGACCCATCTCCTCAGTTTGATTCCGTCACAATCTGAGAAGGTATCAATAGAGTTCGCCTTTTGAAATTCCTCCAAAAAGATCTTCGCTTGATGAGGGATTCTAACCGGCGCCGGCGAGGTTCCCTGAAAGACAGCACCATTTCGGCCCAGCCAAACATACCAGAGCATCAAGAAGAGTAAATCAGCATTAGGGAGGGGGGTGAGTCACCAGGTAAGCACAGATCCAAAAAGCTTTCGAAATTCATGATTGCAATTTGATGAAATTCCCGGTAAGATCTCCACATGTTTGAAATCCAACTACAATTGAACAAGCAATGACTCCAAGTCTCCAATTCTGAATTGCTGATAGGGCAGATTCCATCTGAAATGTGTCTTTTCCTCAGATTGAAGCCAATTGGAAGCGAATCCGTTGCTACTCTCCAAGCAAATGCCTTGACTTTTGGTGGGATTTTTAAGGACCACAGGTAACTCCAGGATTTTGAGTTTGCCATTGAAGTAGTTGCTTCACCTTTACATTGAGTCTGCTGTAAAAATGAATGCGCTAACTTATATCCAGATTTGACCGTGTAACCTCCTTTTTTTATCCTAAGAGCACTTGCATCAGTGTCTCTGAATAGAGTCTCTACCTTACAGATTCTAACATCATTTACAGAATCTCTACACATAGTCGCGCAAATGCAGTCTAATCTCTACCGTACTACTGATAATAAAGAATCGTAAACCAAAATAATTATGACATATTTACAAAAACAAATATGTTATGAAATAATATCATTGATGGATTATCTATTATTCTGATTGATTTACATAGATTTGAGATTAATTCAGATTATTGTGTTCACATTGTAATCTCTACTATAAATACCCTCTTATACTATTGGAATAAGACACAAGCAATTCTCTCTTCTTCTATCTTGTATTTTTCTCGTTCTTCCTCTAATATTTTCTTAGTTTTATAACACGTTATCAGGACGAATATCGATCTAACCACGTCTCAAATCATCAAAATGATTTTGATGAAGTTTGGCAACCTTCGAGAAAAAAACCCCCACAAGAATCACCATTAAAGATTGCCAGAAGGACTCAAGTCGATCAATTGATATATTTTATATCTACACATCTCGATACAGGTAAACATTAAGGTAAAAATTTGATTTCTTTAAATTATTTATCGTGATCAATTCTATTATTTTATAGTTGTATGTAATATTGATGCTAGTGGTATTGACATCATCAAATTATGATGGATCAAGTCAATACCACGTAAGAAAAAAATATGAGTAATACTCATCGGTGATATGAAGTCTTGATGGCTATATTCCTTAGACAAAAGAGTTTGTCTTTTGTGTAAATTGAAAAAAGATGTATGATCAAATGAAGTTGATCAATGTTTGAAACGAGCATATAATGGATCAGAAATCCATATGAAAATAGAAAGGCTCGTAAAAGTGAATATAAAATTCACATAAGTGGGCATGTCAAAAACTGATGAAAGTGAATATAAAATTCACATAGATAAATTTCAGACATGTCGAAATATTATGAAAGTGAATTTGCAATTCACAGAGAAAAAAAAGGTACAGACATGTCATTCATATAAATAATTAGGACCCAAAGTCCATAGAGAAAGTCATGTTCCACGAGTGATCTGAAATTCAGAGATAAGAAATCTACTGAATATATCATGAGATTTCATTACCGTAATCGATGAAAAATTGAATCACTTTTTATCATGATGATATGCTCATGAAGCAGCAATATCGATCAAAGTAATTTATGATGTATATGAAATTGATTATGATTTTGTATCATGAATGAAAAATAATAATCCCTTAAATGTGGGATTATAAATGAAAGTAAATAATGAGTCACCATAGATATGACTAATGATTCCCGACCGAATTATGAGAGTTCATACTTTATAAATAACGTGACTTAATTTATAAATATTTGGAAATATTTGGTTACGGTAGTGGAGGAGGACATGGTTGATATAGTCCTCACAAAATTATTTTTATATGATTAAAAAAATAATCATGACAAGAAACAAAGTAATCTTTTAGAAGATTACGCCACATGTCAGAGTTAGTGGCGATTTACAGAAATTGTTTATACGATGCATTTAAACTTAAGCATCATTTATTAATAAATAAATTGTTTCTTGTCTTGGCCTTATTTTGATACGGCTAAAGTATTTTGTGATATATATAGTAGCTTTGGAATTTTATTTTATCTATTGTTTATAATTGATACGTGTGGTAGTTTTTCTTCAAAAAGAAAAAAGAAAAATAATTGTATCATCATGTATTTTTGGTAAGCAAATCTTGTTATTTGACCATAATAATAATATTTGATTCTCAATCGTTGGATTAATCAACCTGTATATTACTTTTGCGATCATATTTATATTAATTAAAGTCATTTAGATAGTTAAAATTAAATAGATTATATTTTACATGATTGTGTGCATAGTTGTGTTAATCAGTTACGTGGTGCGCATTTATGATATTTATTTTGATACGACGTGAGAATGTTTTATACGTTGCTTTATAATTTATCAATATATTTCTCACTATGAAGTTGATATGATATGAAAAATAAGAACATGATATTGTCATATCATTTAGCTAATTTGATTTATATTACCCATAACCTTACAATAATTGCATGATCATTGAGGCAATTAATGCATTCATTGAATTTTTGGCAAAAGTGCTTGCATTGATTTTAATAAATAAAATCATATTTGGTTATTCAATAAAAAGATTTTATTTTGCATGATTATTGTAAGAGTAGTGATAATCATTAATGTGATTATTTATACTTATCTTTGATTGTAAGACGCATTTGCTCTATGTTATTATCATATTCAAAATTTTTTGTCTAGTTGTGATAAGAATGAATATGACAACATATTATGGTGCTTTATTTGTGAGTGAAACTATTCATAATGATTGATTCACGAATTGTAATACTGGATATTTGTCTCTTGGATCCACTAGCATTTACAATATCAATTTGATTTGCTTGAACTGATACATAATGTAATTTTCTATTTAAAATAATTACACATTATAATTCATTTACATTATGTGACAATTGTTATATTTTGAAAAATTAATTGCTCATTTCGTTCTAAGAAAGAAATTGAGTCGGAACATGAGAGCAATTAAATTGCCTCATCGATAGTGCGACACGCATATTATATTGAGAAACAAGTTCTCAAAAGAATTAATGAGAGATGCAAATGGTAATGCAACATGCAAGTTCTATATTGAAACAAAATTGTTTGAAATAAAGCACTATGCTCTCTCAAATCTCGATTTTTTTTTTGAGTAATATGGGTGTTATATCGAGTTTGAAATATTTGCTTTATATACTATTTCCCGATGAAATGTGTATAAACAATGTGTTTGAAAATAATGAGATATGTCCATTCCATGAAGAGAATGTGACTGATACTACATGTATCATTTAAAACAATGATATATGTATCAAATTACATGGGATGCATCACAATCATTCTGTGAAATGAATGCGACAAAATTAAGTATTTAAGATGCATATAGTGATTCTGAATATTGTGGTTATAAATATTCTTTATGAGAGAATCCCACTAGAATTGGGATGATGATTCAAGAAAATTGGTATAACTCGATACATTGTATCCATGATTGTGAGAACGGATATAATATCTCTATATGAGGCAAAAGTTCTCCACAAATCGAAAAATATAAAAGAAGTTTGTTGATATCCGCATAAGAGGATCTCACATTAAAATGTTGAATCCGTCACGGGTTATTTCAAATTTTCGACATATCGATTATGAAAAAATGTTGTCCGAGAATGAGGGGAGGAAAACTCAATATGAATTATATCTCGTGACAAACTTCTTCGACATAAATGAATTATGAGTTCACATATCATTCATTGATATCAAACCTATGAAGTGTAGATTTTATGCACATTTTGCATACATCAAATATTTTCTGAGCAAAATGGAGAAATGAACCAAAAGTTCAATGTCTTGTTCGAGTGATTTCTGTACATATGATATGTAATTTGAACGATTCTTGAAAAATCTGAAATCACATAGTGGTATATAAAGCGAAAGAGAAATAATATTTTTAAAAATCTCATGGAATGAGATATTTAATGAAACCACTATGTTTTAAATGTGTAAATCGCTTGAAGCGAATAACAGAGCATCAATGTATAGCTCGGTGCAACATGTTTGATGAAGATCGATTCTCGGCATTAGGGGGAGATAAAGAAAACCCCATGTTAGAATAAAATAATGCCGATAAACTTTAACAACATATACTTGTAGTATTTAACAAGTAATCCGCCAGATGCCGTTATTGAAATTAAATGAGTGACTATTTATAAAGGCACCAACAATACGATTGATGATATTTCTCTATGCCAGAAGCGTAGAATACCGATCAGCGTAAAAGATAAAAATCCGCGGAAAGTGAATTCACATTCAGTCACTCATGAAATCTCTTAAAGAGATCCGTCTTCAAGGCGAAAACCCCAAAATAAAATTGCACGTGCGACAGATGATTAAATATTGGGGTTGCGGAACAACCAATTCATACATTGATAAGGAATTGGTTTTATGCTAATATTGAATTAGCAATGAAATTTACAGGAGAAATTTATAATAAAACATCATAGTCGTCGACGACATATTTGCCTCTTTAATTGCTATTATAATATCTGGATCCAGTACCTAAGTCATCAGCAGTGTGTCAGTAACACTCAGACTAGGTAAAAATGAAATAAGCAATTGAGGTTGAGTTTTGAATTGGAAATATTTATTTGTTAATGATCAAATATATTCTTATAGATAATATAATGTTCCGCTAACTAATATATTTGGCAGTAACTTTATTTCATGAAGGTATATTTATGGGTCGTTAGACATTAATATTGATATGAAAATCCTTGGTGGATTTCAGAAATGAATTAATATGATACTCACAACATGCATATGGTTAAGGTCATTAACATTCATGTTGAATGTAGTATGACCAGTTGAGTAGATTTCTATTGAGAAAGGATATGTAAGTAATGCATGGTTAATGTAATAAATTTTAAGGAATTACCATGCATGATAGTGGAAATATATGCATGCGGATTTCGATTATATTACTTCCCCCATTAATTAGCTGATTACAGTGTTGATTGTGTTGCATGTGTTGCATTGGGTTTTTTCTAACAAAGTTAATAGTACATGACATATACGTTATGCAACTACGATCGAGACAATCGATTCTACCATTTATTCATTGAGACATTGTCTAGATGAGAATGAAAATCATTTAATTGCACTATATGAAGACAATGCATCTTGCATATCTCAATTGAATTGGGCTATATTAATGGGGATAGAACAAAACATATTTCACCCAAGTTTTTCTTTACTCATGATTTGCAAAAGAATGAGGAGATTGATGTGCAACAGATCCGGTCAACCGATAATCCGGCAGAATTATTTATTAAGACATTGTCGACTGCAACATTTGAAAGACCAGTGAAAAGCATTGGGATGCTGCAATTGAAATATCTAAATTGGTGCTTGGTTTAGGGGGAGTAATCAAACAGATAAATATGTACTCTTTTTCCTTAACTAAGTTTTTTTCCCACTGGGTTTTTCTTAGTAAGGTTTTAATGAGGCATATCATATCTGTTGTATTTTTAATAACAGATATCCAAGGGGGAGTGTTATGAAATAATATCATTGATGGATTATCTATTATTCTGATTGATTTACAAAGATTGAGATTAATTCCGATTATTGTGTTCACATTGTAATCTCTACTATAAATACCCTCTTATACTATTGGAATAAGACACAAGCAATTCTCTCTTCTTCTATACTTGTATTTTCTCTTGTTCTTCCTCTAATATTTTCTTAGTTTTATAACAAAATACACATATAAATAATTTATTTTCTATTATTATAGTGATAAATATTACCTTGTATGGATATTCAAAATATGTATAGAAGATCTTATTAATGAAATATTTCTAGAAAGATTTTTTGTGACTCGAAATATATATATATATATATATATATATATATATATATATATATATATATATATATGATGTTAGAAATAGCAAAAACTTGAATCTGTAAAAAATTCGGATTGCGGTAGATATAGAGTATGATGTCCAATTTTATCGAGAAACTGTTGAATAGAGATCGTATACGATTACGATGCAAGACATTTTAGTTGGATCCGGAAATTTGTATATACAGATTTACCACTTTTTACAGATTCTAATGCGAGTGCTCTAATGCCATATGATTCTGTCTGTATTTGCTTGAGTACTCCTGATTTCTAGTCCCCATATTTCAAAACAAATATTTATCTTTCTTTTTTTGATAATAATATTTATCAAAACAAATATTTATCTTTCATATTAACATTTTTTGTACCACATATGACTTGCTTTATAAAAAGTCCAAATATGATAAGTGCACCAGCAAAAATGGAGGAGAATGCTCAGACACACCACAATTTCTTCCAAGAGAATCCCTCAAGAAAGGCGATAGACCCACCCTAATCCATTGCATGGGTGCATTTATCTTCACAGCAGTATTAAACCTCCAAATTGCACCGGCCGGGAATCAAACCCAGGTCTGTACCGTGGCAGGGTACTATTCTACCACTAGACCACCGGTGCTTCTTACATTTTGTCTACTTTGTACAGATCATTACTTATGTTGCTTAATTTTGTCATGAAAATAAACTATTTTAAAAAACAAATAATCATATGTTTACGTAATATCTATATCTAATAACATCTCGTGATTATGAGTATATTTTAAAGACGTTTAATAAGATGATTTTGTGTGTAGACATTTAGGTGGAAACCTATCATATATTATCCTAGGTTGAACGGTAAGTTTCTTAGATCATGTTTGTTTATCATTTGATTACACATTATATGATGGCAACGTTTAGATGTGTTTGATTAGATCATGTTTGTCAAGATCACTTTATCATTTTAGTAAACATCATGTGATAGTTATATTCAAGTGCGTTCGATTACTGGTTCATACAATCTCCGATTGTCTCAGGTGCATCTAAATTTTCTTAACAAAATTTGAAGTAATGTGAGTGTCTTAATTCAATAATTCATCATCTTTTATGTTTCTTGTGTATTAGTATATTTATTGAAACGTTAACTAATATACATAATATTATGTAAGCATTTTTTTTTGCTCGAATTATATTTATTTTCTTTAGCTTAAGATACGGACTTCACATACATGTGGTTATTAAAAAAAAATCGCACTACTTTTTTAGGGGTTCGGCACCCCATAAGGTTGGGTCACCCCTGAAAAACATAGGTTACTCTAGCAGGGCGGTTTCATGAATTTTATAGTAAGGCGATTTCAGGAATTTTATATAAGGGTTCAAAAATTCGTCAATTTTATTTTTGTCTTTTGAACATAAGTTCTTATATTCAATTTTATACAACTAATTATATATGAGTCAAAACATACAAAATAGTGGGACAATGAATAAAATTTAGTTGGTCAATTTCATATATATATATATATATATATATATATATATATATATATATATATATATATATATGTTTATGAAAAAAATTACTTACTATTTATAACTATAAATAGTTTTTAGGGTATGTGGGCCCGCAACCCATAAGGGTGGCGACACCCCCTGATTTCTAGTCCCTATTTTTCTTCATTTTTTCCAAAACAAATATTTATCTTTCATATTAACATTTTTTGTCCCTAAGAAAACTATACTTTTTGTTACACCTTTGAGACACTTAACATTTGACTGTTCCCGGACATTGTAGCCTAATGCACAAGCAGCAAAGCACTCTCCTGCAAAACGAGTGGAATACTTAAGAACTTAAGATATCGTCGGATTCATCAAGTGTCCAAGAAGTTTACAAAAATATATAGTTAGAGGACGAAAACGTCATTATGAAAAATATAAGAGCTTGTTCTAAGACGATAAGTAAGAAAGTATAACAGACAAAAAAAAAGTCGTATTTTAATTATTTTTAAACAATGCATTTGGTCTCTTATATATATTTGCTTATTATATACAATGCATTTGATCTCTTATATATATTTGCTTATTATCTTAGAAATAGCTTTTATCTTTCATAATTTGTTTTGGGATATTTAACGGTTCCGATGTAACATCCCGACTTTTCAGAAAGGGTAAAATAGTCATTGGGTGTAGTTACTATGACCTAATTATTATTTATCCTATTATTTAATTAAAAAGGATTTAATTAAGGGATTAGTTATTATTTAAAATGAAATTTAATTAATAAATATAAAAGGAAATAATTCCCAAAATCTTTTATTTTCATCATGCGCATATTCTGACAAAAAAAAAAAAGATGAACGGCGCTCATATGAGAAGGACGCAGAAGAAAGCGAAAAAAAGGGAGAACGTAAATTTCAACCGTGTGACCAATCCGTTCATCTGTTCAAGATGCCGCAGGAGAGAAAAGTGATCAGCGCGAGGAGACGCAACTTTGGAAAATAACATCTCGTAATTTCCTATATTCAGAAATTCGTATATTTTAATCCGTAGCTCTGTTTTTCAGCCATGAGTAGTCGAAACGATCGTCTTGAAGCGTAGATTAATCTAAAAATAGTTTCACAGCAGCTAATCCAGGTAATCTGCAGTTTTACAGACTTTTTCAGTTTCGGATTTTGCAAAGAAAATAGGATTTTAGGGTTTCTTGTTGATCAAATAGGTTTTGGGGTTGAGGATCAACAGTTGTTGCAGTTGCTTGACGTTTTGCTTTCGGTTTTGCTGGAAATTAAGGTAAGAGGCTCTTCCTAATGAGTAATTATAGTTTTATAATGATAGGTTGAGTTTTGGTGAGTTATGGTGAGTTTTGGTGTTGTTTGGTGATAGAATTCATGCTAAGTTGTAATTAATAAGATGTGATATGTTTTGGTATATTTGTGTTGAGTTTTAAATTTCTATTTATTTTTGATTCAATAACATTACTTAAATATAAACAAGCTTCGATTGAACTTCCGATTCGTTCAGTTAAAACACCGAATGTACTCTTAAAGGGAGTTGAAGTTCGGATCCGTCGGAAGGGCATGAAAGGGCTTGTGCTTTGATGAACTAGAGTTCATCAATGTCTGTGTATGTGCTAGGCCTTGTCCGTGTCTAGTGGTCTAAGTACGAGAGTAGGAGATGTGAGGGAGTTTACTTGAAAACACTTAGGTGACTAGTTAATTCACAATAATAATTATATAAGTGTAGTAAAAGCTAAAACGTCACTTATTCTCGGTTAGGCACTGATTCAAATCGGCGATGTGATATGTTCATAAAAGGTGGACAACGCTACTGGCTCAAAAGGCTGAAGGGTAGTGGAGGAAATCCATCGAGCGTATATGCATACCGGGGAGATCCCGGGACTATCGGTGCTAATCACCGTAGTTGGCAAGTATATCTCGTGGTGGAATTTTCACCATGCATTGTGTCCTTGAGTAATGATGTAACCAAGATAAGCTAAGTTAGAAACGTATAGTCACGACATGTTGATGGACATGAAGTGAACCTTAAATTGAGTCGGTCTCATAAAGATAATTTAATAATCATAATAATAACCTTTCGTTGTAACTTAGTTATTCATTAGCTTCTCACTTTTACTAAGTAATTTGTACTTACCTCCTTTGCATTTTCTTTTGTATGCATTGTGGGGTGAGAAGACGAGCAGGTTGTCCAAGTGTAGATGACGACTTTTGAAGACATTGAAGTCTTGGCAAAGCTTTCAGATTATTTCTTTGTAAATGTTGTACTAGACTAGTTGTATTTCTTTTCTTAGACTTATTGTATTTCTACTTTTAAGACCTCGTATTGTATAAGTCTTTGGGTTTTTCGTCGTTGTAATTTAACTATCTATCTTTAGTATGGTTAATTTCTATTCTTAGTAGCATTTATGTTTTACCCGAGTGTTTTTAGCTTCCGTTTGCTTTTATTTGATACGACGACGTAGAGGCTTGCGTATAATATTAGATTTATTTAATACTATACGCGCCGAACGTTTCTCTTTCGGATAATGGCTCGGTATCCAGGAGCGAGACGTTACATCCGATGACTGTGCCAACCGTTAAATGTCTACGAAAATATGACAAAACTGTATATCTAGAGATGAAAAATGACGCTATAAAAGATAGATGTTAGTTTTGATACGACAAGTAAATGTCGAGAACAAAAATGTAATTATAGTGTGTCAACATCAATAGGTTAAAAAAAAAAATTGGTCAGCATAGATGATACACATGAAGGACAATTTCAAGCAAGTTTGCAATCATTCTGAGAAACCAAAAGTGCATTATTTTATTTGATATAAAATACAACTAAAAATTTACTATGAGTACGATACAAGTAAATAACCCATATTTTTTTTTTTTAAGAAAAGTAAACAAAATTATCTAAATGTGTGACAACTTGGATTTCTATATAGCTTTGCTTAGAGCATCCTCAACAAAAGGATAGTCAGTGTATCCAACAACAGGATCACTTGTATAGAATGTCTCTCTATAATATTTATTGAGAGGTGCATTGAGTTCAAATCTCTTAGGCAAATCTGGATTAGCCAAGAACAATCGGCCATACGCGACCAGATCTGCGTGACCTTCGTCCACTACTTTTATTCCGTCCTCCCTGTTATAACCACCAGCAACGATAAAAGTACCCTTAAATGCGTTTCTTATTGAATGAAGGTTCTCTTTGGAACCTGAATTTCCATAAGGCAGTTTCATCCTTGGCTCAACTAAATGACAGTACAAAATCCCGTATTCGTTCAATGCATTAGCCATGTAAAGACCTAAAGCTTCTGGATTCGAATCTCTAGGCTCGAAATTGTCTGAGTAAGGGGAAAGACGGATTCCGAGTCTGTCAGCTCCGATTGCACCTGAAACTGCTTCAACTATTTCAAGTGCGAATCTGGCTCGATTCTCTATTGAGCCTCCATATTCATCGGTTCGATCATTTACTTGATCATTCAAGAATTGGTCTATAAGAAAACCATGAGCAGCATGGATCTCCACACCATCGAATCCTGCAATTAATTAGACGATAATTATCTATTAGCTTTAAATTTCCAGCAGTTCTTCTTCGATTTTAAACAAGCTGGGTTCATGGATATATATTAAGTGCGTATCAACGTCGAATACATATCAGATACATGACAGTTACCAAATATATATATAGAAGTATTTGTGCGTCACATATAGTCGATGATAATTAAGAATAATAAAAATAAAGTGACGATCGATAACTCACCAGCTTCAATAGCATTAATAGCAGCAAGCTTAAAATGATTAACGATCTCAGGAATTTCGTCTGTTCTTAATCGTCGCGGCGGCGAAAATTCTTCTACGTTGCTACCGTTTGGTGGTGAAGATATTCCTTTGTCCGTGGAAGATATTGGTGGTTGCCCGTCGGGTTGATGACCTACAATATTCATATTCATATTATAATTATTGATTGTTTTACGAAAAAAGATTCATATAATATCAGTGTCACAACAAATTACGATAAAAGTGAGATAATATGCAAGAGAACTTACTGTTGTGTGAAATTCTTCCAGCATGCCAAATCTGACAAAAGAAAAGGCCACCTTTAGCATGAACTGCATTCACAATGGGCTTCCATCCCTCTACTTGCTCTTTGGTCCATATACCAGCAACCTCATTTGAGAACTTACTGTCCAAAATATTAATGTTAGGAGAGGGTATATTAGTAATTTTAGCATATAATGATATATATCATTCTTTTTTGTTATAGACAAAAATATCTACCACCACATTTGTGTACGTAATACACAAACATATAAGATATAAATGTTGAAAGAAGGAAGAAGGTTAATTACCCAGGGGCAGTTTGGGAAACTGCAGTGGCTTCAGCAATTAGAAAAGCACCAGGGGAAGTTCTCTGTGAGTAGTAGAGTATAGCATGTTGTTGGGGAACATTGTCAATAGACCTCTGCCTTGACATTGGTGACAACACTATTCTGTACAACCATAATTAGATCTAATTAAACAACAATCATTCAAATAAAATATTAAAATAACCTAATCATTAGATTTACGTGGCTCGGTCAAATATATATATATATATATATATATATATATATATATATATATATATATATAAAAGAAAAATAAAACAAATATCACTATAATGAACATAAAATAGTAATTACGCACCTATGTGAGAGCTGAAACTTTCCCATTGAATAAGGTGTAAGTAGAGAATTTTGCTTGTTTTGTACATATTTTGCATCAACTCCTCCTTGATTTACCATTTTCAGAGATTATGTATGGAAATTTGTTCTTTTTTGTTTATTTGTTTGTTCTTTTGCTTTGTTTCACAGAGTTGTAATTTGTGGTAAGTTGTTAGTGAAAGATGAAATGGGCTGGGGGCATATTTATACATGTGTGTGACGGGCGTGCATATGTCATTTAAAGTGTCTTTTTTCGTAGAGATTATTGACTTGGTTATCTTATTTCTCTACTTTCAAGTTTCAACTATAAGAAAGGAAGCAACTTATTCTGGTCAAACATTATTTGATTTAATTATTTTTCTTCGACAATATGTTTCGTTTTTTTTGAGGGCGACAATATGTTTCTATTTTTTTTTTATTATTGTCATTAATCAATTAAATGAAAAGTATGACTCATTAATTTATATGGTTTCATCATATAGTAATCGTATTAAAAGTAATTAATAAAATATGTTGTTAACATATATAATGAATAAATATATCATTGTTGTCTTTGCTAAAAATCTAGCCCAACAACGTATAAGATGTGGTTTATTAATATTCAACGTGAGACAACTAGTTTAATTAGCAAGTAAAATAATGAACTCTTAACCAGAGCCGGCCTTATATATGTTACAGGGAGCCTATGACATGGACCTTTGTCGGTTTACAAATCACCGGTCAAAGTAGTTGATTTCGAAAACAAGGTATATATCTCAATTATTCTTTGGTTTTTGCAATGGAGAATAAATAATCTATTTTTATTAAGATTCATAGATTGTTTTTCTAAAGTTGAGGGAAAAATTTACTAAACTATTTAGGTCTTTCATTTCTTCTGTTTGACTCAAACCCCCTAGCCTATCTTGGTGTAGTATATGACTAAAAGCTTTGGGGCGAGGTTGATGGCTCGCGTTCCCCAAGTGGCTCGCAGGTTCGCGGATTATCGTGGCCGGTGGCCTTATCCGCTTCTTTGGTGGTCGGACGGACCCGAATAAGGATCTACGGGCTGGACTACGGTTCAGGCATATCACTGTCTATTTAAGAACTAGATATCTGAGTCCTACAGAGCTAAGAATCGGATGCAATCCAAAAGATTCTGATCAATGGAATCTTCTTGGTAGAGGTTGGTGTAACAAAAAGTATCATCCCTTCAATAAAAGCATTGTAATTGATGGGAACCAACTTTACAGTACATTTCTGTACAGTTCAGCCCACGATTATCACATTTCTGGCATGTTTCTGGTGAGTTTAGACCCTATCTTGAGTATTAAATGAGGATTTATTGCACGGCGAGTGACTGTCGGTTTTCCGTAAACTCGACCTTATTTTAGCATTTTATACTCGTTTCTCCCGAGCACCCGTAGTTTGCGGGGTTATGCGTTTGTTTGTTGTTTTCATATGGATGCAGGACTAGGGTGTCTCGAGAGCCCGAAAGGCGAGAAGTATGAGTTTGGACGTGTCCGAGGCGAAACACGGAGGTTGGAGGTGAAAAAGTGAAGATTTGGAACACGCAAAATGGCTGTCCGGACGGACAAGTTGTTGTATCCGGACGGCTAACTCACTGGTTTTGGAAGATTTTTTGATGAAGAACCCATCCGGACGGACAGAATAATCATCCGGACGGACAGAGGAAGCATCCGGACGGACAAGAGCATGCCATCCGGACGGACATATATGCATCCGTCCGGACACCTGGAGAATCAAGAACAGTCCGGCCGGACATTGAGGACATCCGGACGGACAGATGTTTTTCTATATAAGGCTGCTCATTTTCTCACAGCAGCCAGGGAGTAGAAGAAGGGGCGATAATATTAAATAGTTTTGGAGATTTTGGGCGATTTTCTTCATCTTTTAGAGTTAGATCAAGTGTTATATATCATTAGAATCCTCTTTCAATCCTCTCTTTGATCTACTAACTTTTAGCTTCGATGCGTAACTTTTCACTTGGCAAAAATTCGATCTTTTGTAAGCACATTTGGTACCTTCTCCAAGTTGAATAAAGTAAGTATGTTCTTTTGTTATTCTATTGTTGTTGTGATGTTTTTCTTCCGTTTTTATTGCTTAGATTCGATTATGAGTAGCTAGATTCCTTGTATGGTTGAACTATGTGAAGGCGGGTGAAACGCCGTTAGATCGATGAACCGGGAGGTAGTGTAGTGCGTAAATAAACGTTCTAATTAATAATCCATATCTCGAAACTTGTTTGAATCGTTTTTGAGCTAGATTGATCACCTAGTTCACCATTGCACACACTTAGCTTATAAATGTATGTTGCGGTGACGTGTGGGAACGGGGTTTCGAGACCGTAGAAGTTTTGAGCTTGAAAGGTAGCTTGACACCTACCCGTGTACTAGATTGACGCCCTAGTCATCAAGTCCAATTCCAATACGGGGTTTGTTCTATGAGTTATCGTTAGAAGGCAGGGTAGAGTAAGGCACATTCCCGGGGCAATCTTTCTGAGGGTAAAGTAATCCGTTGAAACGTAGTTCGGCCATACCTCTTTTAATTGTTAGAATTCCGAGTAGTGTAATCCTTCTTTTATACAATAGTATAACTTCATATCTATTTGTTTGACCTGAACTGAGCACTAAGTCAACTGTGGTATTCAAAACCAATCTCTGTGGGTTCGACCTCGGACTCCTCAAGCACTATCCTGCAATCGACCCGGTCCACTGCCGGTTAGAAAGTAGATTTTGCTAAGGTTTCGAGTTTTTACTTGATCGACCGGACCTAGAAAATCCGCTTATCAAGTTGACCGAAAGCTTGGGCTTAGGTCGTTTTCTTTTACTGTTTTCTTGTTGTTTGATTTGACTTGCAGTGTATGACCCGGAGTTCTGGGACTCCTCTAGAGCCTTTTTACCCGGAGATTGATAGGCACGCAAGCCAATTGAGGAAAAGATCGTCTGCTTCGGCTTCAGACACCGTGGACGGACAAGAAGCTTCGGATTCTTCTTCAGAGGAAGAAAGTATGACAACCAGCGGAAGAGATATGTTGAATGGTGATGATACGTCTCAAGTTGGAGGATTGGGCCATCTAAACACCCCTCCTCCACGTGAAAGAAATCCTCCTTTGGTTGCAAGGACAGATGGGAGGAATTTGTTCGATCCCGCATTGGAAGGGAATGTACAACTTCAACAACAAGCACTGGGTCAGGACAATCAGCACTTACTTCAGTTGGTTCAACAATTAGCGGCACAGAATCATCTTCTTCAAGCTAATCAGAATAATGCGAATCAACAGCAACATAATGACCCACCTGCCAATCAAGGGTTTGTTTCAGCGAGAGATTATGTGGTTACTCCATACCAAGGGACTGGCCACAATCCAATCAGAATTCCCGCTGTCCATGCTAACAACATGGAACCAAAGCAAAATGTCATAAATCTTATCAGTGAGAATGCGGTTTTCTATGGGCAAAGGAATGAGGATCCTAATGAGTTTTTGGACAATTACTTACAAATAATCTCGACATTGAAGTATAATGGAGTGACCGAGGAGGCACTCAAGTTGATGATGTTTCAGTTTGCTTTGAGAGGGGCTGCAAAAACATGGTTTAACACCTTACCAAATGGCTCCCTATCTACTTGGGCGGAAGTGGCCGACGTTTTTCTGAAAAAGTATTTTCCTCCGGCAAAAATTGAAGATTTGAAGCGTGAAATTCATAACTTTAGTGGGAGAAAAGGAGAGACTATGAAAGAGACAGTTGAGAGGTTCAGAGCTTTGATGAAAAAGTGCCCTCCCCACAATTTGAGTACGGTTGAACAAGTCATAAAAATCTATCGAGCCTTGGATAAATCGGATAGAAATCTTTTGGATGCGGCAAGTGGAAAGGGTTTGACAAGGATTGATCCCGAGTTGGCTATGCAACATATCAATGATGCAATTGAAAGGGATGATGAATGGGTCTCAAGTTCAGGGACAGACAACCCGAATGAGTCTCACCAAACTCGTCAAGGCACTTGAAGAACGAGTTGGACAAAGAGACAATTTTGCACACAATGAGTTGTTGGCACGCAAACCAAGGTGAAGAAAATGGAAGAATCATTACAGGTTTGTCAGTTATGTGGAGGTAATCATTCAGCTCAGTTTTGTTTGAATCCGAGTAGGTCGGCTTGTCCTCAACAGTTACCTCGACAGACACCACAGCCGGTCCCACAGCCGATTCCTCAACAACCTATAACAAGTGTGTCTCAGCCACAACCAGTTGCAGTGGTGGAAGAGTTGGTAGCCGCACTCAACAGATTGGGGGTGGGAAGCTCGAGTGGTAGTAGTCAACAAAGTCCCGGGAAGAACCCTCAGTTTGGGCAACAGCAGAGTTTTGGTGGGCCAGCGAATCCAAATAATCAGTGGGGTAATAATCCAAGCTCGCAGGCTCCACCATACTATCAAGATTTTGAATCATCAATGGGACTTGGCATGGAAGAAGAGATGCAACCGAATGATGTGAATTACATTGGAAATAATTCTGGAGGGAATTGGACTCAAGGAGGGAATTGGAATCAGGGAAACAACAACCAAGGAAGCTGGAATCACAACAATTCTGGGAATAATGGGAGGAACCAGAATTTTGGGAATTCATGGAATAACAACCAGCAAGGCCAAAATTGGAACCAAGGAAATCAAGGTGGCCAAGGGAATTGGGACCGAGGCAACCGAGGGTGGAACCAAAATAATCAAGGCCAAGGCAACCGAGGTTGGAATCAGAATAGAGAGCAAGGGAACCCTCAGAATTTCCAAGGTGGTTGGAGAGAGAATAATCAAGGTAGTTGGGGTCGACAACATCAAAACTCCAACAACCAAGGTTATGAAAGCCAAAATCAAAGTTCAAGTAATCAGAGTTGGGGTCAGAATCGACAAGGCCAATGGGGCAATAATCAGAATAGAGATAATGGGGGTCGAGAGCAAGGGCAACAAGGGAGCAACCAACAGAATACTCAACAAGCCGGGAATCAAAATTCTGAGACTTACCAACATCCGAATGCCCATAAGCAAAACAGCTCCAATAATCAACAAGGGGGTAGTCCGGGAAGTCAAAGGAAGTCTTCGGAAGAAGGGTTTGATCAGTTGAATAAGCTTGTGATTGAACAGAGAGCGGCCATACGGAATTTGGAGATTCAGATGGGCCAGTTGACCGAGAATAGATCTCAACCGCCTTTGAGTACGGGGCTACCTAGTAACACGGAGAGGAACCCCAAGGAATCCAAAGATGTTTGTGCGGTAGTCACCCGGAGCGGTAAAGAAACGGATCAACAAGGTCGAGAACTTGAGAAGATGACGCCAAACTCCGAGAAAGAGAAATTTTGTGATTACAAAGGGCCGTTGGGTGAGCAAGAAGGTTTTGATGAGGATGTTGAAAAAGGGCTGAAAAAGAGAGAATCTCGAGGTTGGAAAGGGAAGTGGAAGAATACAAGCGAAAGTGGGAAGAAGCGTCGAGGCCAAAGTCGGATACGATAATCATTGATGTAAAGGAAGAAGAGCCATCGCCACCACTCAGGCCTAAAGGTAGTAAAGGTAAAATTCCCCCTCCTCCCCCGGGTTTTGACGTGACCACTTTACCATTTCCTCCCAAAACAACTAAAAAGGAGGTCTTGACCCAAAGTCAAGCCAAAATTTTAGAAATGTTGAGGAAATTTGAAGTGACCATGCCAATGTTGGATATCATTGCTAACATCCCATCATATTTCAAGTTTTTAAAGAATATGCTTTCAAGCAAAGAGAAAATGCAACAGATGGTCCAGTTGAGTTATGAATGTTCCGCCATTTTTGAGAATAAAATCCCTCCCAAAATTCAAGATAGGGGCAGTTTTACTATCCCGATAACCATAGGAGAGACTGTTTTCAAAAATGTGCTTTGCGATTTGGGGGCATCGGTTAGTTTGATGCCAAAGTTAGTTTATGATAAGTTGGGCTTAGGGAGATTAGAACCAACGGGCATGACTTTGCAAATGGCGGATAGGTCAGTTAGGACACCGCTAGGAGTAGCCGAGGATGTGTTGGTTCAAGTTGATAAATTTGTGTTTCCGGTTGATTTCGTGGTTCTTGATATGGACTCTTATTCTAAGACACCTCTTTTGTTAGGTCGGCCTTTCCTAAATACTGGGGAGACCTTGATAGACGTTAAGAGGGGGGATATAATTTTAAGAGTTGGTCAAGATAGTGTCAAGATTAATGTTTACAAAACCATGAAACACCCTGAGAATGAGATGAACGATTGTTTTTCGATAGATGTTATCCACCCGTGTGTTTTGGAGAATGTGAATTTGCAGGGGCACAAGGAACCATTGGAGAAATGTTTGATGAAATCATGCAAGGCGACTGACGACAGCCGGGTGATGCGAGTTTATGCCATGCATCTCGAGGCGGGAGAGTTCATGGAAGCTAGCTGGACTAAGAAACTGGATCTCGGTTCGCCAGATGATATGCCAAGGCCATCCATTGAGGAACCACCGACGGATTTGGAGTTGAAACCGCTTCCTCAACACCTCAAATATGTTTTCCTTGAAGGTAGTGATTTACTTCAGTTATTATATCTCGCTTCACTAACAAATGACCTTGCGGGAAGTAAAGCTAGTTCAAGTCTTGAAGAAGAGGAAACGAGCTTTTGGATGGAAAATGGTGGATATCAAGGGGATTAGTGCCGACATATGTAAGCACAAAATCATCCTCGAGGATGGGGCGAGACCGAGGCGTCAACCGCAAAGGAGACTAAACCCGCATTTCTTGGAAGTGGTAAGAAAGGAAGTGGTGAAGATGTTGACGTTGGGCATCATCTACCCCATCTCGGACGGTGAGTGGGTGAGTCTCACACGGGTGGTACCTAAGAAGGGCGGCATTACGGTGCTAACAAATGAGCGGGGGTGAGTCTTTTTCTCGTACGCCCCGTTCTCGGTCATCGAGTACGCATTGATTTTCGCATGTTGAATGAAAAGACTAGGAAGGATCATTTCCCACTCCCGTTTGTTGATCAAGAGTTAGATAAGCTTCTTCGGTCATGCATTTTATTGTTTTCTCGATGGATTTAGTGGTTATTATCGATTCACATCGATGTCAATGACCAAGAAAAGACCATGTTTACTTGTCCCTATGGCACCTTTGCATTTCGAAGAATGCCTTTCGGGTTGTGTAACGCACCCGCGACATTTCAGAGATGCATGCTTGCCATTTTTGCTGATTTGATTGATAAGTGTATGGCGGTGTTTATGGATGATTTTACAGTTTTTGGGGACAGTTTTGATGCATGCTTGACTAATATAGATATGGTGCTCGTTAGGTGCGAGGAGACCGATTTGATTTTGAACTGGGAGAAGTGTCATTTTATGGTGACTGAGGGAATTGTCCTAGGTCATAAGGTTTCAGCTGAGGGGATAGAGGTTGATAGGGCTAAGGTAGATGCTATTTCTAGGTTGCCTATGCCTACTAGTTTGAAAACGTTAAGATCTTTCTTGGGACATGCGGGGTTTTATCGTAGATTTATCCCTAAGTTTGCCCAAAAGGCTACACCTCTTACCTCTAGATTGAAGAAGGGAGTAAATGTGACTTTTGATGATGAGTGTGTGAAAGCTTTCGAGGAGATTAAGAAGCTTTTGACTGAGGCTCCGATTTTGATAGCTCCAAATTGGGAGCAAGAGTTTGAGGTCATGTGCGATGCTAGCGATTTGGTAGTAGGGGCAGTGTTAGGACAAAAGGTGGATAAGTTGTTTCGACCGATTTATTATGCCAGTCACACCTTGAATCCGGCTCAAAAGAACTACACTACGACTAAGAAAGAATTGTTGGCAGTAGTTTTTGCTTTCGACAAGTTTAGATCCTATCTGGTGGGGTCTAAAGTGATTGTCCATACGGACCACTCCGCATTGCAATATTTGTTCGCTAAGAAGGATGCGAAACCGCGTTTGTTGAGATGGATTTTGCTCCTTCAAGAGTTCGACGTGGAAATTAGAAACCGTAAAGGTTGTGAGAATGTGGTAGCCGATCATCTTAGTCGGATTGAGCCAGTTGAGGGTGACGAATCAGAAAGGGTTGAAATAGATGACTCGTTTCCGGATGAGCGACTTTTTGTTGTAGACACTATGTTACCGGAACAACGAGGGAATTTTCTGAAGAAAGGAAAGGAGGGAGCTCCGTGGTTTGCACCGATAGTGAATTACCCGGAAAGTGGATTTATCGAGTCGGAGTTAGATGAGAATCGAGAGGAGGAAGTTAGTGAGTGAGGCTAGATACTTCGTTTGGGAGGATCCCTACTTGTTTCGATTGTGTTCTGATGGCGTTCTGAGGAGATGTATAACTGAGGGCGAGAGATTGAGCGTGTTATCCTTCTGCCATGATAGAGAGGCCGGTGGCCATTTCTCGGGACAAAGGACCGCATTGAAGGTTTTGCAAAGCGGGCTATATTGGCCGACAATTTTTAAAGATGCCTACGCTTATGTAAAAACCTGTGATGCTTGTCAACGTTCGGGGAGAATTTCTAAGAAAAATGAGATGCCTCAACGACCTATCATTGTTTGTGAGGTCTTCGACGTCTGGGGAATTGACTTTGTGGGACCCTACCCTTCTTTTTTTGGCAACAAGTTCATTTTGGTAGCTTGTGATTACGTCTCGAAGTGGGTGGAAGCGATTGCAACCCCCACTAATGACAGACACGTGGTCATTAAGTTTCTAAAAAAGTTCATTTTCACACGGTTTGGAGTACCTAGAACTATCATTTCTGACAATGGCACTCATTTTGCGAATAGAGACTTAGATAAGCTACTTCTTAAGTATGGGGTGACTCATAAGTTGGGAACGGCCTATCACCCTCAAACGAGTGGCCAAGTGGAGGTTTCAAACCGAGGTATTAAAAGGATTCTTGAATGAACTGTTGATAGAAATTCTAAGAGTTGGTCTAAAAAGTTGGATGACGCTCTTTGGGCTCACAGAACCGCATTCAAGACTCCAATTGGTATGTCGCCGTACATGATTGTCTTTGGAAAAACGTGTCATTTACCAGTGAAAGTTGAGCATAGAGCGCATTGGGCTATTAAAGAGTTAAATATGGACGAGACTCTTAGTGGAGAGAGAAGGATGGCTCAGTTAGTTGAATTGGAGGAGTTTCGACTACGAGCCTATGATTGTTCGGCAAGATGCAAAGAGAAAACCAAGCTTCTCCACGATCAATTGATAAAGCCGAAGAAGTTTGAGGTAGGAGATGAGGTTCTGTTGTATGATACTCGTTTGCATCTTTTTCCGGGAAAGTTGAAGTCTCGATGGTCGGGACCTTACACAGTTGAGAGGATTTTTGACTCAGGGGCTGTAGAGATAAAGCACCCCAAGCATGGGACTTCAATCACAAATGGCCTTCGTTTGAAGAAATATGAAAAGTTGCCGTTTGATGAAGCTCTCGAAGTGGTGATTTTGGAGGATCCTAAGATAGAGGAAGCCAAGTGTTTAGTCCCGTCATGGACTCCAATACATGACATCTTAACTTTATAACTCACCGTTCGTTTTCTTTCTACACCTCGTTTTTCCTCGCTCGTATCGGTAGTATAATCTGGAAAAAAACCGATATAGTATAAGTCACTATGTCGAGCCAACGACATAAAACAAAGGCGCTCAATGGGAGGCAACCCATCATTTCCTGTGTTTTTGCTGATTTTGAACTTGTTTTGCTGTGTTTTGGTGTTGAGGATTGAATCCGGATGATCCCGAGGGGCCTTCATGCTTAAAAATCACTTTTCCTCTGTTTTTAGCCTTGTCCGGACGGACAACAATACCTATCCGTCCGGCTATATCTCTGGTTTTACATTGGCTGGGCAGACTACTGTCCGTCCGGACACATTTTCCATCCGTCCGGACAGTTCTTCCCTGTCCGTCCGGACAGAAAAATGTCCGTCCGGACACATTCATAACCCCCTATAATCACCGATCCTTTTCACTTTCTTCTCCATTTTTCCCTCAAAACAAACGATGCGATAACCGCCTCCTCTCCACCCCAAACCACCAAATCCTCATTTCTTCACCGTTTTCATCCATTTTCGTTGCTATAATCACCTTACCACCCCCTCTCTTCGATTCTCCAACCAAAATCATCAAACAAACACTCATTTTGGAGAATCAAGGTTTTCACCTTCGTGTTGCTCCGTTACAAAAAATCCGATTTTTGGGCTATTCGTGGATCGTTCGGGGATTCCGAATGCACCATTGCACTCCTAACACCGATCTTGGTAAGTTTCAACAAACTTTTTTGAGTTTCTTCAACTTTTTCTCGGGGTCGATTTTTCGAGTCGAGCCTCGATCGAGCTTTCACTGATTTTGTTCTTTTTCTCGTTTTGGTTGTTGCATTGTTGTTGTTGGCGGTGTTGGGTGTTGTGGGTACGTCTGCATGGTTGTTTTGGGCTGGTTTGGTTGTTGGTTTTGGTTATTTTGGATTACGGTTTGGATTGCGGTTTTGGGTTGATTGTGTTGATTATGTTGTTTGTGGTGGATTGCTGTGGTTCAGTTGTGTGAGAATGGCTCCTAAAGTCAAGTTTACGACTGGAAAGGGTAAGGGGAAGGCTGTAGAACCTCCTCCGAAAAAGAAAAGGTTTGAGGATATTCCGGTTGATTCGTTGAATCAGCCCTTAGTCATAGGTGGAGACAGGGAGAGTAGACCTGTTAGAGAGGCTAGGAAAAAGCCCTTGTATGGAGATCTGGTAGATGATACTGATGGGGATTCAGACGATGATTCTGATGATGAGGAGGTACCTTTGGTAGACCCGAGACGGGCCAAGTCTAGTACGATTGAACCGACTGCGGTTGCAAGTGGGCCTGTTGGGCAGCCTAGTGAGGTTAGGACAGCCCCGGGAGGTCAAGTGGTGACTCCCGAGAGGGTTCGAGTTTCAGATTTGAAAGCTACGGCTAGGAAGGCACCTGGGGGAGTTGTACCCTATCGAGAGAGGTTCGTTAATGATAGTGCGGAACTGGCTTTTAGGATGAGGTTTAAAGGGAGAGAGATCCTAGAAAGGGAGGTCGACATGGAAAAGGTTGAGAAGAGCTTCAGGGACAATCTGATAAAGCGGAAGTGGGTTGATTTTGTCAAGATACCGGACTTCAATTTGAGGAAACCGAATTACACGTTGGCCCGGGAGTTTTTGGCCAATTTGAGTGAGGTGGACCTAGACACGGGTGTAGTTCGAGTTAGAAATGTGGATGTGCCCTTCACCCCTGAGACTATTTCTGCTTTTTACAAGGCTCCGGTTGTCGCTACGGATTACCTAGATGTTATAAAAGAGAAGCAAGACAAGGGAGAGGATTTGTTTGAGGAGCTTTGGTTAGCAATCAGCCCTGCGATTCCTTGGTCCACGAGACCCCATGGGGCCACTGATGTCCGGTATATGCTTAAGACGACTAATTTTTCTCGGGACTGGAAGGTTAAGGCTCGGTTTGTACAGAATCGCCTACTCCCAAAGGATAATTTTCACAAGTTCATCATGATAGATTTGGCGATGCTGTATGCACTACACTTTGAGATACCGATTGATGTTGGCCGGGTTTTATACAGAGAGCTTACCATAACTCGAAAGGATCAACGTACGAAGCTCATGTGTATTCATCGTTGAATGGGTTGTGTTTGCGAGCCGGGGTGAAGGAGTACGACGAGGATGAACGTTATCGAAGAAGCCCGTTTCCTTGAGTCCTCGCGCACGAGTCGGGCCCGGGGAAGTTACCGTCGAGGGTGAAAGTGAGCCGGTAGAGCCAAGGGTTCGGGGTCCGGTTACCGAGCCGTAGCGGAGCGCATCCGGTTTTATTCCTACCATCCCCATCGCTGCTCGAAATCGTTATTTGTTGATGGATGGGGTGCGTCAGATGTTAGACCGACAGAGGGTGCAGATGAACACAGTTATTCAGGGTTTGCAGGAACTTGGGACACTTGTACCGGCTATGCCGGAGCTTCCTCTAGACACACGATCTTACGAGTTTGCACCGGTTCTCGAGGAGGCCATAGCGATTTGTCTCGAGGAGGATGCGGTTGAGACAGCTTTTAGAGCTGCTGCTTCTGCTCCAGTGGATGAGGCTGGCCCCTCTCAGACTGCTCCAGCTCCGACATCTCAGGCCACTCCAGTTTCGACTTCTGAGCCTCCTCCTACTACGTCTACAGATGCTGCAGGCACAGTACCACCTACATCTGAGGATCAGACGAGCGCGTAGAGTTTATTCTGTTCCTTTTGCGTCGTTCCTTAGATTGTCACCCCCTGTTTTTATTGGACATGTCCCCTATCTTTCTAGTTTGCTTTGAGATGACTTTATTGCTACTTTTTCACCTTTTCATACTTTCTGTGACTTTTCTTGGATTTGTGGATTGGTTGCTATTGTATGTTTGAATCATATTTGACTATCTTTGTGACATACTTGTTCAAGTTTTCTGACGTGACGAGGTCGTTCTTTTTATTATTGATTGCGGTCTGATCAGGTTATAAATTTATTTTACTTGACCACCAAATACTAGCAATAGCACTAGGTACATCATAGCATAGCGATGGTGAATCAAGGTCGATCCCTCAGGGAATCAAAATGTGGACCCTAGGTTTAAATAATTAAGTCACCTAATTCGTTATTGAACAACGGTCTAAGACCAACATAGAAGACAAAATAAAATAAACAGACTCAAACCTAAAAGATACACACGTAATTAACCTTCCAATTATCAACGTTATCGTTTGGACCAAGACAACTTATATAAGATAACCTAACTCATTTACTGTCAATCTGGCTGTATTCATATTTAATTGGCTACGGGAGTCATCCCCTTAACTTGACTTAGCACCGGTTAGGTTACTAGATCACTGTGGTATTGTTACGTGACTTCACCTTTTGGGTATCCATCTCATATAACTCACACGCTCAATATTCTAAGGATGCCGATATTAACCGTACACCTCGCTTAGGCAACATTCCTATGGTTAGGCGTACTTCCTAAACGATCGCTCAAGCCCTCGTCCTATTAACAATTACTTGGTAAGTCTCTTATTAATCTACGATTCACGTATGACTAGGTGTCGACAATTCCCTAATACAAAACTAATCTAGATCTTTTTGAAAGTCCCGAAAGATCGTTCGTGAGCCGAACTAGACGTCTTATATAGGTATTTCCTAATAATACGCTAATGAAAAACTGACGAGCGACGTAGCCGTAGCCATACCTACTGAGAAAGTAAATTCAACTAGATTAGACCCACCATAAAGACGTGGCAGATTAAACTGACGAAACTAGGGCTCGGTCGACCGAGTGCAGAGGCTCGGTCGACCGAACGGCTCGTTCGGTCACCTGGACGAACTCGACCCTAATTACATCCTAGAACCAACCTCTCAGCGTTTCCTCATACAGAACAGATTGAACAGCAATTCGTACATCACTTATATAAACTATCATAGATACACAGTAATTAAATCACATAGAGTCATGAATAAATCTAGATTATGACGTAGGTCATGGGACCCTTATAGACGAGGTGTCACCACCTCCTAACGTCATAGCCGAGATTCACATCATCTAGCTATGTTTAATTAATTCAAACGATAAGAACATAATTGGAAGAATTAATTACTTGAAAATAAAACATGAAGATTAAGGGCTTACATTGTTGCAGCCCTAACTTGCTGAAAAACTCTCAATGTGTAGTTCTCTTTTATCAATGATTAAAATCAATATCTCTTTTAATAATACTAATGACAATGTGCTTATATAGAGCTCAAAACCGACTTAGAAACCGACTAAGGATCGGATTCCCTAAACCCTAACCGACTTAATTAATACGCTGGACTGTGCCGGGCTCTAAGCCTACTCGGTCGACCGAATGGCTGGGCTCGGTCGACCGAGCCTTCACTTCTCTTGGGCTTTGTCTTCTATCTTTCTTTGGGCTCGCATTGTCCTGGATCTTTAATTCCTTCTCCGTAGTCCGTCCATAATGCTCACTGCATTTGTCATATAAAAACATGGTTTGTAATACCAAATAATGCAATAAATAATCGAAATGCAGAATAACGAATCGTAACTCGGGGTATACGCAAATTAGGCATATTACGACTTATTATCTCTACATTAATGCTCTTTCAACCTAGAATTTGGGATAAAGATCATAGAATAACGGGTACAATTTGACCGTCATCAACTACCCCCCACTTAGCCTTTGATCGTCCCGAGCAAAGTATCAATAAGTTATTCCCCATATAATCATTTTCCAATGGTCAAATTATACTAACACAAGAAGCTCGAATCAACTCATGTTGTTTATGCTCATAAGATATCCATTATTCATTACTCACTATGAATCGAGGTGATGTGTGCATGTGCATTAGTTGTATATGAATGTAGCAAGATTAGAGTTTATGCTAACTTCGAAATCTCAACCTACCAACATCAGCATTCATACTCCTTATGCCTCGCAATGGTTAAAGCACTAGAACAATAAGCAAGAGCGTATCTACAGGGTTTTTGGACTTGGAGACCGAGTACTACTCAAAGCCTCTTAAAGAGTTGAATATTCTTTTCATGTCTTCATATTTTTCAAATACTATCAATCTCAAGGAAGAAAACCTTTTAGAGTATCCCCCCTATCTTAGATCATGCATAGCATTGAATATTACCACAAGCGCGGGGCTACTTTGGTAATGTTACTACAAGCCCAGTGTTTAACATTTTGCTAAAACACAGGTACGTCTCAAGCTTATTATTCCGCTTCTATTGGCAAGAATATCAGAATACATCAGCAGATAGATATTGACACTAAGTTTACATAACCAATCATCTACGCAATGTACACATAAAATTCTACATTTTTATTATAAGCGCAATATTCATCGATTCATTTATTGAGTAATTGAATAATAAATAACTACTCGCAACATATAACATGAATATCATTAAGTTTACTAGAATTGTATCGCAAAAGTATAAAGTGATCATGTACTCATGAACCATGGTTCTTTCCTTATTAAATACAATATTCGGGGACCTCACAAAAGTAAATGGGATTCTATGTTCAAAAGTTTAAATTTTACTCATTTATTATATTATTTGATATAAAGAAGCTTATTCGAGCAAGCTAAGTGATCTAAGTGACTCGTACCCCCCACTTAAACCATGCATTGTCCTCAATGTATAACAATAAAGAGCAAAAATAGGAACTTAGCTCGGATAAGCGCGGGAACGGAACAAGTCGTGGGGAACTCCGAAGAATTGGGACGGACAAATACGATTACCAAGCTGCGATAAAATGCAACCCTCGCAACAAACATCTTTAACACAAAACTTTAAACGCGTTACAGGGTTAGTCCAGAAAATATAATCATGTCAAATGGCCCGTAAAAGGTATAATAATTTCCTTAAACATATTTAAGCCCATACTGAATAATTATAGTGAAAATAATGCACAAAGATCCAACACACTAAATAAGACAAATTTTATTCATTAGGGAAATGAAAAACGAACTCCATACAACACACTTAACTTATTGGTACAACGAAATCAAACACATTGATAAAGAGAAAATTAAAAGATCACACAGACACAGATGCTTAGTCCGAAGGTATATCGTTCAGATCAGTGAAAGCTAATGGAAGAACATTAGGATCCGCTTCAGGAAAATCTTGGAATTGTGCATCGTCATCCCCTGGACCGTCATCATCAGGGTGTACCAAAGGTGGTGCCACAGAATCCAAAGAAAGGATAGGCATGGGCCTAACATAAGAGTCACTGCCTAGCACTGGGCACTCACTGCCTCACAAAATGAAGTGATCAATGAACCATAGGGCAGCATGTGTCTAGGCTTGCGGGCATCGGCAGTCATCTCAGAACGCATAAGTGCCCCAATATTAACCGGCCATCCTCTCGCTCAACCGGTACATCGGCGTAGCATGTGCATAATATACTTGTAGACACATGCTTAGCCGGAATAATGTTAGAACGGATAAGCCTGTGTAAGCACTTGTCTTCCCATCGCCTAAAATATGGCTCCTCAAAAGTGCGAGCGACTTCTCCTATTGTCCATGCTATCCCGAGATGGGCACCAACCTCCTCCAACCACGCATCAGACTCATCAAACGTGACAGTGTACTCTGGCTCTTCCTCCGGGGTATCGAGACCATAATAATTATTAATCGTCCCCGGAGTAATAACAATGGACTTGCCACGAACTTGGACTAAATTCGTGTGTGGGTGAACGCGTAAATAAGAATAAAATTCTCTTACCCGGTCGACATTGACTTGGCCGGGTGGCGCAACAACCTCTTGCCACCGATAGTAGTCCACGAGATCGAACGGCTCTTGACCGCGAGTTGGTCAAATCTAATCCTCGAGCCCGGTGTACCGGCGAGTTGTTGAAGAAATTCCGATAAACCGAAAATACTTCTTGGCTAGCGAATTGCGGTACCCCGTTGATCAAAGGAATGGCATCGTCGATCGCTACAAAATGGGCGGAGGATCCGCGTCTTGGTGGCATAAGCGCGAAGCGGAACGGGGCACGGCCGACGAATGATGATGCGGCGGTGGAAGCTCTCGGTCGACCGAGAGAAGGGCCTCGGTTGACCGAGCGGATAAGTTCGGTCGACCCGGCGATGAAGCTTTCTTGCCGCCGAGGTTCGAGTCTTCCCTGTGATGACTGGGTTGGATAATCCTTCGAGAGACACGAACGGGCACAATTTGTGATATTTGAGGGGATCATTTAGATTACTATCCCCAATTTTTGGATGGAAGTGATGAGAAAAATAAGAAATGGAAATTTATGGAGAGAAAGGAAAAAGAAAATTTGGGATTTGGAGAAGATGAAGATGTTTTGGTGTGAGAATGAGGAAGAGAAAAAAGAAAGAGGTTTAAATAGAAAGATGTGGAAAGTGAAAGGTTTGAAATGGTGAAAGGTGATTGGTGGAGATAGAAAGGCAAGGATTGAGGAGTGGAATGGTTTTGTTGGAGGAATAAATTAATGGAGAAAATGAAAAGGTGTATTGGGGAATGAAAAATTGGGATGTGTAAAAATAAATGATAGTTGACCTCCTCAATTTGATACACACGAATTTTTGCAAAGTAGAACACATAAGTCTATCAAAATTATTATGTCACAAATTGAAAAATCCTTAACAAGAAAATTGAATAATCCAACCACAACCCATTAACATATAAATCTTCACTTTTTTTTTCCAATAATACAAATTTCAAACTCAGCATCTTTTCATCAATTTCTCATCATCAATACACTTTATAATGATTTCGCTGCCTACACTACTTCACGTTAAAATGATTCGAGTAAAAAAAACTTTTTGCACATCCGTAACCCAATGGTCATTGGAACACGGCAAAAATAAAAAAAAAACTCTCGTCATTCTACGTTACTTTTATTCCTAACGAAAAAAATTAATTAAAAATAAAAAGAAAATTAAAAAAAATGAACTAAAATGAAATGAAACAAGAATAATTCTAAATTTCTGAGTCTATAGCTCGACTTCCAAAATCATCACTCCTAAACACTGCCCTTGACTCGCCAGGCTTTCACCCGGCCAGCTTTCACCGAAAAAGTTTGGCCGTCTTTTTCTACGAGTGCCCTTCCTTTGGATTTCAGTCCAATGAAAAGACAGTCGAATTGACCATCCAGGCAAGCGCCTACTTTTGGATTTGTCTCTGATTTCGATGAGCTTTTGTTACGAACTCTCCTAGTTCGTTTCTTTGCTCTGGTCCTCCTATCCTTAGGTAGGTCTACGGCTTCGATATTGGTAAGGGCGGCGCAGCGAACCGACCTATCCCGACTTAGAATAGTAAGGACTTCCTTCTCATCTTTATCCTCGACATTATCATCGCATCCTTCCCTAACCCTTGAATGGCATCAAGCTTCTCCGAACCAACTACTTCTAACACATTCACACTTACCGGTACGGGGAAAATTTGGATTTGTTATCCCATAACACTCGAACCCTTGGCGTCAAACAATACTATCTCATGTCCGGTCATCCGTATGAAGGCTCTAGCGGTGTTGATAAACGACCTACCCAAAATGATTGGGCATTCGGGATGTTCCTCGATTTCCATTACCATTATGTCTATCTTAAACCGTAATTGCCCCACACCAATAATCATGTTGTTCGTCTCCCGGTCATGATTGTCCTAGTTCCATCCGCTAATCTAACTTGGAGCGGGGTGTTAGTGGGTGTTAAAATGAAATTCCTATCACAAAGGCTTTTAGGAAAGATATTAAGGCTTGAACCGGAATCAATCAAGGCTAAACCTAGATGGGTTTGTTCTAGGGTTACTCCAACCATAAAAGCTCCCGGGAGTCGCTAACTTTTGCATCGGTCGAGACTCGTCTTTAATCAATATTTCATCTCTAGAACAGATGACAACAGGGTTCTTCATAGCTGTGCTACCTTCTGACTCAGATTCTATCTCGGACATGTAATCATCATAATCTAAAGCTGAATCAGAATCCGAAGAGATTTCCTCTGGATTTAAAATAGACATACCTCTTTGCCAATAGGCTTCTTTAGCCTCTCTTGATTTCCTTGCCTCTCGGATTTTCGCTTTCATCTTTTCTATCCTTTCCATGAGCTTTGGTGTTAACGGCTTTTTAGGTGTAGTTTTGGTTCGTAAAACCTTAACTTCTTCTTTGGCTTCAAGAAAACTGGTTGATGACATTTTGCTGATCTTGGGCAGTTTAAGTGAGTGATTTACTTCGAATTATACGCAATATTTGAAAAACAATAAACAATTAGTAAATTGACAAACGGTATGATTGCTCATACTTGTTGTCAAACTTACAACCTACAAAACGGGGGAAACGAGAAAAGCGGGAAACAACACGTATATAGAATCAAAGCGGAAGAGGCTCGGTCGACCGAGTGAATACGTTCGGTCGACCGAACGAATATCTTCCCCATTCCTGATTTAATCCTTTAACAGCATACAAGTACAGATAATTCGTCATAATAAATATTGCAACAAAAATTAATAAAAACGACGTAGATAAAATTAATTATTTAAACAATCATTGGGCCATTGATTCCCCGGCAACGGCGCCAAAAACTTGATTGCGGTCTGATCAGGTTATAAATTTATTTTACTTGACCACCAAATACTAGCAATAGCACTAGGTACATCATAGCATAGCGATGGTGAATCAAGGTCGATCCCTCAGGGAATCAAAATGTGGACCCTAGGTTTAAATAATTAAGTCACCTAATTCGTTATTGAACAACGGTCTAAGACCAACATAGAAGACAAAATAAAATAAACGAGACTCAAACCTAAAAGATACACACGTAATTAACCTTCCAATTATCAACGTTATCGTTTGGACCAAGACAACTTATATAAGATAACCTAACTCATTTATTGTCAATCCGTCGTATTCATATTTAATTGGCTACGGGAGTCATCCCCTTAACTTGACTTAGCACCGGTTAGGTTACTTAGATCACCGTGGTATTGTTACGTGACTTCACCTTTTGGGTATCCATCTCATATAACTCACACGCTCAATATTCTAAGGATGCCGATATTAACCGTACACCTCGCTTAGGCAACATTCCTATGGTTAGGCGTACTTCCTAAACGATCGCTCAAGCCCTCGTCCTATTAACAATTACTTGGTAAGTCTCTTATTAATCTACGATTCACGTATGACTAGGTGTCGACAATTCCCTAATACAAAACTAATCTAGATCTTGCTGAAAGTCCCGAAAGATCGTTCGTGAGCCGAACTAGACGTCTTATATAGGTATTTCCTAATAATACGCTAATGAAAAACTGACGAGCGACGTAGCCGTAGCCATACCTACTGAGAAAGTAAATTCAACTAGATTAGACCCACCATAAAGACGTGGCAGATTAAACTGATGAAACTAGGGCTCGGTCGACCGAGTGCAGAGGCTCGGTCGACCGAACGGCTCGTTCGGTCACCGGACGAACTCGACCCTAATTACATCCTAGAACCAACCTCTCGGCGTTTCCTCATACGGAACGTATTGAACGACAATTCGTACATCACTTATATAAACTATCATAGATACACAGTAATTAAATCACATAGAGTCATGAATAAATCTAGATTATGACGTAGGTCATGGGACCCTTATAGACGAGGTGTCACCACCTCCTAACGTCATAGCCGAGATTCACATCATCTAGCTATGTTTAATTAATTCAAACGATAAGAACATAATTGGAAGAATTAATTACTTGAAAATAAAACATGAAGATTAAGGGCTTACATTGTTGCGGCCACTAACTTGCCGAAAAACTCTCAATGTGTAGTTCTCTTTTATCAATGATTAAAATCAATATCTCTTTTAATAATACTAATGACAATGTGCTTATATAGAGCTCAAAACCGACTTAGAAACCGACTAAGGATCGGATTCCCTAAACCCTAACCGACTTAATTAATACGCCGGATCGTCTTTGGGCTCTAAGCCTACTCGGTCGACCGAATGGCTGGGCTCGGTCGACCGAGCCTTCACTTCTCTTGGGCTTTGTCTTCTATCTTCTGCTGGGCTCTGCATTGTCCTGGATCTTTAATTCCTTCTCCGTAGTCCGTCCATAATGCTCACTGCATTTGTCATATAAAAACATGGTTTGTAATACCAAATAATGCAATAAATAATCGAAATGCAGAATAACGAATCGTAACTCGGGGTATACGCAAATTAGGCATATTACGACTTATTATCTCTACATTAATGCTCTTTCAACCTAGAATTTGGGATAAAGATCATAGAATAACGGGTACAATTTGACCGTCATCAATTATCCCCGGAATCCCCCATATTTTATGTTTTGGCACGCGGACCATGTCCCGTGCATGTATTTCTTGGATGTTTTCAATGATTAGGGTATCGGGATGGACTCCTTTCACGACCGTTACGGGACTTGATCGCGCCGCTTTGCCGGGCTCATAAGCTAAGTCTTTCTTTTTCCTTCTCGTTCACACACCGAGGACGGTGCTTCACTTAAACATGGGGGGGAGACGACTTATCTTATTCGCTTGTTCTTAAAAGTATTATGCCGTGATGTGATAAACTTGGTTTTTACTCGTTTCCGAGTCAATTTTTAGGCCGTTTTTCAAATTTTTCCAAGATTTTAACACCACGTTACATGCATGTTTTTCACAATTGAGTGGTGAAAGGTCTTTAGTTTTGTGAATGTTTCACAGTGAGTCTATATTGTCATGATACGGAACACTTTTTAGTACACGTTTGACGACGGTTATGCTTATCACGATTACTTTACACACCTGTACCCCTAGTTTCGAGGCGAAATAGAAGGATTGGCCTTGGTAGGAACACGGGATGACAGTTTTGGCGTTCTTTTTGACCCTACTTTAGCCAAATAAGCCTGAGCCGAATGTTTGACCTTCGTAGCCCCTCTCAGCCTTGATAGAATGGTCTGACCACCATTCGCATTATTAGCTGTTTCGTTACTTAGTCAGAAACCTACCCTTGAGCCTTATTTTGGTCACATTCCCTTCATTTGACCCTACGAGTGGACTTAGTCTCTTGTTAAACCACACTTGCCAAGGCAAGTTTGGGGTGGGGGAGATGTTGTTTTGGTTGGAGTTGGTGTTTTCTGAGCTGTGTAAAGAAGGGGAGGAGCTCGGGTGATCTTTTTTATAAGGCCTTTGGTTCAAAGAAGAAAAGAAAGAAAAGTTGAAAAAGAAAAAGAATGCAAAAAGAAAAATGGAAAAAAAAAAGCCTTGTGTGGACGTGTATTGAATAAAGTTTGAATAAAGTGAATAAGTGCCGAGTCAAAGAAAGCCTTGTGTGGACGTGTATTGTTTTGATTTGTTTGATGATCGGAGGAGTTTGGTGTTGATTTGTATGGTTGCAAGGAGGAGATACACGTGTTTGGATTATGTTCACTCGTACTTCTTTTCTCCAGTTTCCCAAATTACCTTTTTCGATTAACCGAATTTACCCTAGCTTAACGTTATAACCATTCAAGTCCTGCTGGACCGTGTTTAACCTTGGTTAGTCCCGATTAGTGGAGATTCTAGGAAGGGCATGATTGTGTAAAGTCATTTTTCCGGTATTCCAAGCCCGAAATCGTATTAAGCATAAGTCGTCGTCATTCAACACACACTCACTCCGTGTTATGATCCAGTAGAGTCAAAGTAATGCATTCACTTAACTAAGTTCTTTTCGCCTCGATATTTTGAAATGCATGCATGTACCGTAAAGTTGATTCCTTGGTATTATTTGAACGCCTAATTTACTCGAGGACGAGTAAAGGCTAAGTGTGGGGTGGTGATGGGAACCAACTTTACAGTACATTTCTGTACAGTTCAGCCCACGATTATCATATTTCTGGCATGTTTCTGGTGAGTTTAGACCCTATCTTTAGTATTAAATGAGGATTTATTGCACGGCGAGTGACTGTCGGTTTTCCGTAAACTCGACCTTATTTTAGCATTTTATACTCGTTTCTCCCGAGCACCCGTAGTTTGCGGGGTTATGCGTTTGTTTGTTGTTTTCATATGGATGCAGGACTAGGGTGTCTCGAGAGCCCGAAAGGCGAGAAGTATGAGTTTGGACGTGTCCGAGGCGAAACACGGAGGTTGGAGGTGAAAAAGTGAAGATTTGGGCTGCAAAATGGCTGTCCGGACGGACAAGTTGTTGTATCCGGACGGCTAACTCACTGGTTTTGGAAGATTTTTTGATGAAGAACCCATCCGGACGGACAGAGGAAGCATCCGGACGGACAAGAGCATGCCATCCGGACGGACATATATGCATCCGTCCGGACACCTGGAGAATCAAGAACAGTCCGGCCGGACATTGAGGACATCCGGACGGACAGATGTTTTTCTATATAAGGCTGCTCATTTTCTCACAGCAGCCAGGGAGTAGAAGAAGGGGCGATAATATTAAATAGTTTTGGAGATTTTGAGCGATTTTCTTCATCTTTTAGAGTTAGATCAAGTGTTATATATCATTAGAATCCTCTTTCAATCCTCTCTTTGATCTACTAACTTTTAGCTTCGATGCGTAACTTTTCACTTGGCAAAAATTCGATCTTTTGTAAGCACATTTGGTACCTTCTCCAAGTTGAATAAAGTAAGTATGTTCTTTTGTTATTCTATTGTTGTTGTGATGTTTTTCTTCCGTTTTTATTGCTTAGATTCGATTATGAGTAGCTAGATTCCTTGTATGGTTGAACTATGTGAAGGCGGGTGAAACGCCGTTAGATCGATGAACCGGGAGGTAGTGTAGTGCGTAAATAAACGTTCTAATTAATAATCCATATCTCGAAACTTGTTTGAATCGTTTTTGAGCTAGATTGATCACCTAGTTCACCATTGCACACACTTAGCTTATAAATGTATGTTGCGGCGACGTGTGGGAACGGGGTTTCGAGACCGTAGAAGTTTTGAGCTTGAAAGGTAGCTTGACACCTACCCGTGTACTAGATTGACGCCCTAGTCATCAAGTCCAATTCCAATACGGGGTTTGTTCTATGAGTTATCGTTAGACGGCAGGGTAGAGTAAGGCACATTCCCGGGGCAATCTTTCTGAGGGTAAAGTAATCCGCTGAAACGTAGTTCGGCCATACCTCTTTTAATTGTTAGAATTCCGAGTAGTGTAATCCTTCTTTTATACAATAGTATAACTTCATATCTATATGTTTGACCTGAACTGAGCAATATTCAATCTATTTAATCTAATTATACACGTAAGCCTTACGTAAGCAGACATCAGAGAACAAGCGGAAGACAAAACGACTTACTCGGGCAACTGAAACGACTAATACACGATCGAAAGTAACACAGGCGATGCGTACAAATAATATCGCCACCGTTAAGTCCCGGAAATAGCCTCTGATTCATCGCACCAGATAGAGGTCCGACGACAACATCGCTGGCGACGCCAATCGAATCAAGTCAAGGTCGCTGTCATCGGACCCCGTCTAAAGCGCCACCATGACTAAGGGGCCAGATCGCGACCTCGGACAAATGGCCCTTAAAAGGCCGCACAAGACTTGAGAGGAAGCAGGGAGCCAGGGTAGGATAAGACGAGACAAGCAAAGCCGGCGGTCTATGCGACCCCCAAGTGGTCGCCGCCGAGATACTTTATCCACTTGCGGTCCAGATATTTACTCATTTACTTAGTTATTAAGCAAGATTAGTGACTAAGCTGCTTCGCCACATCTGTCTTTTACTTAGCTCCTAAGTATTCTCTTCCTATAAAAGGAGGGCTTGTGTAACCTAAATCATATATACATTCTAATGAAAAAGCAGGCCAAAGCTCTGCAAAAATACATCCTCTCTCATCCTCCTCCCATCACCGCCGCACAACTCCGGCTAGCTAACGTTTAATCATCCACAAATAAGCCAGATATCCACCGCATAAACACCACTAAAACAACCGTGATGATTTCGACGTCATCAACAGGCTGCGACTAATACATCATCAAAGACTTATTATAATTATCAAATACAAATGTATCCGTTATTAAGGATGAGACATAATTGTGATGATTTCGCAAGCTTTTGCAGTTCTAAAAAAAAAAAAGTATCCGTTATTAAACGTTAACCATAAACTCAAACCATTGGTCTCCATCGTTACATAGAATCTATACCCATTAGCAATTGAAAGTAAAGACAGTAGACATCATCTGCATCATCTCCGGGTCACTCCTCAGCGGCCTCGAAAACGACCTACAAAAAAAACACCACCTTCTCGGGGTGAGGACAAGAGAGAAGAGGGGGTAAGTACATACGTACTTAGTAAGGGGTAGAAGAAACGGTTACAATAAATAGCAATAAAGGCATATAAATATAACATGGCATCATCTACAATCACTACCACATAGGTTGTAATAGTAGAGCTCTCTCACCCTTTACTAGCTCCGTAGTATATCCTCACACAAATAATGTTTGTTACATCAATATCAAAGGACACTACGCATGGTGAGAAATGCACCATAACATGGGCGGCACCACTCATGGGGGCACGGACTCATGATCCATGTGGGAGTTACACGTAGTCCCATAGGGCGGTAAGGGTCTCATGCTTCGATGTCAAAAATATGCCTCACCAATGATACTGACGTTTTAACTTTTAGACAACCACATATGTATTTACGAGTTAAGTTCTAACCACCTGATTCATTCACATAAAAAGATTTCTTAAGGACTTCTAGTCCTAGACATCTAGTTATACTACATAACACGTTGTAAAAGAATCATTGACTACTAAGTCAATGTCCCACAAGGCCTAAACAAAGCCTTCTGGTGCTCCCACCTTCTCCCTGTAGATGGTCTCAGTTGAGGTGCGATTTGATACCTAGGCTACCAGAAGTCGATGTTAGACATTGTCAATTAACATATAATGTTCCATAAGAACATACAAACCATAACACATTGTACACAAATAATATCCAAACAAGATGAATATTATCACATTGAATAATATTTAGAAACATAAATTCCACATTTGTATTTCATCATCATTATTATTATTATTATTATTATTATTATTATTATTATTGTTATTTCTATTTTTATTTTCTGCAACAAAAGCAAAGGAACAACGTAGTCTCCTTTTTCCCCTTTTGGAGACTAAAAGCGTCGATATCATAGCTTCATCATGTAGTTCTTTTCTTTTGATTTCTAGCATATATTGTAACCTGCTGCATAGTATAGTTCCTCTTTTTGTTATTATTATCATTATTATAATATATTATAAACCATTGACAGCAACCTGCAAAGAATACCTGCTGACCCTTTTTCCTTCCGACGGCAGAACACCATGCATATGTGTGTATATATATATATATATATACTTAAATAGTATGAGGAGAAACAAAAATCAAACGGAAGCAACAATAACATAATTAAATACGATGGAACACCGAAAATCCCGTTTAAGAACACCCTATTACCTTAGCAATTCCAAAAGCAATTGAACGCGGAAACGGATAGTAAAAAGCTTCAATCTTCGATTCCAACAACTTCTACGAATCACCTACGGGAATTGACCACTACACCACGATTAGGAAACTCTTCTAATCCACAAAAACTCAGATTTTCTCAAGAACATAAACGAATCTAGATTAGTGCTAGGAAGGAAAAGCTTACCGAATTAAAACAGAACGGCTAGTATCGAAACGATCGTCTCCTCGCGGTGATCATTTTCTTTTACTATGGTTAATTTGCACCGAAAATCAACCGTTAAACCCCGAATTGGAAAACAGCGTCCGAACCTTTTTCCCTCGGTAAAGTGTCGGCCTCTCTACCAATTTTCTGAAAATTGTATGTGAATGATTAATGAGTATTTAGGGAATTATTTCCTTTTTATACTCATTAATTAAATCTCTTAATTCTTTTTTTTCTTTCTTTAGGTTAAAAATAAAATTAGGAAAATACCAATTAATTCCCATTTTACTCTTTTACCCTTCTCGAATTTCCGGGGTGTCTCAAACAGTGGACATACAAATAAGTCTGTTGCCTGCCTGCCATCCATTCAACAGATCGTGCACATTCATGAAAAAAATCCCCGGATATGAACGAAAATTGTGAACCAAAATTGGCTATGAGTGGTATTTTGACAAATAGCACACAGAATGGGTGGTATCTTGAAAAAAATCCCGATATTTTACAGCAACACTTCCATTTGATTTCAAAAGAGCTCAAATTACACGAGCCACATTACCAGATCGATCTCAGCTTGACAAAGATTCAGGACTATAATCAGACTACTACATATGATTTACTTTATAAACAGTTCAAAAATGATATATACACAGCTCCAGAAACACAATTTTTTGCATATAACCATTGATCATCAATCAACGGCCGGATATGGTAGTTGTTTTTATAAAGTTGTGTACATTTCCTCTTAAATAATATTATGCAGTATGCACACACCCTATAATAATCTTTTCCTCTATACTGCCGTTCCTTTGTTTTTGCTTTTTCCCGAGTTATTATCCGAATTGCACAAAGCCCAAGTAAGAACCGGAATGTCTCGCAACTCATCGTCACAGCAAAGAAGACAATGGTACTTATATTTTCTTCATCAAATCAAATAGCAACAAATTTGAAACCTATGTGGTCAAGTTGCCTCAAATGTTGTTAAAGCTCAAAACAATAAAAGAGGAGTGCATTTTTGTAACATGGTTAATTGAGGAGTTAGTTACAACCGCCACTAGTTAGTTACAGCAAGTTGGAGATCCTAATCCTATATAAAGTGTAATTAGAGTAGTGATTAGTTATCAAGAATACTTAGCATTCATTCTAGAGATGTTATTGATCAAAATATCTAGTTTCCAGTTTTCCCGCCATTTTTTTGTTTTGAATTTGTGAAGAAGATCTTCATCTTCTTCATTTAGTTTTCTGGAAATCGAATCAGCTCTTGTTTAGATTCTTGTTTCATTTCTGAATTTTAATATGGTATCAAAGAAAGCTATCCGCTGATCATTCTCAGTTCAATTCTTAAAGTAATTGCGTTTCAGTTATCAATAGTTTGAAGGTGTTCATCAATGGCTGAAAGTTCTAATTCCAGTCTTGATAATCCGAGTTTGGTAATTGTTCGTCCTCTCTTGAAAGGAGCTGACAATTACAATCATTGGAAAAGGTCAATGACCAAGGTTTTATCATCTAGTGGTAGATTGAATCTTGTTGATGGTTCATCAATGATGCCAGAAGTTACTGATGCAGGTTATGCTGCTTGGATGCAAGTTAATGATCTTGTTCATTCATGGCTTATCAATTCCATGGTTCCTACTGTTGCAGAAAGTGTCATGTATTTTGACACAGCAAGGGAAATCTGGACTGATCTTCAAGAGAGATTTGGTCGAGGTAATGCTTATAGAATTTCAAATCTTGAAGAAGAAATAGAAAAGATTAAGCAAGGAACATTATCTGTTACTGATTATTACACCAAGCTTAAGTCTCTTTGGGAACAGTACTTAATCTTGAAGCCTATTCCACCTTGTGTATGTCCTGCATTGCAAATAATCAGGGAATACTATGATAATGCATACACAACCAGATTTGTAAAAGGTTTGAATGGCAATTTTAGTGCGGTCAAATCTCAAATGTTGATGAATATTCCTTTGCCAAGTGTTAAAACATCCTTTGTAATGGCACTAAATCATGAGCAGCAATTGGATTATAATTCTATGTCTGTTGATTCTGTGGCTCTTGCTACACAATCTGACAATAAGCCTCAGTTTCCCGGTAGTTCTAATGTTGCTATGCAATCTAAGTTTCAAGGCCAAGGAAGGGGGCAAGGCAGAGGTTATGGTGCACAAGGAAGAGGACAGGGCAGTTACAAGAAGCCTCAGTGTTCATACTGTGGAAATGAGGGTCATACAGTGGATAAATGTTACAGAAAGTATGAATTTCCTCCAAAGTTTGGCAGTGGCAGAGGTGCAGGAGGTTCTATGGCTAACAATGTCAATTTTGAAGATAATATTGAAGAGCATGATACTGAAGTCTTTGGCCAAGAAGCATAAAATTCAAACACTGCTGGTGGAATATCACATTCTCAGTATGAACATTTACTGTCTCTCATTCAGGGATTGCAGTCCAACACCAGTCAATGCAATTCTGTAATTTCAGTTGCAAACAATGTCTCACAAGGGCCAGGTATTGCTGACAGTAGCTTCCAATGGATCATGGATTCAGGAGCTACTGATCACATAACTTTCTTCATACAAAATATGTTTGATATAAGCCCTGTACAAAATTTATCTGTGAGATTACCTAATAGGACATCTATTGCAGTCACTAATATAGGAAAAGTCAGAATAAATTCACAAATAGTACTGCAAAATGTCTTATGTATACCCACTTTCAAGTATAAACTACTGTCTGTTAAGAAATTAGTATCTAACAATGCTTTGTTGGTCAATTTTTCTTCTAACATTTGTCTTGTGCAGGACCAACTAACTTTGAAGCGGATTGGTACAGCTGAATTAAAAAAGGGGTTATACATTCTAGTGGCAGATCCTCATATCAATTCACAACAAGATCATTTTTCAATGTCTAATAGTGTTTGTCAGAATTGTAATAATTCTGATTCTTTGTTATGGCATGCTAGGTTAGGCCATCCTTCTGCAGAAAGGATGAAGTGTTTGAATGCTAGTGACAGTAGTATTAAAGTACCTATTCATCCTTGAATTGTATGTCCTTTGGCAAAACAGAAAAAGCCAAAATTTCCAATCAGTACTTATGTTTCACAGTCTTGTTTTGATTCGATACATATTGACATTTGAGGACCAAATAGAATTCCCACTATTGATGGTGAATATTATTTCCTGTCTATTGTGGATGATCACAGCAGATTTACTTGGATTTTTTTGATGCATGCTAAATCTGAAGCTAATCAAATGCTGCAACAATTCTGTAACATGGTACAAACACAATTTGATAAGTGCATTAAAGTGATTAGGCCAGATCATGATGGTGAGTTTAACATGAAGTTGTTCTATAGAACCAAATGTATAGTACATCAGAAAGCATGTGTTAGAACTCCACAACAGAATGGTTTAATAGAAAGAAAGCATCAACATATTTTGAAAGTAGCTAGGGCTCTAAGGATTCAATCCAATCTGCCTATACCTTACTAGGGATTCTGTGTTTTACATGCTACTTATCTGATAAACATCATTCCTGCACCACTTCTTGTTAACACCACACCTTATCAGGTGTTGTACAACAAAAAACCTACTTATGACAATTTAAGAATCTTTGGTTGTCTTTGTTTTGTTTCTACATATTCACAGGGAAGAGGTAAATTTGATGACAGGAGCAACAAATCTGTTTTCCTAGGTTTTGAGGAACATGTGAAGGGATACAAGGTTTTGAATATTGAAACCAGGAACATCTCTGTATCAAGAGATGTTGTATTTCATGAAAACACATATCCTTTTGTTGACAGCATGAACACACAAGATCATAATGATCCGTGTCTACCTTTACCTATTGCTGACATTGATAATTCTTTCAACTACACACCTCATGATTCTATTCATGGTGATAATGCAGCAACTGAAAGTTCTGTACATCATTTGACCAACATACAAATGATGTTGGAACATCAGTTCAAAACACTAGAAGGTCCAACAGGATCAAAATCACTCCCACATATCTTAATGATTATATGTACAATAATCCTGCACATAGAACATCACTACATTCATTAGGTCATGTTATATCTTATGCTAACATATCTCCTACTTATCAGGAACTTATCAGTAGCATCAACAAAGAAACTGAACCTAGATCATACAAAGTAGCTGTTCAAAATCCTAATTGGCAAGAAGCAATGGAAAATGAACTCCAAGCCCTGAATCAAACTAACACTTGGTCTTTAGTTTCTTTACCAAAATGAATCAAACGCATAGGATGTAAAAGGGTATATAGGATTAAAAGAAAGTCTGATGGAAGCATTGAAAGGTACAAGGCAAGACTTGTAGCAAAAGGTTTTACACAGACAGAGGGCATTGATTTTTTAGAGACTTTCTCACCAGTCAGCACTCAAAGGATGGAATTTACATCAAATGGATGTAAACAATGCATTTTTGCATGGTGATTTAGATGAGGATGTCTACGTGAAGCCTCCAGAGGGAATGGACACAAATGGCATGGTCTGAAAATTAAATAGTTCACTATATGGCCTTAGACAAGCAAGCAGACAGTGGAATGCAAAGTTGACACAAAAACTTATTGAGAATGGATTCAAACAGTCTCAAAATGATTATAGTCTCTTCACCAAAGGCAAGAGTTCAGACTTCATATCACTTTTGGTATATATTGATGATATCATAGTTGGCAGCTTAAATCTGCAGGCTATACAACAATTAAAAGATCTGCTCCATAATGCATTCACCATCAAGGATCTGGGAGAACTAAAGTACTTTTTAGGGTTTGAAGTGGCTAGGTCCAAATCTGGAATTGTGATTAATCAAAGGAAATACTGTCTGGATCTATTAAGGGATTTTGGATTTCTAGAATGCAAACCTGCTTCAACACCTATGGATCCTTCACAGAATCTAACAGAGGTCCAGGCTCCTTTATTACCATCAAATTCTGAATACAGAAGTCTAGTAGGTAAATTGCTCTACCTTGGCAACACTAGACCTGATATAGCCTTTGCAACACAACAACTCAGTCAGTTTCTGGACAAGCCAAATGAAGCTCACATGAAAGCAGCCCATAGATTCTTAAGATTCCTAAAAGCAGCAACTGGTAAAGGTCTATTCTTTCCTAGTGAAGGGCATTTCACAGTCAAAGCTTTCGGCGATTCTGATTGGACAGCATGTACCAAAACCAGAAGATCAGTCACAGGCATGTTGGTTTATCTAGGGGCAGCATTGATAGCTTGGAAATAAAAAAAGCAACCTACTGTCTCAAGAAGTTCTAGTGAAGCTGAGTATAGGGCCATGGAACTCACTGCTTATGAGATACAGTGGCTCATATATCTACTCAAATACTTTCAAATCAACTACACAAATCCTGTCCCTTTATATTGTGACAGCTCTAGTGCCTTACATATAATGGAAAATCCTGTTTTCCATGGAAGAACAAAGCACATAGACATTGATTGTCACTTTGTAAGAGAAAAATACCAAGCCAAGGTTCTCAAACCTCTCACAATTCACACAAATCATCAACCAACTGACATACTAACCAAACCTGTCAACAAACAGATTCTTACAACACTCCTTCAGGCTTTCCCTTTCAAAGATTTGTATGCAGCATGAAACCACACAAGGTGAGTGAATTTTTGCAAGTTGTTCTTGGTGCAACACCATTCCAGCTTGAGGGGGGTGTTAAAGCTCAAAACAACACAAGAGGAGTGCATTTTTGTCACATGGTTAATTGAGGAGTTAGTTACAACCGCCACTAGTTAGTTACAGCAAGTTGGAGATCCTAATCCTATATAAAGTGTAATTAGAGTAGTGATTAGTTATCAAGAATACTTAGCATTCATTCTAGAGATGTTATTGATCAAAATATCTAGTTTCCAGTTTTCCCGCCATTTTTCTGTTTTGAATTTGTGAAGAAGATCTTCTTCTTTTAGTTTCCTGGAAATCGAATCAGTTCTTGTTTAGATTCTTGTTCATTTCTGAATTTTAATAAATGTCATTAAGTGAATCGTTTAGGGACCAAATATACTGAGAATACAATACTACTAATATATGGTGAAATAGCAAAAGCAACAATTAATTGAAATGTTTTAAAGACCTCATCTTTAAAGACCCAAAAAGTAATAGAGAAAGTAAAGCTCAGATACGCCACAATTTTGTCTGAGAATGAATGAACTCAAGAGAGGCAATAGACCCTAGTCATTGCATGGCGCAATAATCTTCACTGCAAATAACTTCTCAGAAATATGCAGCAGCCGAGAATCAAACCCGGGTCTGTACCGTGGCAGGGTACTATTCTACCACTAGACCACTGGTGCTTCTTGTGTAAATTATACATCCCAAGTAAACATGAAGCCTGATTATGTTGTCCATTAATGGTTTGTAAAATGAACCATTAAATATTTGGATATTTGTTTATAAGGACTAATTTGAATACTTAATAGGCGTTTAGGACACTAAGGAATCTTATTTGTTTATAAAGACACAAAATGAGTAACTAGACAAAATTAACCCTACATTATATACATTATTATGCGCTGCTGCTTCATTTTTATTTTAACACTGTTGGACTTCGACAAACCATCACGTAGGCGTAAACTTACTCCATCAAACTTTGATTTCACCATTACATTAATACTATGTCTTGCTGTTCTTATTTAAAGTAATAATCCGAAATATATAAAGGGTCAGAGGGTCGGTCTGCAATATCTCCCGACTCCCACAGCACCACAAAAGAGCAGCTTAGGGTTAGTAGAATATCGGACCCTTAATTATGACTAATAGAGATAAAAGTCAACATGGATAATGATGGATTTCAAAGAAGAGATAAAGATGATATTGTCAAGGATAAATTAGTTATTTGAAATAAAATATTTTAAGTTGTTAGATTAAATAGATTCAAATTATATTTGTTAGTATTTATCTTTAATAGTCCTTATCTTTTGGACTATTTTTAGTATAAATATCAGTGTAATTCAACCAGATGAATCATTCAATAAAATACCAGAGTTTCTGTCTTCCGTATTGCGTATTCTGATTTTCTTTATGGTATCGGAGCAAGGGGCGAGGGTTCGAGTGCCTTAACAATGGTGAACCCTCGCCCGATCCGCCATCACCGAAAGTATTTCGTAACAGAAAGTTTGCAATTAAGTCACAAATTCATCACCGTCCCAATTCTCTTCTGCACCACGCATCCACCATGATTCTCCTTCCCAAAATCTCATGACCATCAAATTTATCTATAAATGTCCGATCAATAATCTATGTTCTTTAATTTTTTTTTCAATTTTTGTGCCCATAAATTCCAGAAGGCTAGTCACCAAATAGGGCAGTGCCTCCAACCCAGACTGTCCGTCCAGCATAGTGTCCATTTTTTTTCTTTCTTTTACACAGTTTGAAAAAAAAAAAAAAAAAAAAAATCATCACCATATATATTTTTCCCAGATATCATTCACAGCCATCGATCTATAAATCTTTCCAAATAAATTTTTTATTTTCATTTTTTTAATTATTGTTTTAATGTTGGTTGTTACAAATAAATAAATAATCTGACAGATATAACATCAAATTTTTTCTTTTGTATCATTCTAAGGCGAGAGTCATAATGCCGACAGATCATAATGAAGATCGATCTCTCCATCGGACGGTGCAAATGGTAGAGCACGGTTGCAGTCATCAGAAAAATTGAACATGTTTTTCGACATACAAAAGAAAGAGCCATGTTAAAAGCAATGAGCGGAGAGCCAAAAAAGCCAAGAGCGGGAAGCTAAAGTTTGTGGGTGTCAAAAAGCGATATCATCTTCTTTGTTGACGGGCAAACATTGCCTCCAAACCGGCAACGTTTGAGGGAGGGTATTAGGAGATAAAATTAGAGAAGATAAAAATGTTTGATGATATACTTGTTAAGATAAATTAGGTGTTTGAATAAAAGATTGATTATTTGTTTTATTTAATTATTCAAATAATATTTGGATAATTCTTTAGGTTTATCTCATATCATTTCTCTCCTATATAATTGAGAGATCCATTGTAAACATTTTTTATTCAATTCAATAAACAAAAAGTTTGAGTCTTCCGTTGTGTATTCTGATCTTCTTTAATGACTACTTTAGGAACAAGGTAAGCCCTTTCCTTCTGCGCTCATATGGGTTTTTTGAAGAACTTTTCTTTCAAAAGCTCATGTGAATTTGTCTTTGAATCAAGAAATGGATTATTTGTATATATTTTCTATCATGCAATAGTAACTGTGGTCTTTTTGGTGATCAAAGCAAACGGAAATGTCCAGCATCGACATTCAACATACCATAAATGATATACGTTGAGATTTCAAACATTTTGCTTCTGAGAACATCTCAAATTGTGGTGAAAAACCTCAGAGTGTCAGCAAATGCATTCAAAACACCAACAATAGAAATTCTGAAATTGAATCGAGTCGTCAAATGCCAACGCCATGTGTCATTCATAAAGTGTATCGCGTTGATTGTATCAATGTCACTGCATCGCGGTGTCATTGTATCGCGTTGAAAATTTGATTTTAGAATTTAAGTCAGAAAAATATCAAATGTGATATAAGAATAATGGAAAATTAGGGATAAGGACACAATCTGAAATATTTTTAAGTAACAGGACAGCTACATATTTTTTATAGGGAGAAGGACAACTGCATAATTTTTATAGCGAGAAGGACAAACAAAGTGAATCCCGAAAATCGGTGAATCTCCCGGTGAATCCCGAAATCGGTGAATTTCGACAGTGAATTTCGATAGTGAATCCCGAAAATTAGTGAATTTCGACGATGAATTTTGAAAATTAGTGAATTTCGTCAGTGAATTTAAACAGTGAATTTCGAACACAAGTGAATTTCGACAGTGAATAAATAGTTTTGTCCTTTATGCAAAAGTTTCAAAAAACTGTCATTCTACTCAATTGATGAAATATTTCTGTCATTCTCCCTCATTCCCCCTAAGAATAAAGATAACGAAAAATATGAATTTTGGTGAAATAATTACGATGATCAGAGTTATATATCAAAAGATATATCCGTTTGAAACATTGAGTATAGAGAGAAAATAACATCCGTGTTTTTTTCATTCATTAAATAATTAATGAAGTGACATTGATGTCACTGCACATAATTTGATACATAAATTTTATTTTTGGCAAAGTGTTTTGTTGGTTTCTTATTTTGGTAGAAGCCATATGCTAGTTTTTATCCTTGGAGTTGTAGCTCCGGTTTTGGTTTTTTTTTTTTTTTTTTTTTTTTGTAATGCCAATGTGTTGAGGCCCATACTTTTTCCCTAGCACCCGGTTTTTCCCATGTTGGCGTGTCTTGATGTTAAGGTTTATGTGTTATGAATCTTTAGACTCTTTTTCTTTATATAATATCATGACAATCCTGGGTTTATAGTCGAGTCAATCTGAATGTTTTTTTTTCACGATTTGCTTGTAGCTGATGGTCTATTAATTTGTTTCTTATCTTAAAGTGATGGTCTTATTGAGAGAAATGGGCATCCAAATTGGTGCAATGGCATGAATTTGATAGTGATTTTGACTATGATTTGGAATAAAATTGATGCAGTGACATCGATGTCACTGTATTTACAATTAGAGAATCGATGCAGTGACATTGATGTCACTGCATATGCAATTTGATACACAAATTTGATCATCAAATGTCACTGCATTACGGTGTCACTTCATCGTGGTGTCTCTGCATCGCGGTGTCACTTTATCACGATGTCTCTGCATCACTGTGTATCTGCATCGTCAAATGTGAAACATCGCGATGTCTCTGCATCGCGGTGTATCTACAATGCGGTGTCACTTCATCGCGATGTCTCTACATTACGGTGTCTATAAATCGTCACATGTCACAGAATCGTGATGGCTCGATAGTCACCGCATCGCAGTGGTCCTTACATCGGGGGTGGTCACTGCATCCCGGTAGTCACTGCATCGCAGTGGTCCTCATATCGGGGGTGGTCACTGCATCGCGGTGGTGAATGCATCGGGAAGGTCACTGCATTGCGGTAGGTGTCTCTGCATCGGGGGTGGTCACTGATCGCGGTGTCTCTGCATCGGGGGTGACCATTACATCACGGTGGTCAATGCATCGCGGTTGTTAGTGCATAGCGGTGTCTCTGCATCGTGGTGTCTCTGCATCGCGATGTCTCTACATCGGGGGTGGTCACTGCATCGCGGTGTCTCTGCAACGCAGTGTCACTTCATCGCGGTGTCTCTGCATCACGGTGTCACTTCATCACGGTGTCTCTACATCTCGGTGTCTCTGCATCGCGGTGTCTCCACATCACGGTGTCTCTTCATCGCGGTGTCTCTACATTGTCACATGTCATAACATCGCGGTGTCACATCATTGCGGTGTCTCTGCATCGCGGTGTCTCTACATCTTCACATGTCACTGAATCGTGATGGTCACTGCATCCCGATGGTCCCTACATCGTTGTGGTCAATGCATTGGGGGTGGTCACTGCATCGCGGTGGTCGTTGCATCGGGGTGGTCACTTCATCTAGGTGTCTCTGCATCGGGGGTGCCCACTGCATCTCGGAGGTCAATGCATCACGGTGTCACTTCATCGCGGTGTCTCTGTATCGAGGTGTCTCTGCATTACGGTGTTACTTAATCGCGTCGATTTTAATGAAGAAATTTTGATTTTCAGAAATCAAGTCGATAAATATCAAATGAGATATCAGAATTAAAAGGACTAAAAAATATCAGTTATGGTGAAAAATTACGATAATCGAAATTTTATATCAAAAGATATAACCGTTTGAAATATTGATTAAAATAGATTTTTTTTTAAAATATATTTTTACAAATCTTCAGCTCCTCCTTAAATAAATAAATAAAAAATAAATGAAGGAACAAAAGAAAAAAATAAAACAAGTTCCAGCGCTTTTGCATTCTGCACCGGCGGCTTTCTCCTACAGCGCTGCTTCCTTTGTTTTTTAAATTTAGGGTAGATTGGTCTATGTATTAATTTTGTGTCCTTATAATCAAATAAGATTCTTTAGTGTCCTATTTGCCTAATTAAGTCTAATATGCGTCCTTTTGGACATTTACCCCTAAAATATTTAAACCAATAATGATGATAATATGGCTTAATGCACATTTAGTTCTCATCTTTTTATATGTTTCTTATGTATTATATCTGGCTTAAAACGTTACCCAATATACAAACTAATATCAAACCTTGTATTTTATTTTCTTAGCTTAAGATGTGGGGAGGCGTCTTCAAGAGATGATGTTAGATTCCCCCTTTACCAGCATAGAATTAATTAATGCAATTGGTACTCAAGATGAACTCATGAATTAGATCTTAATAAATTGTCGACAACCACATCCAGTTTTGGTAAAGACGAGACATGAAACTCGTCTATTTTGATAAAGACAAAGACAGAGTAAGTAGAAAATCCAGGAACACAACCATCATCTACAACCGTTGGTGAACGGAATCCAGTAACTGATTAATGGAGATGATAGTTATGTTTAAAGACTTGTGCTCGAATCATTTTAGATGATTACTCAATCACCACTAGCACAACCTCTACAGCCACAATGCACACACTCAATAACCTTCTCTTCTCTCAGATGCTTAGGCACTCGGCATACACATGTCGTCTGAAAATTATGATCTCTTGGTTGTATGCATCTTAAACAGCATAGACGTTCATACCCTGGCTGCAAAACATCAGCAACACACAAAAAAATCATTACATACCTGCAGTTTCAAACACAATAATAAAGAAATACGGCAACTGCCCCACCACCCCAAATTCTTCCTAAATCAAGAGTGGTGTAAATCTTTAGTCCCTCAAATAAAATCAAAGAATTAATATGACAAAAGTATGGTAAGGGCACTGCAAGTTCTCAGATGTCCTATATAAAGCCGTTCCACTGTTCCTAGTTGCATCCAAGTCCGAATCAGAAGAAGCAAGGATGTAGCACATAATCAAGTAAAGTATAGTCTTTTAAACTTGAAAACTATGAACACTTTTTGGATTACTATGATTAGGGTCTAGGTAATATTTTCCATTAGAAATCACCAATCTACAAAACCAAAGATTGCATCTATGAACTGTTTTTGCAACGAGACAAATGTACCTTTTGTCCTGTGAAACTCAAAGTCGCAGCATAGTAGAGAATACTAATTATATCTTCATCAAATGAGTTACAAAAGCATGATAAAGCAACAAGCTTGAAACTCATTGGACGTTTATCTCAAAAGCACGAATTTTGCTCCTCTATACCACCATTGTCTATTGCCATTGCCATAATATCATAGGTTGAGTGATGCCATATCGCATGATCTAATGGTGGTTTAATCTTTGGCAATGATGATATTGAAAAATCAGGCAAAGTTAACAAAATCACCTTTTTCCACTTGGCAATCAAATTGCGGTCAGCATGTCCCTGATCCAAACAAAACTCATACAACTCCTTGGAGATCTCCTTCCTCCTGTAATAAAGATCAAAGATGTATCGACTCTTCTGATGGGCTATTTTAAATATTGGCCACAAAGCTTCACACTTTCTTTTTCCATCGTGTTCATCGTTCTCAGCTGTTCAGCAGGTGGAATATTAGTAAAACAAGAACTGAAAAAAATATATATGTATATCTAAAAGAGATACAAAATATGATATGGGATGTGATATGAAAACCTTCTCTCATCTTAGCTTGAAGCTCACGAAGGGTAGGTTCAATTAACTCCCATCCCTCTGGATATTTAACGCGGCTTGTCTTCACCTTGGGCATGATGCTAACTGCAATTCTGCAAAGACAACAGGAATACTATAGAAAGTAAGCATCCTGTTCCTACCCATGGTTTTCATTCAACACTTCAGAAAATCTTATTTTCAACCCAATGTTTGTTAAAATGAGGCTACGAAAAGAAAAGAAAAACAAAGATACATGGAAAAGAGAAGAATAATAGCTAAAGTTGCATTGTCAGCAAACTGAAACTGTATGGAAAAACAAACACAGAGCATGTTAAAGAAAACAATGCCTAATCCTTTCAACTATGCGGTTGTGAAGCTGCCTCAAATGTCATTAACATTATCAAATTAATCTGATTTTACAAAACAATAAAAGCCAAAATAAAAAAATAAAATACTGTACAGTAATGCAATTAAGAAGATAAAAGAGCAAAACTCAAACAATTAACCACATCAATGTAAAAACCCAAATCTCCAAATCAAATTTCCACAAAGTCATCGGCGTAAATCTTATAATGAAACAGTAATAAACCCTAGATCAAGAGAAAGGGCTACTTTTTTCACACACCATCCAGAGGTTTTCTACTGAAATAACAATAAATTAAACGCCTAGAATAAGATTATGAAAAAAACAACAGCCAGAAATTAAACGCCTAGAATAACAGCCAGAAATAATGAAACCAGAATGCAGCAAGAGCAAAAAAACCGTAAAAGGAGGGAGGATAAGCTCAGATACGCCGCAATTTCTTCCGAAGATTCTCAGGAAAATTGACAGGACCCTAAATCCATCAAATGGGCGCAAATTATCTTCACGGCAAATTACCCAATGCACCAGCCGGGAATCGAACCCGGGTCTGTACCGTGGCAGGGTACTATTCTACCACTAGACCACTGGTGCTTGTTGTTAAGTGCACACTTCTACTGATAACATTTAGTTATGTTGTCAAATAAATTATAGTCTCCGAAAATGATATCATTTATGAAACGAATAATGATATGTTTACATAATTTCTATATCTAATAACATCTTATGGTTTTATATATGTAAGATAAATTTAGGTGAATACTTAATTTTTTTGAAGGGGAAAAGAAACTCTTATTCATAAGACAAATCTGCAAAACATGTATAACGTATATCATTCGGATGGTGGTTTTCTCAACTAGCTACACCCTGAATAGAGAAACCATGTCTAACCAAAAGATTTGTCAGTGTCCCGTGCATACTTTATTTGGTTGTATACGTGTATAAACCTATAATACTTCGTGATAATTTTATTTCCAACCCAAGTTTGAATCAAACCCGAAATTATGTTTTAGCTCAAATAGATGATAGAATTTCGTAAAATAATGCTTAAATTGAATTATTAAATCAGATATTAAAACAAGTATATGGGGCGAATCGCCAGTTTTTTTAGCTTCGAGCCACCACTGCTACGATGGGAAGCAAGGTCGTCCATGTGTAATCGGAGGCCGTAGGCCAAAAAAAAAATTAAGGCCTTCGACTCTGAGAACAAATAATATATCACAACTATTAATGATGTATACTATGTTGATGAGCTTTATTGAAAATGTAATGGAATTGGACTAGACTTTCGCTCACTGAATTCTACTATGAATTTTGGTCTTACCCGTGTTTTAATTTGAGTAAAAAATAAAAGGAAATATCATTTCACACAAATTTATATCTTATCACACATAAATTTATTTCCAATTTCACCCTTACTTTTTTTAGTTTACGCGCGTTCATTCTGACCAAAGTTTGGTCAGAATGTGACACATTATCCATACTGAAACATGGTCAGAATATACGTGTTGAGAGTCCACACTGGTTGATTCTGACCATCTTTTAGGTAGAATGTTTGAAGTTTTCCAAACTCATATATAGTCAGAGCATCATTCTGACCAATATTGAGTCCGGAATACTCTACACATTCAAACTAGAATTGGGTCAGGATAACAATAACAATATAAGAGCACCACTATTGATTCGACTGAATTTCAGACAGAATATTAAAAGTTTTTTTCACTCAAATTTAGTCAGAATGTCTTTCTGACCGGTATTAAGTATGAAAAACATTCAAAATTCTGACTAGAATAAAATCAGTATAATGATCGTATTCTGACTCAAATTGGGTCAGAATGGTTGTTGTGTGAATTGACCATAAATTGGCCAGAATATTATATATTTTTCGGACTCATTTATGGTCAGAATGGCAGGCGTGTGGAATATCCAAACGAATCCCACTCTCGACTCTTGGTAAGTGTAAAACAACATTGGTGTGAAAAGATAGTCCCAAATAAAAATTAACTTAAAATACACTTCTATTACATGAAAAAGTGAACCCTAAAATTGCATGTTTCGGTGGGGCCCCTAGGCCGCAGCCTTGTTGGCCTGCCCCTAGGGACGGCTCTGATGGGAAGGTACTAGAGTTGTGGTGGGGGTAAAATGTTTCCGCTCTTCTAACAATTTCTTAGAGTTAACCACAACATTAAGGATCATTACATCCCACGTTTTCAAGCTTTTGGCATCAATTTACAACTTCTTAAAATCATCTTTTAACTCTCATAACCTCATTCCCACTTCTTTACAATACTTAGCCAAATTATTTCATTCCTAGCAGCAGTTCCAAAGAATTTTCAGTGTGGTATTCTCCGGGGCAACATGTCCCGGATTTTATCTAATGCGAATAAACAAGTAATAAATATTTATAAACCGGTTAACCTCAAGTATAAGGATCGTAGTATAGAGGCTGTGCCGAGTCGATCTTACGGGGAACTAGACGAATGTTAACCCTAGCTTTTGTTTTTAACTAACTATTGTCACGATTACTAACCTAACGAATAACTAACTAAATAAATATGCAGAAAATAACTAGACAGAGGAGATTAATCCAATGCTAGGAGAGATTGAAAGTGATAAAAATAAACTAAAAGTGCAGGAAAATAAATTAACTAATCTAAACTAAGCTATGAGGATTGTAAATCAAGTTTATAAAAGACAAACGAGGATTGATCCACCTATCAACATGCATTGATCTATTATCTCGATTTTACGTGGTATTTACTCAGGTTGTGATTCACCTTACCTAAACATGAACTCCTAATTCCTTGGGCAATCCATCTATTAACCTAGTATCTTCCAATACTAAATTAACACGTTAAAAAGATCAAAGGTGTCAACTTTTACGTTAACGATCTAGTTTTTAGACTTACTAACTTCCGTTAATGTAAATCTAATGAACTATTCTTATCTATGGTGATCTATGCTATTCAAGATTTCCATCAAACAATAACATATCAAGCATACAACATATCTTCCAATATAATTGCGTTAAAACAAGAATAAGCATAGATAAGAAACAACCGTAGTAAATACTCACAGTAAAAGTCGAGATAAAGAGATCAATTCAATGCTGACGGCTTCACAATTCTCGTTTGAAGGAGGTTCTAGCCTCTGAGCATCCTCAGCAACCCAGAAAAGCAGAAAAATAACATAAAACTAGCCTACTTTGATCGAATTTAAAGTTGCATAAAACTGGAAATAAAAAGTGTAAAATCGCAGCCAAAGCCGCCCCTAGAAATTTAGGGTTCGAATTCTGTAATATTGGTGTCTCAATGTGTGAAAATAGGCAAGTATTTATAGAGATTTGAGGCGGTTTCACTAAGTCGGCAATCCGGACGCTCGTCCAATTAAGTGGACGCTCGTCCAAGTGTTTTGAACTCTAATGTAGACGTTCGTCTGGATAGCGTCCAAACTCTCTGATCTTCTTTTTGCACCTTGGACGCTCGTCTGCTTCTTCTGGACGTTCGTTCAGAAAGTTCATGACGCATCAGTATTGAATTCTTCCTCTAGACGCCCGTTTGGATTGTCAGACGCCCGTCCACTCCTGGACGGGACTTGGACGCCAGTTCTAGCTGGAATACAACTTGATTAAATCATCTCTATCTCTTTTCCTGTCCACTCCATTCGATCATTATCTCTTCTTAAATCTTTATAGCTCGAATTTTAACCCTTTTGATCACCATTTGAGCACAATAAACATACCTATAACACATGGAAAACATCGCAAACTGTAATAAAGTCCAATTAATTATAATTCACGATGAAAACACATAATTTATTCGATATTGCGATTAAGTCCTTAAAAACCTAGTATGCTCAATATTTCCATATAAGGGCCATTTATTATGCAATTAATCCAATTAAGAGGGAAAATACCATAAAATATATCATAATAAAACATAGACTTTCACCCTTAACACAACAATATGGGGTGAAGTGTTGGTAAGTGTTCTTAGTTCGAGTCTAAGTTAATATTTCAAGTTTAAGACAGGTTCAAGGTATGAATTCTTATGGTTTATAGGTGAATGTGGAATCTTGGTGTTGTTCTTCCATTTTGGACATCATCTATGACGATACGGGATTTCACCCCTTCACGTGGAATTATCTGATTGGTCCAGCTGACGTATGAAAAGTCCAATCCTCTAGTACTCACCTCGAGTCGAATAAGGGACGAGTCAGTGAAGTCCGCCGCAACCAACATATTCTGCAAGGGTCCCATCTCGGACACCCATGTCGGTGTTATACGAGGCGAGACTAGGGTCCCAGCCCAGATTCCTAAGCCCAACATCCAGAGGGTTGCTTGGGCAAGGGGCAAGGCCCAATAAGGGTTATTTATGTCAATAGACCAAACCGCCTTAAGTTTTGGGCAGAAGAAGGGCATGTGCCTATAAATACACAAACCTCCGGGAACTACGTAAGGCTTGATTCCGGACATTACACAGATACGTAGGCAATCCAAGATACATTCTTGGACTCGCCCATAAAACACCAAAAACATCATCTTTACTACAGTACTAGCCTTGCATATTCTTCTTGACTCACCCTTAGATTACACGTGGCCCTGTAAAACCGGTGGTGCATTATTTAGCATCATCAATCTACATACAAAACCAAAGGGGAATAAGGAGTTGTAAACCAAGAAGTGAGGAATTATTGAAGAGATTTTATGGTGCAACGGTTGTAGGAAGGTTATACCAAGTGGCATACATTAGAGCATCTCATTTTTACTCTCTTTCACATAATACACTTTTATCGTGTGTGAGAGGTTAGAAATGAGTGGTTGTAATGTATGCTACTTGGTAAAACCTTCCTACAACGGTTGTATTTTAAAATTTCACGAATTATTGTTAAGACTTTTATAATTCACGTTCCAAGTCATGAATTCTACCACCTCCATCCCAAAATATAAGTCCGTTTGGCATTTTAGATTTGTCCAAAATTAAGTCCATTTACATTTTTCTTCTTTTACTCATCATTTATTATATACTCACCTTCTTTTCATTACTATGCATTAATAATGGTCAAAGGTCATTTTAGTCTTTCAATCAAAATTAATGACATATAACCAATTTAATAAACTTTCTTAATCTGTGTGAAAAAACCAAACGGCTTAACATTTTGGGACGGAAGTAGTAGATTTTAAGCAAGTTCAGGTATGTGAATTAATATGGAATTCTTATAATAACTAGGTCGAAGAGGAATCCTATGAGAGACAAACGAATTCAACAACTTAGCACGCCTACAATCCAATGCATGGAGTGTGATATCAATCGCAAGTTTCATTACTTTATGCTTATAAGCATCTATACATGTTGTCATTTCGTTTAGTTTTTCAGTAATGCAATACCTCATGAAAACATGATTTTTAGATAGCAGGAACATCAGTAAACTCTCCAAAATTAAATTAAACAGAATGAAAAGAGGTTACCCGGGGCTGCAGTGACTTTAGGCCACAAAGCCGGTGGAGCCAAATCCGGAAACAGATCGGTTTTCCGAGTTTTCGGGTTGAGCCAAATCCGGAAACAGATCGGTTTTCTGAGTTTTCAACTGTAAGCATGTTGGTTTGAATTTAAATCGTTTTGTAGTAGTAATTTTTACTGAGGTAAATGAATATAAAAACCTTTATGTAGTTTTGAAGATTTAATAAATAAAAGGTTTTAATTTATCCAAATCCATGTTTAGAAGATGAAATGACTATTGGACTTTTATTGTTTGAAAGGGCTACATAAAGATTGGAGCCAACATAGTGTCCAGACTCCAGACTCCATAGTACAAATAGGCATTCATACAAAATCAACTAAATACATAGTGTGTACATCTCTATCTCATACAAACCGATTAAGATACTCATCAGTTGGGATATATTCAATATCTGGATATAGTTGGCTTGCCTCCACCCCAAATGATTCATCTATCTCAAAATTTGTATTGTCTCCCTTCAAGAATATCGAGTAATAGAACGACAGCAGGAACTTTATCGGGAATTCGGTTTCCGCATCTGCACAAGAAGAAAATATTACACTCTATGTCAAACTCTTGCACGTACACAACATATATTGTTAATGAATACGAAATCATATCAATCTTTTAAAGGGGTTGGACGACCTAAAAATGCAAACCTTGAAGTTTCTGACGAAGCTGGTCTTCGTTGAAATAGATCTTTTCGAGAGTCTTGCCAATCTTTTTCTCCCACATGGACACCAGTTCATTGTATGTAAATGTGTTGCCTGGTGGTTTAATAAACAGAATCTTGTTCAAAGTTCTCGGATCGTCCGCAGCTCTAATTGTATATGCAGCAACGTCTTCTTCCGCCACGTAAACAGCTGCCAAAAAAAAAAAAAAAAACCGAAAAATTAATCCAACACCCAGAAATCCAGATGATAGTCAGTCAATTAAGTGAAGTAGTGAAATTTGCTTGCCTTTGACATTGCCATCTCCAGGGATGTGAATTTTGTCTCTAGGAGGAGAAGTGCAAGTGTAATCTCCTAAATGCTTCAGAAAATAAGTAGCAAATCCATGGCTTGCTATGTATGTGTATGGTATGCCTTCAGCCTCGATTGCTCTGCGGATATCCGCTTTTGCTTTGAATAAGGATGCAACTGGTTCAACAGTGTGTGCACGATCCACGTCCATACCGAATTCAGAAGGCAGAAATCTCTGAAACCATTGTCAGCATTATTTTATTATTACCAAGTGTTTGAAAATATACAGAACCAACAATATATCAGAGAATGGCGTCAACCTCAATGAAGAAGAAACCACACATCTTAATATAGTGAATACAAGAATTACAACTTCCTAATGTTGAACAAATAGCATGGTGAATTTTTTTATTTGTTAGCTGTATATATATCTGATATTAGATTTGTATTAACTTTTTGTGACGCTCCCGGCTCCCGGTGTTGTTTTTACTCGCCCCAATTTCTTCTAGATCCGCCACTCCTTTTAGGAACGACCGAACGAGAGTACTTGGAGGTTTTTGGTTGGTGGGTAAGCTGACCTTGATCCCTCCTCCAATGCACTTGACCTTGACTGTCAAGGAAAACATTACGCACAAAACGACGACGTCGTTTCAGGTGTAATTTACAAATGAAACCATGTCGTTTTGCGTATAAGTGCATTGAAAGGGATCTTCTTCCGTGCTGGATTTAGTATCTAGCTGAGATAACTGAGATAAAATCTTAAGATAGATTCTTTGTATAAAAAAATGGGATGACTAAGCTTAAAAACCCCATTATGCACAGCTAGAAAATACATAATTTTTATAATTTAATATGATGGATGGAATAATAATAACTTGATAACGTGCTGCAAATAACACAATCAACAAATCTTTTATGTAAAAAATAAATAAATAAATAAATAAATAAAAAAAAAAAAAGTTGATTGTGATAGTTGATAACAGCATATACCTTGATGTTACCAGCTTCTTTAATAGCAGAAATGATCTTGATCTGATCACCAGTTAATTCTCCTCCAACTGTAGATATCACAACGTCCACCTGCTTAATTGCACTCACCAAATTTTCATGGCTACTCAAATCTCCCTGTTTTGAGACGATTATCAGTCAATTAAGCAATGAATTCATTTAACATTTTTTTTTCCCGAAAAGAAAATCAATAGAAGATTAAAAAATTGAAACGATACTTACAAAAACGAAATTGACCCCCAATTTTTTGAAATTCTCCAAAACTGGTGCTTTAGATGGATCTGAAACTGCACTTTTCCTAATCAGAGCGAAAGTAGGGTGTCCAGCTTTTACACTTGCTTCCACCAGATACTTGCCCATATAACCGGTAGCTCCGATTATCAAGATCTTGCTTTTCGCAGCAGCCATTATGAATTTTGCAGAAAATTGATAGCCCGAAGAAGAAGAAGAAGATGAGCAGAAAATTCAAGTATAGGAGAAGGATTAATTAGATTCGATAGTGGGAGCCTCAGCTACGTGGTTGTATATCTATAGAGAAAGAAAACAAGTATAGTCTCGATTAGTGATTCATCGATGACGTAAGCTGCGGATGACGGTGCAGTTTCATATCGGGAAAGGTCTCCGGCGGCATTAGTCGTGGCAGTTTTCATCGATCGCATTCGTCATTTGCACAAACAAACAAACGTCTTTTCCTACTCTTATTACACGGTATTTAATTCCCAATTGTATTTTTAAAATGTTTTTATTTATGTGTCTACATTCTGATCGGAGTTCTCCGATCAGAATTTAAAACATTATACTTACCTAAATATGATTAAAACAATTTAGTTTATTTTGATCCGAACGTGTTCAGGAAAACATTATATGTTCGGTATGCGATACGTTTCTGAATTTTTCATAGCGTCTATATTCTGACTTGAAATAAGATTATACCTACCCTAAATGTGGCCAGAACAATTTAGCTTATTCTTACCCGAACGTGGTTAAAAAATATTACATGTGCATGTTCGGCTAATGGTCCGATACGTTTTCGAAATTTTCATAACTCCGTGGTTATATTCTGACTTGAAATATGAGCGAAAACGTAATTTTTCGGTCTGTAAAGTGTTATGTATTGTTTCTCAAGTATACATAATAATGTCTCTTTATTCAGACCAAATATTAGTCCGGAAAACATAATGTTTTGGCCTGTAATATGATCTGAATAATATACAATCCTGACTTATTTAGAGTCAGAATGATATGCATGTTAAAAATCAAAACAAATCTCATTCTCGCACTTGGAATGTGTAAAAACATTTAGTGTGAAAAAATGAAGTCCATTCTTTTTTTGGGAGAGAAGTTTCTGTTTTTTTTTTTGTATTATATCTTTGAGTCATAGCCTTTTCATGAGAAATTATATTTTCAGGTCAACGTAGTATCTTTATTTCATATTAGGTCGAGTCAAGCCTGACATTTTCTTTTGAGTTATACGTGTAACTTTTTGGAGAGAGCCCCTGCAAATTTACACGCTCAACACACGCCCCGTGCAAAATGTTTACACCACGTTGTTTATTTTTTTTGTTCACTTAACATGCAGATGTATCATGTATGCACAAGCCACGTGCGAAATGTATGCACTCATTCAAATTTCCCATGCGCCTTGTGTTGGGCCCGTGCAATTTTACACGTGTAACTCAAAAAAAAAAAATACCGAACCTGACATGAAATAGTGGGTGCTACACTGACCTGAAAATATAATTTCTCCCTTTTCATAAAGTATTATTTCTTCCGTTCCAAAATAACTGAAGCAATTTGAGAAGAAATAAAAACGGTTCCAGATAACTGATGCAGAACATCTTTCTATGTAAAATTTAATGCATTTTTCCCTTTTTACACATCTCTTTATTTTTTTTACACCGACTTAAATGCCCCAACAATATTTACTCTATTTTCCATAAGGATATTATAGTCTTTATCATATCAAAGTCAAAACAATTCAATGCTTTCTTAATCTGCGTGTTTTGACAATTAACTCAGTTATTGTAGAACGGATGGAGTATTGTCTATGCCCCTAAAAAAAAATATTGTCTGTGTATTTATGAATTATCATTTTATTTCAGCGTTATTATTTACATCACACTTATTCTATTTGTGCATCAATATAGTTGCATACTACAGTAGAAACCAATCTTTTAAAAGTCGATTCCAGAGCTAAGAACCTACCTCTAATAGGTGTATTGTGAGAACCGATCTTGGGAAAGCCGGTTCGTGCTCCACAACCTACGAGAAATCGGTATTTACTCTGGAAACAAGTTTCATAAGGTCGGTTCTACTGTGGTGCAAAAGTAGAATTAGTGTGATGCAAATAAAGGCCGCATTACTTTAACTCATCTCTAAATCCAAAACAAATTTATTCTATTTTTTATCCGAAATATAATTCATTGCTCACTGTCAGCATTGCATTTCCATGGATTACATAGAAATGCGGAAATTTTTCATTCAAACTTTTCTTTTGCTATGTGATGGTTGTAAAGGGGCATTGTCTTCTCTTCTTATAAACATGTTTAAAAACAGAAGAAAAACATGTTCATAACAGTTTACAATCATCTATGATGCTATCAATCTCAGACAAATCTTGGACGGATAGCGAGGGAATTTTCTTCAAAGATCACACTTGTAAATTCCCATATGATGACATAAAAGTTGGCATGGTAAATAGGTCGACATTCTGCAATATTGACAACAGAACAACCCTCAAGACGTGAGGAAAGAAGCTTGTAAGATCATATGAAGCCACCACACCCACACTCGTTCTCCCATTATAGATTGTAACATCCATATTAATTTTAACCGCGGCTTGTGCAGGAGGCGGCCATTTTCTAGCCGAGGAGGACGAATCCAACATGTTGAGAGTTTTAAAGAAACCCAACAAAATAATCTCTTTGAACTATCATCTCTCACAAAAACTTAACTAATGGAAAGTTTGATAATTAACATCTTATACAGTTTTTAACACGCCCTCTCAAGTGTGGGTCATTTCTCCCAACACTTGCACAGTCTTAATTTTAAAGAATTCAACACGCCCCCTCAAGTGTGGATGTCTCTCCCAACACTTGCACAATATAAATGAGAGTCTCATAATTAACATCTTATACACTTTTTAACACACTCCCTCAAATGTGTGTCATCTCTCCCAACACTTGCACAATCTTAATTTAATTTTAAAGACTTCAACACATCCCCTCAAGTGTGGGTGTCTCTCCTAACACTCGCACAATATAAATGGGAAATATAATGTTGACACTAGGTTCGATCCGATCACCTCTCGCTCTGATACTATGTTAAATTATGTGGGAAAATCCTTTTCACTTGTCATTCATCGGTGACAAAGGTACAATATATAGGTACAACTAGGGTTTCACCCTCTACGTATATTACCGAGTCTACCCTTACTAAGATAATAAAAAAATAAAAAATACATCGAAATATCGTAATATAATCACTAGCTTTTACTCGAATTGGCATATATATCATTCTTTTCATAATTCCATGCACACCGCGCTTTCCATATGTTTCACATGAGGCCTGCAATTAATCGGGGGATCCACATTGACAAGGGTGGGGTCACGTGAACACTTTGAGATTCGAGAATTTTTTATAAATAAAAAAACGATGTAGTTTTGTTGTTAAAATATGTCGTTAAGAAAATACAGTTTTAGGTTCCGGTGACCCACTCGAATTTTTTTTTTTAGGGGCACAAGATTTTTTTTTTTTATTTATAAAAAAAATGTGATTTTAGACTCCGGTGACACCTTTAAAATAAATTCTTGGATCCGTCATTACCACAATTCCGGTCACCTCATCTTCATCTTTATCTTCATCTTCAATATCGAGCATCATGATAAAAAGACAATCCCACGAGATGACTTGTTGGGATAGCGCATGGTCTCATGTCAAAGATAACATGTCACATGGTCTTGGTTGCACCGTGACAAACCGGGAAAAAACCATTTCCAGCTTGTTGAGATGAAAGACTGGAAGAAATGGGCAACGAATTACCATAAGGTGTGGATAATCCGTGGTTTTACCTTTATCTTTGTGATATCCCACATTGGAAGTGGAGGAAGTGCATCACCATCATATAAGTGTGAGACATAATGGTTTTGTCAACTCGGTTTAGCCCTTTTAGACTCAGCGAGGACGACGGGCTAAGTAGTTGAGCGGACCATTTATGACTCATTTAGCGCTGCCAGGCCCGGGGTCTGGGGGCGTTACGGAATAGTATTCAGAGCCGACTATCAGACGGATCTAAGTGTCATAGGTCATCTCTAGACGAACATAAGTGCCACGGGCCACCTCTAGAGTCATCTGGTAGAGATGCCACCTCTAGAGTCCTCTGGTAGAGATGAACTGGGACATGTCCACAGGGGCAGGTCTTGGCCGTCCTGGCGAGGACGTCAGTCTCTTATTATGGGGGAGAATGTTATATCCCACATTGGAAGTGGGGGAAAAGCATCACCACCATATAAGTGTGAGACATAAAGGTCTTGTCAACTCGGGTTAGCCCTTTTAGACCAAGCGAGGACGACGGTCTAAATAGTTGACCGGACCATTTATGACTCATTCAAGCTGTCGGGTCCGGGTCTGGAGGCGTTACAATCTTCCACACACTTAGCCATGCAAGGCGTTTGCTTTTGCTTTTCTTAAGATCACACGTTAAATGATATCCAGTTTTTACCGAGTAACTTCTATTATTTGTATAGTGCCATATAAACCCATCATCAGTTGGACTCGGTGATAAACAATTGATAAAATTTTATCCGCATCATTTATGTCGAACCCTTGTAGAACTACCTCTTTGTTCCAATGTCGGGTATAAGCGGGGAACGGATCCCCTACGGTACACATGGTAAGATGCAAGGTGTTGTGCGTCATTCCCATCAGAATTTTCAACGTATCCGTCGAAATTTCGACGGAAACACCATTTATATATATATATATTTTTAATTTGCTTCACTCTGCCCCCGTCGAAATTTGGACGGATCCGTCGAAATTTAGACATGAATGGTGCACAGCACCTTACCATGTGTACCGTAGGGGATCCACGTCCGTATAAGTGTTACTCCCTCCGTTCCAATTTATCTGCGGCGTTCCAAAATCGCGCATATTAAGGATGTGAGTTAATGCAATAACTTTAACAATAAAATGACTAGAATGTCCTTGGATATAATTAATGTGGCATTGCTTTTTATATCTCCTAATGTAATAAATAAGGGTAAATCAAATAAAAAGACAATAAATGATGCATTGGAAATTGTACTGTCTCATATAAATGGAACATAATATTTTGACAACTGCCTAAGTTATTGTGGAACGAAGGAGGGAGTAATAAAGTTGATCACTTTTATTGTGGTGTGGGAATCATTAACTGGGTGCACATAAAATCAGGGCGAGCATGGCAACCACACGTCGCTAAGAATGTGAATTTATTTTCTCTGTTTTCAATTTTCCATCTAAAGCCTCAAAATAATAAATCCCTTCCCATCAAAATACCATGCCAAATTGCAAAAGCCAAATGGTCACGAAGCAGCGGTGGGCTCATGAATATATCATGGGTGGTCTTGGTTTACATTTTCCAAATGAATATATGCATATCCCTTGGAAAAAAATCAATGCTAAACATTAAATTCAGATGATATACGGGTAAGGGAAAAATACATTAAATATTTCAATAGTATAATGTAAATAAAAAAAATCCAATGCTAAGGTACAAAAGGTAAGAAAAAAGATAAGATTAAACTTAGATGATATGATAAGGAAAATAAAATCAATAAGTATGTTCAATAGTATGAGGTACAAACTTGTCTCGAACCCACAACCACAGGCTAACAAAATAAACTAAACCAAGCTTAGCCTTTAACAATGCACTACTATATAGTCATATTGAAAGTAAGAAAAATTATTTAAATATACATACACTAATAATAATACAATTACAATAAATAAATATTTTTTGTTTTTGTTTTTTAAATTTTGGATGGTCTTGAGACCACCCCACCACCTTACTAGGTCCGTCCCTGTCGCGAAGTAGAAGTTGCTTCCTTAAAGTCTTTAACATTAAAGTATTTTGCTTTCAGATCGACGAGATTCTGATAATTAGAATTATCCACGCTTGTTTAGACAGAACGGCTAATGTTGAATGCTTCAAGGTCATGAATGAAAGATTTAGGCAATGCAGAGTAGGGCAAAGCTTTGGCAAATATTTGATTGCCGATTTTATGAGAATTTCCTTAGATGCTTGATAGAAGCATTTATTTTTCCACCCTTATAATGTTGGGGGAATAAGGGAGAATGACAAAAATATTTCATCAATTGAGTAGAAGGACAGTCTTTTGAAACTTTTGCATAAAGGACAAAACTATTTATCCACTGTCGAAATTCACTTGTGTTCGAAATTCACTGTTTAAATTCACTGCCGAAATTCACTAATTTTCAAAATTCATTGTCGAATTTCACTAATTTTCGGGATTCACTGTCGAAATTCACTATCGAAATTCACTGATTTCGGGATTCACTGGGGAGATTCAGTGATTTTCGGGATTCACTGTTTGTCCTTCTCGCTATAAAAATTATGCAGTTGTCCTTCTCCCTATAAAAAATATGCAGCTGTCCTGTTACTTAAAAATATTCCAGATTGTGTCTTTATCCCTAATTTTCCATATAATGTTTTGTGTACCTTGTCTTTTATGTTAATGAATATTTTTTTTTTCCAATCACAAAGAGGAGGCCAAGATATATGAAAGATGATTAGGGCACATAATATATCTATACAAAGTTGCACATGATCATCTTGTAACCACACAATAGAAATTAAAAAAAAATATATTAAAAAAAACCAAAAATTTTGGACCACAAGATGACAATTCGGGGGATGGGTTGGGATATATGTCGGTGCACTACTCATTTCTCAAGATATATACCTTTTCAATGTAAATATGAATTGTAACGCCCCGTTTCCGGATACCGAATTCTTATCCGGAAAAGAACGTTCCACACGTATAACATTAAATAATTCTTATTTTATGTGTAAGCCTCTACGTCGTCGTATCATGTTAAGCTAACGGAAGCTAAAGAGACTCGAGTGAAAACCGTAAAAGTTACTAGAATTACAATGACATCCAACTAAAAGTTAGAAAAGAGAACTTATAACAACGAGTAGCTTACATTGTACGATATCTTACAATAGTAAACAAACTTATCTTACAACAAATCTTAGAAAAGAAAGCACAACAAATCTGAAATTAGAAAATACAACATAGTTCAATGTTTAACATAATTAAAAGAAGGCTTTAAATCCTAGCATAGCACGATCAAATATCAACCTCAAAGTCGTGACAATCCGGTCAACCTGTACATCTTCTCACACAAAGCAATCATACAAATATGCAAAGGGTTAAGTACAAAAGTACTTAGTAAAATGTAGAAGCCTATTGAACAATTAAAATTTATAACGAAAGGTAAAGGTTTTATTAATATTAATAATAATAATAATAATAATAATAATAATAATAATAATATTATTATTATTATTATTATTATTATTAATTATTATTATTATTATTATTATGTTGTCTTTATGATCACGACTTAAACTCTAAGATCCACTTCATGCTCATCAACATGAAATGGGATCCTACTTGTTTCTAACTTAGTTTATCTTTGTTACATCAGTATTCAAGGGCACTACGCATGGTGCTACTCACCACGAAGCAACCAGTTGCAACCTATTAATGGATCACACTAATAGCCATGGGTTAGTCCCGATAGTGTGTGTGTTCGGCGAAGTCCCTCCACTCATGGTGCCTCTCAAAGGCCAGAAGAGTTATTCATTTATAATGACCACACCACACATCACGATATTTCCTTGTGCCTTACTAAGATACATTGATGTTTAGGCTACTTAAACTACAGAAAAAGGGTCAGAATCAAAAGATTCTAAACACGGGGGGCTAAAACAAATACCTTTCAAAACTTGGAATACTTGATGTCAAAACGAAACTCTTCTCCCACTGATTCCGTTTCTACAACCGATTCTGAAAACCGTTAAGAAGTTGATGAGAATACAACCGATTCTGAAAACCGTTAAGAAGTTGATGAGAATTCTTGGAGATTCTCCTTTTGCCTTTGCTTTCTGTTTTCTTTCTCAGAGTGTAGAAACCTTTCCGGAAAACTAATTCTGATAACTCCTTTATTGTGAGGAGTTTTATTTTCCAAATAAAACCTCCCTGCTAACCATATTTCCTTTTAAATTTTAAATCCTTAAAAATAATAAATATAATATTTCGATTGTGTAAAATGACACGTTTGTGTTTTTCTCGAAAATCGAAATTTTAAATGAATGTTCAAAATTAAAGAGAGCTTGTTAGGTGAACCAGTCCAATCTGCATCAGTATGTCCTTCTACTCTAAGTTGCCCATTCGGTTTATAAATAATGCCTAGGCTTGGACGAGCTTTCAAGAAGTGACTAACTACACTCACCGCATATAAGACATCTGATCTTGTGATAGTTTCATATTATTTTAGAATAGTTATAACTCCACAACAAAATATACGAAATAAAATTCATAACACATTTTTGTATATCGATTATGACGTAGGACCTATGAATTCAAACTATAAAAATTATTTTTATTTTTGTGAAAATGTTTTTTGGTGAGGAATAAAACTTTATTCACCATCGGAAACTTCACTCCACAAGACGGATACGATTAGAGAGAGCAGGCATTCCCATTCCCATTCGATGCTAAATTGTCTGCAAACTTTCTAAGTGATTCCCATCGAATTTCTACATTTTGTTGTGCTTTTTGCTCGATTAAGTCTGAGTCTCCCATGGAAATACGTTTAGGTTCTGACTTTTGATCACGATTGAAGATTCCTGCGTTCAATCTCCCAAAAGGTCGGACTTTTGTCCAGATTGTACCAAGAACCCTTACAGGAACCAGATTGGTCTTTCACCCAGTTCAAAAAAGGATAATTATGGCTTCCATGGTGAATAACTGTGGGTTGTCTGTGTATGATCATGTTCTTAGTCACGAGGATGGTGAAACCAATTCATCTGGTAGCTGAGACTCCGAAAATTCCGAATGTGCCCCCAAGGTGTTTGATGAATTGCAGCAGAGTCTTAAGCCGAGTGATTTGGGCTCTGAAGAAGATCTTGCGCTGAAACACTACTGGATTCAAACTTCTCTTTCTCCATGTTCAAGTTCCTTTCCTCATCGTGATTTTTTATTCTCTGCTGTGATTTTGTTCAATTTTTAATTGGCGAAATTCCTGTGTAACGATTTCTGAGGAATTTGGAGCCTTGAGGTTTTGGATCGTTTAGTAAATTAGAGATTTGAGTCAGAATTTTTCGTTTAGAATTTTAGGTTTAGTAGCAATCTGAGTCAATAATCTCATTGGCGATAGCCACATCGCTGCTTATGTTACTGAATATCTAGCTTTCATGAAAATACATCTATCTTTTAGATGTTTTTGTTATACCCAAAGTATTACAATGCGAAAGTAAAAAAAAATAAAGAACAGAAAACATGAAGAACAATTTTATTATATTCTGGACTGACACAAACAGAAAGGAAAAACAGAAAGAAAAACAACAAGGATATGTAACCGGGACGAGTTAATCTCTGTCCTTAAAACATTTCTTTCCATAGCATCTACACGGTTTAGACTTGTCTCCCGGGATAACCCAATTACGCGTTCGTAATTGAGGACTTGCGAACACGAACTCAACGAACTCTTGGTGCTTCAGAATCTCTTCAACAAAAAACAAACTACCTTACTATATGAGATGAAAAAAGTATTATTTGGAAAAACTTGTGTTGTGACATTTCCACCAAAGAGGGTTTATATAGGTGGAAAAAGTAACTCCCACTCCTAAGGTTTTTAACTCTCAATAATGACCACTACTATTCACTTATGGCACTAAGTAAAAGTTAAGGCCACTAACTCATGTTTTATGGCCACTAAGAGTATGGACATAAATGGACATTTTTTCCAACAGTTTTCACCAGATTGCCCAAATTCATATGCAACTTGTGAAAATACTCATCTATCTCCTGCATGGCTGAGAGAACCATTCAACAAAGTGCTTAGAAGTCAAGGTAACTGTTTGATTCAGAGAGATGCATGTCTTTGTTTCATGTCAATGCCTTGATTGATTGTTGTTTCTAGTACTTCTGGTGGACCACGTGCCATTTGAAGCTGATCGTGTTACTAATATCTACTGAATTGAGGGAGTGAGCAATGAATTAGTGATCAGGATGAGCCTAAAGGTTTTAGCATCTCTTGTAAATGTTGTATAATATCGTTGAAACAACTCAACATGTTTTCGGTATGAATACTTGTACTTCTGTGCTCTGGCACATGCTTAATTGCATTTTGATGATTCTTGTCTGTATCTTTCAATATTTTAGTTTCCGGATATACGTCTCGGAGGTCTTATGTTTAGAATTCCGTCTCAAAATACAACATGGTTGTGGAGTGCTGATTTTTTTTTTTTTTAAATTTATATTCTTGTTCTCTGGCATGAAATCCCAATGGAACCAGATATGAGAAGGTATCTCTAGGATCAAGCAAAGATATAGTTATGTAGATCTTACATGAACATTCTGCAACATAGGTGGTTTCTGGAAATGAGAAGCAACAGAGTTTGTAATTATACGGTATGTGATTTGAATTTTTAATTTTTAATCTAAAGAACATTGCTGATTGCTGACATATATATGCACACAGTTTCTTTATTGTTGTTGTTGTTGTTGTTAGGTGTCAATGATATGGGCAACATTTTTGCATCACCTGAAGATAGGGGTACTTAACCCCATCATTTCATTGACCTTTATTACTGCTTTATACGGTTCTCATCATCACATCTTGCATGGATCAAACATGGTGATCCAAGGTAAAGATAGTATGCAATAACCAAACACCTCATATGCACGCAGTGCCATCCATTTCAGTACATCCAAATAATCAGATACCTGTTTACGGTGCTAAGGAAGAGATCTCAACTTGACAAGAAGAAGAGCTTTGCGGGGAAGTAGGTAGTTTTATGGTGGGCAAGACCAGGTGGAAACCTAGGAAGTTGAAAGGAAAACAATTAATATGGCACCACTTCTACGAACCAACGAAGAAGACAACCAGAATCACCAGCTCGCGCTATCATTGAAGAAACATCACAAGATGAAGGTTCTTCTACAGAGACACCACCAAGGAAAACAAAATCCTTGAGTGAGATATACGAGAGATGCAATCTCACCTTGATAGAACCAGGAAGTTATGAAGAAGCTTCCAAAGAAGAAGTTTGGAGAAAAGCAATGGAAGAAGAAATTAAGATGATAAACAAGAATGAAACGTGGGAGCTAGTAAGTCCACCTCTAGACAAAGAGGTCATCGGTGTTAAGTGGGTCTATAAAACAAAGCTTAATCCTGATGGATCAATCCAAAAACACAAAGCAAGGCTTGTAGCCAAAGGCTACTCTCAACAGTTTGGAGTGGATTACAATGAAGACATTTGCTCATGTTGCACGATTGGATACCGTGGAAATATTACTCAGCAGACTCAGTCTGCTGAGGCTGGAAATATTACTCAGCAGACTCAGTCTGCTGAGGCTTCAGCAGGGTGCTCAGCAGATTGCTGAGCCTTAGGATTTCGTGCATAATATTTTGTACACCTTATTTAATTGTAAAATTAATTGTAAAAGACATATTAATTGTGAGTCATATAAACAATTAATATGTCAAACTCTAGTTTACTTTATGTCATAGACATAACTTTTACTTTTTACTTTTGCATGCTTGCCGCCCACATCTACATACTCAAGTGGCCGCCCAAGCTAGCTAGCTAGTCTCTCTATCTCAATTGTATCTATTTATACATCTTTTTACTCAATGAATAAACTAAGTTGAAGTTTACTCTTGTGTTTATCACATTCTCAAACTCTCTTCATGGTAGCGAGCCTTACCGAGTTCTAAAAATCCATTTTGCAAAACTCGGTTCTTTTTCGAGAAAAATGTCAACATTATCTCGATGTTTCATCTTCTTCGATAGACTCACGGTTTGCCTCGGCCGACCGCCGGGATAACCGAACACTCTTCTTTTACAAATCATAAACTTGATGGTAACAATTACTTGCTATGGTCAAGGTCTATGAAAATGTATATCTCCGGCCGGGGCAAGATGGGATATCCGTCCGGTTCCAAACCCCCTCGCTTTCGAAACCGACCCCAAGTTTGAAGCATGGGACACGAGAAAATAACCAAGTCATGACCATCCTCACGAGGTCTATGACAAAAGAGATCGGTGAGAACTTCATGATGTATGACACCGCTAAGGAAATGCGGGACAATGCCGAGACCTTTACTCAAAAAAGGACAATACATCCGAAGTCTATGAACTCGAAGCTCGGATTCAAAATTGCGAGACAAGGGGATATGTACGTAACTCAATACTTTAATCAACTATCTAAGGCATGGCAACACCTAGATATGTTGGAGACTCACCCCTGGAATGATGTTAAAGATCGCACTCTTTAAAGACATTATCGAGAAAAAGAGAGTATTCAAATTCCTTCTTGCGGATTTGAATCCTACTCTTGATGATGTCGAGGTAGAATTCTTGCTACTAAACCTCTTCCAAATCTCAAATCCATGTTTGCCGAGGTCAAACATGAGGAAAGCGAGGAGGAAAGTGATGCCGCCGAACCCCCGCCGACAACCCTACCGAAAGTGCCACCCGCCGACCGTCGGGAACCCCTGCCGAGGCTACCGAGGCTTACGGGAAGCCCGCGATAAACCGGGAAGCGTTGCGTGACCACCGCAAACGCACTAATCACACCAAGGACACTTGCTTTGGAAGCTACATGGCAAGCCTAACTCCTCCAAGACCTCCGGACTTGCCAAGGAAAGTCGGGCGGACACATAAGTGAGGAAGAAGATGACAACGAGTTGAATGCTCGACTTGCGCATTCAAAGCCTTCCTAACTCAACAAAAGGGAGGTAGTCACTCTACCGACATAGCCTCTCATGCCGATACGGGTAAATTCTACTCATCTATTAGTAATGAAACCTGGATTGTTGACTCGGGGCCTCATCCCATATGACTCGGTAATAAAAATCTCATTACTCAACTTAAGCCATGTCCCCAAATTCACAATATTAAGGCTGGCGATGGATCTATCTCTAGTGCAAAAGGTTTTGGTCGGTGCGACTTACTAATAAGATATGCACTGCGAGAATGTCCTATTTGTTCCAAAATTAGATTGCAATCTCATATACGTCGGTAAACTTACTAAAGATTTGAAGCGGACCGTTGTTTTTAATGAGAATCGGTGCACATTCCGGGATCATTCCTCAAAGGCGGTGATTGGGACCTGCTAAACCTTGCTCGGGTCCGTTTGTGGTCAACCCCGTCGAAGACAAGAGGCGAAGGCGAATCGCTCGGCGGCACTCGCACTCAAAACCTAGACAATATCATGTTATGGCATTATAGACTAGGACATCCCAGTTTTAGTTATTTAAAGTCTATAGATCCTGAATTGTTTAAAGGTTGTAATTTGAATGATCTTCAATGTGATATTTGTCAGTTTGCTAAACTCACCAAATATGTGTATGCAAAATTACCTTACTTACCATCCACACCATTCACCTTAATTCACAGTGACGTATGGGGACCCTCAAGAGTAAAAAGCATAACAGGAAAAAGGTGGTTTGTTACCTTCATAGATGACCACACCAGAACCACTTGGTTATTTTTAATGAAGGATAAGTCTGAAGTTGGACCCATCTTTCAAGAATTTTACAACATGGTCTCCACTCAGTTTGACACTAAGATCAAAATCTTGAAGGCGACAATGCTCTTGAATATTATGAGTCTCATCTCAGTAATTTCTTGATGGATAAAGGGATTGTCCATATCAGTAGTTGTGTTGAAACCCCTCAAAAAATGGGGTTGCTTTGAGAGAAAGAACAGGCATCTGCTTGAAATGGCTAGGTCTATTATGTTTACCACAAATGTTCCAAAATATATGTGGGGTGAAGCCATATTGACTTCCACATACTTAATCAACAGACTTCCCGGCGGAGGTACTAGGCTTCAAAACTCCTATCAAAACCCTACTTGGACACACACTCCGCCCCCATCTTATTTCCCGATTACCTCCAAAAATCTTTGGTTGTCTTGTGTTTGTCTATATCCATGCCCAACACGAAGCAAACTTGATCCCAAAGCTCACAAGTGCATATTCCTAGGATATGCAAAGGACGAGAAAGGTTACAAGTGCTACTCTCCTTCGAAAAAAGATTTTACAATTCTATGGATGTAAATTTTTTTGAAAGGACTCCCTACTACAACAAGTCCACTGAGGCAGTCACTGATGGAAACCTGATAGAAATTGACCTAAACCCCTTTCTTCAGACTCTTAACCCTCGGCAACCTGCGATCCTCGGCGGACCGAACCCCCCGCACCCTACCGACTCACAATGACCCTGCGATCCCCGGCAACCAACCGACTCGAGCCCGCCGACCCCGAGCCCGCCGACACTCGGCAATGCGGATCCTCGGCAGTCTGCGACATTGATGACGGACCTATTGCTCTAAGGAAAGGGAAAAGATCATGCACCGATCATTCTATTCATACTTATTTATCTTATGATCGGTTGTCTCCTGTCTTTGCCATGTTTACACGGGACACGGACTCTCACTCTATCCCTAGAAATATTCGGGAGGCCCTTCAAAATGATAAGTGGAAGGTGCGTTAAAACCGAGATGATCGCTCTCCTGGATAATCATACTTGGGACCTCACAACTCTTCCCAAAGGCAAGAAGACGGTTAGTGCAGATGGTTATTCACTATCAAATACACCGCGATGGTACAATTGACAAGTACAAAGCCGATTGGTAGCAAGGGATTCACTCAAACTTATGGTATTGACTATAAGGAAACTTTTGCACCAGTGGCAAAACTCAACACTGTCAGGGTTCTAATCTCTCTAGCTGTCCAACTGGACTGGCCTCTACACCAATTGGATATCAAAAATGCTTTTCTCAATGGTGATCTCACTGAGGAAGTCTATATGAATGTACCTCCTGGTTTTGTCAATCCCCACACTCAGGGCAAGGTATGCAAACTCAGAAAATCTCTATATGGCCTGAAGCAATCCCCAAGAGCCTGGTTTGGAAAACTCACTACTGTGGTTAAAGCTGCGGGATATCATCAATGCAACTCTGATCACACCATGTTTGTTAAGACAACCAACCAGAGGAGGTCCATTCTAATTGTTTATGTGGATGATATCATCCTTGCGGGGAAGACTCTGCGAGATCCAAAACTTGAAGACTCTACCGGCAAAGGTGTTCCAAGTTAAAGATGCGGGCTACCTCAAGTACTTTCTTGGTATGGAAGTAGCTAGAAACACCAATGGCATTTCGGTCTCCCAAAGGAAGTATGTCCTGGACCTCGAAGGAAAGCGGCATCTTTGGGATGCAAACTCGTCTTGTATCTCAAGTAGACCCCGGTCATACCCTACTCGCATGGTGACATTCTTGTCCGGAAAGAACAATATCAAAGGCTTGTAGGCAAACTCATATACCTTTCTCACACAAGACCCGATATTGCATATGGGGTCGGTCACGGTCGGTCAATTCATGCATTGCCCTACCGAGCAACATTGGGATGCGTGAATAGGATACCGAGGTATTTAAAATCCACTCCGGCCAAGGCCCGCACTTCACCAAGTCTACCGATAGATCAATCAAGGTCTACACCGATGCCGATTGGGGTGGATGTCACATTGATGGGAGGTCTACCACAGGCTATTGCTCATATATATGGGGGAACCTAGTTACTTGGAGGAGCAAGAAACAACCTCTTGTGTCAAGAAGCGATCTTTGAAGCCGAACTAAGGGCACTTGTACTTGGCATTTGTGAAGCTCATGGCTAAAAAGTGCGGCGAACTTCAAAGCAACCGTATCGGCAACCTATCACACTCTGTTGTGATAATAATTCAACCTTATGCATGGCGAGAAGATCCATCCATCATGATAAAACCAAGCATGTGGACATTGACAGACACTTTACGAAGGAGCGATTGATGCCAAGATTATTCAACTCCGTATGTTCCCTCGGCAGATCGAATGCGATATTCTTACCAAGGCTATTCCACCTCTTATGTGGGGTGTGGAAATATTACTCGGCGGACTCGGATCGCTCTGCCGAGGCCGGAAATATTACTCGGCGGACTCGGTCCGCCGAGGCTTCAACGAGGTGCTCAGCAGATTGCTGAGCCTTAGGATTTCGTGCATAATATTTTGTACACCTTAAATTAATTGTAAAAGACATATTAATTGTGAGTCATATAAACAATTAATATGTCAAACTCTAGTTTACTTTATGTCATAGACATAACTTTTACTTTTTACTTTTGCATGCTTGCCGCCCACATCTACATACTCAAGTGGCCGCCCAAGCTAGCTAGCTAGTCTCTCTATCTCAATTGTATCTATTTATACATCTTTTTACTCAATGAATAAACTAAGTTGAAGTTTACTCTTGTGTTTATCACATTCTCAAACTCTCTTCAGATACGATACGTGCATTAATTGCCCTCTCTACACAAAAAGGATGGAAAATCCATCAGCTGGATGTTAAATCAACATTTATCAATGGATACCTTGAGGAAGAAATTTACGTGGAGCAGCCTAAGGATTTATCGTGAAAGGAGAAGAAGACAAAGTATTAAAGTTAAAGAAAGCTTTATACGGGCTCAAGCAAGCCCCATGGGCAATTGGTATAGCAGAATTGATAATTACTTCATTACGCAAGGTTTCAGGAGGAGCAAAAGTGAGCCTACACTTTACATTAAAACGCGAGATACAAATGACACACTTATTGTTTCCTTATACGTTGATGATCTCATCTTTACGGGAAACAATGAGGACATGATAAAGAGTTTCAGACAAGACACGATGAAGACGTTTGAAATGACAAACTTGGGATTAATGCACTACTTCCTTGGAATCGAGGTAAACCAAAAAGAAAATGGGATTTTCATTTCCCAAAAGAAATATACAGATAGTCTTCTTGAAAAATTCAAGATGAAAGGGTGCAAGAGTGTTGCAACTCCACTTGAAAGCAAAGCACTCAAAAGCGAAGATGGCACGCCAAGAGCAGATTGTACGGTCTATCGGCGTCTCATTGGAAGTTTACTCTATCTAACAACTACAAGACCTGACATTATGTTTGCAACAAGTTATTCTCAAGGTTCATGCAATGTCCAAGTCAAGTTCACTTCGGAGCAGCTAAAAAAGTGCTAAGGTATCTGCAAGGCACAAAGGATTATGGGATTTGGTATGGATCCAGTCCTGACTCAAAATTGATTGGGTACACTGATAGCGATTGGGCAGGATCATCAGATGATAAAAGCACATCTGGCTATGCATTCAGTTTGGGCTCAGGAATATTATCTTAGGCAACAAAAAAGCAAGACACAATAGCACTATCAACAGCAGAATATGTAGCAGCAGCATTGACAACATGCCAAGCTATATGGCTCAAACGGATACTTGAGGACATGGGGGAGCCTCAAGATGAAGCAACATTGATTTTATCGTGACAAACAATTCAAAGCAATTTCAATGGCGAAAAACCCGTATTTCACAACAAGACTAAGCACATAAGAATCAAGTACCAATTTATCGAGAAAATTTGTGGCCAATAAAGAAATAGAGGTCATGCATTGCGGGAGTGAAGAACAGTTAGCCGACATATTCACAAAAGCACTACCAAGAGACAAGTTCGAGCTATTACGAGAAAAGATTGGTGTCACTGAAATGTGTACCAAGGAGGAGTGTTAAATTGTGCTACACATTTCTAGGAAAAGAAAAGAAATATCTAGATTGTATGAAAATTCTAGAAATGCATTCCTAGTGTAGAAGCTTCTAGTTGTATGTAAGAGTCTAGATAAATATTGCTACGCTAGAATGGAAGCTACTAGATACATGTAGGTTGTAGTAGTGATTATTAAAAATTAAGAAATATCTAGAAAACTCCATAAGGGTCTTGAGCCATCATATGGAGACTATATATATATAGCACAACCCCATGTACTTGAACCAAGCAACCAATCAATCAATACAATCAAATTCCTTTCTTCAATCTCTCCAACTTGTCAATCATTTTCCATCTCACCCTCATCATCCTAGCCTTCTCCATTCAACTCTCTATAAAAATTCTAACACCCTCCAACTTCTTCTTTTTATTGTAAATTATTTTAATAAAATAACACCGAGCTTTATTTCCCCAAAATTTTGTTTCTTTAGGGCACTCCCAGCAGAAGCCCTATATGGTGCCCTATCCCTAAAATGAAAATAAAAAATAGAGTTTACCCTAAAATAGCTTCCACAGCATAGGCCCTATCCCTATTTAATTTTATTGATATGAACAGTGCATCCCTACTTGTGGGGATGCACTATTCATGCCCTAAACATATTTAATTATTAAAAATTATAGGGATAGGGGTAGTGATGCTGCTGGAGTGAAATAATAAATATTTAATGTGTATAAATAGGGTTGTGAGGTAGAATATGTATTATTTAATATTATTTGAAATGTTATAGGGATAAGGATAGAGATGCTGTTGTGGAGGTTTTTTGATTGAGATGTTGTAAAATAGGAATATGTTTTATTTTATATTATTTTAGGGATAAAATTTGGGGTCTCTGCTAGGAGTGCCCTTAGTCGAAGATACACCGTGGTCAAGTGAAGGTTCCACGCCCGTGTCAAGTGAAGATTCAAGGACTGGTTCAATAACTCAGATGCAAGGTGTCATGTTATTATTGATTTTTTCTTCTTCTTTTAGCTCTCATTATTATTGATTTTTTTTTTTTTTGGTTTTTGTTAATGATTTTGTTGTAATTTCCAGGTGGATCAGAAATAAATGATGTGGCAAGGCCTGAGGATGGGGAGGTTATTGTGTGGTGTCTCCACACACACCACACACTCTTATTCTGTATTTAAACTGTGTGGTTCTGATCGTTTCACCCGTCACTTCACCTTAAAATCTCTCACCACACAATAACTTCCCCTGAGGATGATGATAGTGATGACTTTGATATAGTACCCATTCCACTGGAACACGTGGCACGTAGCATGTTGAAAAAGAAAGGCTGGGTGGAAGGTAAAGGTACCGGCCGGCCGGATGCCTGATGTGGAGCCATACTTCTATGAACATGTTGGAAAGTTCCCAGATTCTAGTTCTCAATCTCCTCCTAAGGCGTAAATTCCTTTTCTTCTTTTTTTTTTTTTTTTTTTTTTTTTTTTTTCCTGTTCTGTCAAATACTTTTTCTGTTTTTATAGATTAATATGATACGTTATGATACAGTTTCTGTTCTATATGTCAATCACCAAAGGACCAATATTTTTGTGTTAAGTACTATTTCTGTTTTTTCTTTCATTTATGATACATTGTGATACGTTTTTCAGACTTAGTTATAAACTTATAATCAATATATACACCATCCGTCTAAAATATGAATTATTAATAGTTTTTATACGGATCAAGGAGGTGGATGAATTTTATAAATTTAGAGGTTAATTGTCTAAAATACTTCTCGACTATCATTAATATAATTGTTGTTAAGTATTAAAAAATGGTTGGATTGATAATAAATTAGGTTTGAAATAGACAAAAGGGTAACAAATATTGTATTGATAATGTTGAATGACTTATATTATGAGACAAATAAAAAATGTAGAATAATTAATATTTTAGGACAATGGTAGTACTTGTTAGTGGCATAATTTATTACTCCATTCATTCATAATTATATGTTGCAGTTGCCAAGGATGTTGATGTCACTTTATAAAATGTTGGTGTACGTTATTGTGTGTCAGTGCATAAGGTGTAATTTCATAAAATGAGATATTAGAATAAAGAGGACAAAAAAATATGAATTATAGTGAAAAAATTATATTGATCGGAGTTTTATATTAAAAGATATAGCCGTTTGAAGTCGAATTTATAAAGAAAAAAATCTATTTCATTAAATTAATTAAAAAATATCAAATGAAATATCAAAATAAATAGGATGAAAAAAATATGAATTAAGGTGAAATAATCAAATGTGAGGTGGCCAATCAAAGTGTCAAGCTGGCTGAGAAGACCTCAAATGATGTACTAACATATAGACATAGTATAGTATTATATATAGATTCATGCAGGTCAAATTTATTGGTAAGATATGGTTGACATATATATATATATATATATATATATATATTGTTACGTATGCTTTTCAAATTCTGCATAAAAAGCTAAGAGAAACTAATAAATTAGCCACTCATCCCGTAGTAGGGGTGAGCTTGGATTGGTTTGAGAGGTTTGGTTTGGTTATGAAAGACTCGGGTTGGTTTGGGGGCGCAAAGGCCATATTCGTTCACAAACCAAACCAATACGAAGTCAACCCCAATGGTTTGGTTCGAATTGGTTTCGGTTTGGATTGGATTGGTTTCGGTTTAACAAGCCTAATCTTTAAAAAAATGACAAAACCAATATTTTTACATAAACTCTAAGTAGCTACACACATTACAATATAATTTAACTATAGTCAATCCTCCATAGTTGCATACTTACATACATGCATTTGCTGATTTACATATTTACATCAAAAGAGCAAAAGACTGAATGTTGACACAACAAAATGATCAAAACACCATGCGCATCTTCCAACCAAAACAACATAGCAAACCACAGCAAAAACAAGCATCCAATCCAACTCCAACAGCAACCAATAAAACCTACAACCTCCATGGCTCCATGAAAAAAACAATGAAATAGAATAAGATAAATGTTCATTTTTTCAATGAGCAAAATATGACAGGTCCAACTTGCATGACCGAGTAGGAGAATGATCAAAATGAATGGTGGATGGATTGGGTCGGAAGGGTAATAATGAGTATAATATATATATATATATATATATATATAATTAATGTATTAAAATTTTGGTTTGGTTTGGTTTGGATTGGGTGTAAAAAAAAAATATCCAAAACCAATCCAATGCAGTTTGGTTTGGTTCCAAACCAAACCAATTCATTTGGTTTGGTATTGGTTTGGTTAATTCGGATTGGTTTGGATCGGTTTACGGTTTGGATTGGTTTACTGGTTATTTTGCTCAGCCCTATCCCGTAGGACAGTGATAGTATAAACCCTTGTGATTAGAGTTTAACCATTTTTTATGATGAAGGCTATGATGGTTGTCATGCTTGGGAATAAAAAGAATTCAGATATATTCAACCAATCAATCGTTCATATTCATTACATCACTACACTTTTCAAGATTTTTTTTTTGGAATACTCATTTTCTTAATCTGTGTGTTTTTCTCAAACACGACATATAATTTGGAACGGAGTGAGTAATAATTTATACACTGATTTGGATAGCAATTTTTTTTAATAAAAAAACAACCGATTTTTCCTAAACCAAATAGGCATCGGCCCAACCAATAGTAAGTGTTGTGGTTCTTAACGTGGAGGTTCTGGGTTTGAGTCCCAATGCGACAAAAGTGTGCGTACATGTGTATATTTCGTATCTATAAAATAAAAATAAAAATATAAAAATATAAAAAACAAATAGGCAATCGTGTCTCATATTACAAGCAAATTGTGAATGTGTTAATAACTTATGTATATGCAAATTTTATTTTATATGTATTAATAATGTGTATAATAGATACTAGTGGCTTTCACCGTGCATGGCAAAGATGTGCATATTCGAGTATGTGCATCTAGTTTCGTTGGACCATAAACTGAAGAAAATCAGAATACACAGCGGAAGACTGTTAAACTGCTTTTATTGAATTGATCAAAATGATACAATGTATCTCTTTTATATAGGAGATAAATAAGATAATAAATAAATTCAAAAATAAATAAATAAAGATTGATTTATTTTAAATACGAATCATATCTATAGTAAATTTATTTATTTCTTTTGACATTTATCATTATTTTTGAATATTTTCTAATACCCTCGCTCAAACGAGGCCGGGTTTTGAGGCCGAGTTTGTTTGGTGATAATAATTTGGTGGTATTTGGAGGGCTCTCCACTCCGGCGTCCCTCCCGAAGATTTGTGAGGGTATCTCCACTCCGACGATTCTTCCGGAGTCCATAGTATTAGTGATTTTTGGAGGATATCTCCACTCTGGTGATTCTTCCGGAGTCCATAGTTGTAATACTGTGGAGGGCATCTCCACTCCGGTGCCGGAGTCCATGGTTGTGGTATTTTTGGAGGGCATCTTCACTCCGGTGGTATTCCGAAGTCCATTAGTGTAGTATTTTTGGAGGGTATCTCCACTCCGGTGGACGTTGTTTCGTCTGTTCCGGAGCCCATCAGTGTGTAGAATTGACTTTTTAAGACACTCGTATATTTCGGCTCTTTCGAGAGTGGTGTTGTATTATGAGATTTTGCGGTTGTTGGCTCTAATTATGACCGTAACATTGATCTGCATTCTTTCATCAAGATAAAAAATAGATACTCCTCTGTCCCGTATTATAAGTCTTTTTAGACTTTTCACACAAATTAAGAAAAATCATAAATGAGTTGTTTTTTAATATTTCAATGTAAAATAATGTATTGGTTTTTGGGATCGTCTTATAATATTGCATTGTTTAGTGTGAAAATGAAAACAATGCATTAATCTTGTATTAAAATGTGAGAATTATATTTTAGGATACCACAAAAAAAAAAATATATATTGCGGGACGGAGGGAGACTCTATAATACGCAACGAACATGCACTGTTCCGATCCAAGACTCTTTATTCTTTTTTTTTTTTTTTTGGACAAGATTCCCAACCAGTTGTACGACCCCAATGATATATGATGGACATGAAAACTAGAAAAGACATGTTTGAAGGTGCATGACTCAATTTATCGGAAAGAAAACGCCAGAAAATGGAAAATCTAATTCGACTTTAGGCAATATTGTACGCTACAATTTTATTTTATTTTTAACTCGGACTACTTTGGACGAGAATTATATGCAGAAAACAAAGGTGATGAAATTGGATGTATGATGACGATGAAAAAACATAAAGCGAAAGAGGGATCGGGCAGGGGTTCATCATTGTTAAGGCACTCGAACCCCTACCTCAGGTTTCGATACCATAAAAAAAACATAATACAAGCAGGTTGTTTTATTGAATTGATCAAAATGATACAATGTATCTCCTTTATATAGGAGATAAATAAGATAATAAATAAATTCAAAAATAAATAAATAAAGATTGTTTTATTTTAAATACGAATCCTATCTAAAGTAAATTTATCTATTTCTTTTGACATTTATCATTATTTTTGAATATTTTGACGATATATCTTCTAATATAAACTAGGATTTGGTCCATTACCATAGTAAAATTTGTGGTTTAAGAATATTCGCGTATGTGCATCTATTTAGTTTAAGAATAATTCTGTGAATGTTTGGCAAAATTCTGGGTGGAAAAAACTATTGCGAACCTGAAAATTTGAAAGAAAAAAAATCCATGATCATGGCCATATATAACAGAGTAAGTATGACATATACTAAAATCAAAAACCAGTCTTTAGTACAAAGCACTTGATAATTTACAATAATTCATGTCGATGTTCTTACATTCGTGTTCTTTCATAATAAAGATTAGACAAAAAATTACGCATACTACGGAATACCCTGAGATGCATGATAAATGCTTGACTAAGACTGTCCCATAAGTCAAAAACGAAAGTTTTTACTACTTAAAAGCACAAAAAAGAAGCTATGGATTATGAAGAATCATTAACATTCCCTACGTTTATGAAATTAATGATATAATATGTTGCGGTTAGGTAGACACGAGTACATTGACTTTATTTATAGGGTTTCTCTAAGAACACAAGCTGATGAAACTTGACTAAAACAAATTCTTGGTCTGTTTATCTTGGCCCTTGTGCTTCTTTGATGTAGTGGTCTGCAACGGTTCAATGGATGGAAGAACAACTTCAACAGAGCAGTACTTACGGGGATAAGCAACCAGAATATTGATTTGTGGTTGAATCCAGTGTTTAGTTGCTCAAGAGAATAGAACCATAATACTTTTGTTATTTTTTACTTCAATCACCACAAAAATATACAAATTTACTTCGCATACCACAATTCTACGAAATTCAATCGAGTCATTTATTAAATTAATAGAACATTATAGTCCTTTATTAATAATGTAATCTTAACATTTAACAATGATCCATATCTTCCAAAAATCTTAATCTTAATCCAAAACATCATGGAAATTGATCCAAATAACATATTTATCTTTACCATCATCGAAAATTTCATATATAAAAAAAATAGAAATCTTTCATCCTCATCATGCTTCTACAAACCATTAATAAACACTACACACCATCTTCTTCTTCATCACAACCTCCTTCTTCATCACCATATTCTTCTTCTTCATCTTAACACATGAAAACAGTTTCATAAAAACAAAATTGAAGAATCATTTTTCGTCTTCGCATCCAAACCTTCAAGAAAATCAAGTTAAATATACTCAATCCACCGTCTGACTACCGTCTCCCTCAGACTACCATCAATCTACTCAATCCAACGGCAGACTACCGTCAATCTACTCGATCCAACATCAAACTACCGTCTCGCTCATACTACGGTCAATCTACTCAATCCAATCAGGGGCGGACGCATGATCTCGGTAAGGGGGAAATAAAATTTTTAAAGGCAAATAAAAAATTTAAGAGGGGCAAACTATATGTTTTATACATATATTAGTGTAATTTTTCTGGATCAAAGGATTGTATGTAGCTCCGCCACTGAATCCAATGTCAGACTACCGTCAATCTACTCCTTATTATGTACTCCCTCCGTTTTTTAAACTGTCGGAGAGAGAAGAATCACACAAATTAAGAAAGTCGAAATAGAGTGTAGAATAACAAAAATATCCTTTATTCCTCATGACCATTGCCTAGACTCGAACTAGTGATGTTTATGTTTGCAAACAAGTACTTAACCACTTATGCTAGACTATCTAGCTATACCCTTCATTCATTGTGTATGAAAAATTGTATCAAAATTTGAGTTATTGAAATAAAGAGTAGGAGAGAAAAAAATAATTAATACAGCATTGCTAATGTAAAATGACAGATAAATAAAAATAAAGTAAATTTAAAAAAAATATCGTTAAGAAAGAATGGAGGGGGTATAAAAAACTTCTATTTTAAAAAATTTAATCGACTAAAAGATTAATATCAGTTTTCCATTTGCACTACAAATTTTGTAATATTTTCTTTCGAAAACAATAATATTTTATTTTTTATTTTTGAGATATACAAATGATTTTCTAAACTTGCAAGGATTAAGATTAAATTTACCTTCAAAAAAGGATTAATTTGTCAAATTGGGCACTGCAAAATCAGGAGTAGAGAATTTCCTAAATCGAAGAGGAGTAGTATAATTAGGAAAAGGTGGTAGAGGACGGGTTTACAACTTATTTGTGTAAAAAGGACAAGAAAATAATACAATGGTTGTAAAGGACAAAAAATAATGTATATCCAAAAATACTCTTTATTACTATTTTCCTAATTATTTCCCACGATTGAAAATCATTTAATTATCAAAATATTGGCTGCTAATTCATTCTGTTCCTCATTTCCCTCACACCCTAATTTCAGCAAACCCTAATCGCCTCATCTCCCCTGCCAATTCATTCCTCAACTTCTCGTATTGGTTGGTGATACTCGAAATCCCGCATAGCCTGTAACATCGCTCCATCTACTTGCCTATTCCGTTTGATATCGAGCAATGAATTCTCGATTTGGTGATGATTTGCAACACGAAAAACTTGAAGGCTCAATCTTTCCATCTTTCCAGTAATATCGAGCATTGATTGTTTGTTTCTGGGCTGTTCGGTCAAGTTTATCATACAGAGACGTGAAAGCCGATGTCTTTCTTCTATCCCCTCTGATTCGAAGTGTAAATGGTGAAATTGCTCTATTTAGTGCTTCAATTCACTTCCGTTTTCTGTGTTGATTTGAAGTGTAAACGATGAATATTAATTGTTTTCATCTTTATCGGTTCTGTTTTTATTGGTTCTGTTTTCATCTTTATCGGTTCTGTTCTGTTTTCTCTATTGGCTACAATTCATTGTTTTCATCTTTATCGGTTCTATTTTTTGGATATGAATATTAATTCTCCATTGTTTCTGTTTTCTGAATATGGTTTTCGCAAAAAGATTGAACTCCAAGATTGAATTCGATTTGGACTCCTGTTTTCTCCATCGTTTCTGTTTTCTCCAATATGGTTTTCATCATACAATGGTTTTTTGGTATTTGGACTCCAAGATTGAATTCGATTCACCAGATCATTGTTTTCTCAAAAAGATGGAGTAACAATAAAAAAAAACCTGTTGCATTGTTGTGGATCGTCACTACAATTTTTGGTACTACGTGATATGGTGTCTTTTGTCTATGTGGTACTACGTGATATGGTGTGCAAATTCTTGGATCTTTTATCTATGTCGTTGCATTATGTGAGCGATCAAAAAGCGATCAACAGTTCAACAAAGTGACATTTGGATGCCTTTTTTTCAGCACATTGGGTCCACTTTCGTGGGTAGGGGGTTAACGAAGGGAGAAAGCTCCTTGGTCGATTTCCATGGCCAGCGAAAGGCCAAGAAACTCGACTTTCACATCAAAATGGAATAATCTCAGCCCCACTATTGCTTGACATTCACCTCGAAATGGGATGATCCCAATCACACTCATTATATTCATTACTCTGATCACCTATGTTGCACGGACACGGACACGGACACGCCGCACGACACGACACGGACACGGCGACACGGCTAATTCTAAAATTTAAGGACACGACACGGCCCCGACACGTTACATATAATATATATATATATACACACACATATATATGTATACACACACATATATACATCTATATAAGATATGTAATACTTAAACTCTATCAATATCTAAAATAGATATTTGTTATCTATACGGTGTCAAAAGTAAAAAGAAAATTATGATTTGACTTTCAAAATATTACAAATTAAGTGTAAAAACGATTGTCTATAACAAAAAAACATATAAACATAATACAGAGTAATCAAAATAGAAATTGTATATTTTCAGGTTTAATCAAAAAAACATTGAAAAAATTGTGTTCGAGAGGTGTCGGGAGGTGTCGGCGCCGTGTCGGAGGTGTGTCGACAACGTGTCGGAGGTGTGTCGACAACGTGTCGGAGGTGTGTCGGATATTAAAATTTTAAATAATATTAATTTAATCGGCCGACACGTGTCGGACACGGTGTCGGAGCGTGTCGGAGCGTGTCGTGTCGTGTCTTGTGTCGGACACGGCGCACGGCGCCCATATTGAAGTGTCGGTGCATCATAGCTGATCACCATGGGTCAATTATTGTACCTCAATAGTTTGTGGAGACAAATTACCTCGATTAATCTAGGGCTAAACCTTTGGCAATTCTCGTATCACAGCAATTGGTGGGGGATAAATTACACAATATGGAGAAAATCTATGTTAATGGCTTTAACCGTGATAACTAAGGTGGGCCCCACAAATGATTCAACAAATATATCAGACACAACAATATGGAAAATTTCCCACAGTGGTATCAATGCAACAACCTTGAAGATTTTCAATAGTTGAACTTATGTAACTATACAAAAGAATTCCAACAATGGAATCAATGCAACAATACATTAAATTTCCATCGGTGGTAGAGATACAACAATAGATAAGATTTCCGGTGAAATCGTTGCAACAATTTGGTCAAAACATGGCTCTTTAGTTCCATGAAGTGCATAGGTACCCCCCTTCGAATCGATACTGCCACAACTGCATTGAGAAGACCATCGTTGGCCAGGGTACATGTAGAAGTAGATATTCTTAAAATTTTGCATTCAAGAATTTGGATACGAAAAGAGAATGGTGATGGTTTCAGGCAATTAACCAATCATACCTGAAGGAGAGAAGCCTACCTATTGCAAATTTTGTTGGCATTTGGGCCATGATGAGATCAAATGAATGCTAAAACATTTATATTTGAGACTACCTACCAAGCAGAAAGAAACTCTTAATAAAATTGAAGGCTGTACAATATGCGTTCAATGAGAGTATGGGACATGATAATGGGATCTTAATTCATAAAATTGAAGGTTTTATGGTATGAGCGAGACAATCTTTGTTCATTTCTCCTTTGCATTTACAGATCTATCAAGGAGGTGGCAACATATTTCGAAACCATATTTATGGGACTACACAATCATACATACAGTACGTAGCATACGAAGCAACGTATTATTGCTAGATCCATTTCCATTCCTAAATAAAGCATATTAGTTGGTCTTAAGAGTGTGCAATCTCATGCTATATCTGGAAACACGCATGTCACATCGAAAGGTGTCCCGTTTGCTGTCAAGAAAGACCAATAGCCAAAAATTGCAAAGCACATCTCCCATGTTATCATTGTGGAATAAAATGACACACCATTGATTATTACAGGAAGAGAAAGATGGCTTAAGAAAATAAAGTAACATTGAGGAAATGGAATCAGAAAACATACACTCCAACCTGAGGGGTGTTAAATTAAAATGATAAATCCACGATCTTATTTGAATAAAAGTTGAGTTGTTTTATCCATATTATATTAGGGAATCATCTTTCAAGTTTCATACTAGCTGATAGGGTGAGAGCTTGCATGCATTTGAATAAGGAACATAAATTTCTCGCCTCGTTTGTTAATTTGTTTATTCTATTTTATGAACAAAAGATTTCTAACGGTGAAATCGATACTATAATTTTGTCAAAAACCATTAAGCATAAAGCAAGTTGATTGTTATCGACATCCACTTCAACTTAAATGGCCGGGAGTGCACATATTTTAACTTCCTAGGAAGTTAATAGATCGATAAGATAAACATAAATCATAGCTTCTATTACTATTTATGCGAGAGGAAGTATGAATAATAAAACAATCAATTTCACACACTCTCTCTCTTTCTATTTTAATTTTAATTTCTTATCATTATCAGTATCAATATCAGTATCACTATCACTATCACTATCACATCAGAGAAAAATCAAAGAGAAAACTAGGAATTGAAGGGATTAAAGACTAAGCTAGTTTCCATGATGGTATATATAGTTGTGTTAAGGTTGTTAAAAAGTGGAGGAAGGGGCCGAGTGACACTATTAAGGTAGTGAGCCCGTCCTAATTCTGATGACCATAAATAAAAAAAAATGGGTTTTTGTTGAAAATGACACATTTTAAACTTAATGGGTCTGGAGGACAAGGTAACACAAAAATGTGTTTATAAGGACAAAATAACAATCGTAAAGTAATAACCGTGAGGTAACAAGTGTCGAATGAAGTAGTTATGTACTAACAATTACGAAACACGAAGTAACATTAACAAATAAAGTATCAATCTTGAAGCAAAAATTGTGATTTTTGTCGTTTATAATCACGAAAGTGTTACCTTGTCCTTCCAGACCCATTAAGTTTAAAATATGTTCTTCCGGACACTTCCCCCATAAAAAAATGACAAGAATAAAAGTAAACTTCATTCATTTGATAAAAAATTGCACTACATGAACATCACTATTTATGAATGAATTCATTAGGAGGAGGACTCAAGTATGGGGCTAAAGGGCCTAAACCCGTCCGGACGTGAAAAAAAAAAATCTACTCTACAAAACTTATATAATCCCATTTAACTAAAAGCTGAAAGCTCTTATAGATCGGCGACTCATGTCAATTCACCACCCCACTTAGGGTTTAAAGAAGATCAGAGACTCATGGCTGCTCCGCCACCGGAGCCTGCAACGAATCTCCCCCGATCGACACCTCCAATCTCCAATGCACAAGCTACGAAGGGCGCACTGCAATCCACCACAACGATCTCCTCCGACTCATTCCGCTCCTCCATCTTCAAAGGCAAACCTTCGATTATTATTCCCACATAGAAACCAAGGCAATCATGGCAGCATATTTTAGTCGTTCCTTGGTGGGTAAGTTTTCTCAAGGTAGACCAAGCTTGGAAGCGATTAAAAAATTTCTTACTGTTGAGAATTATAAATGTTCTTACACATTAGGGCTCTTAGACAATAAGTATGCTTTAATCCGGTTCGAGTTTGACGAGGATTACATCGGGATTTTCTCCAAACCCTTATGCCATTAAATGGACGGTTGATTTTCATATTGATAAAGAGCCCTCCATAGTTCCAGTATGGATTTCAATCCCGAATCTTCCAATCCACCTGATGAACAAAACTTTTATTTTTTCTTTAATGAAGCCAATAGTAATCCATCTTCGTATTGATGCCGCTATAGCCGAATTAAAGAGGCCCTCGTTGTCTAAGGTTCAAGTAGAGGTCGATGTCTTGAAAAATATCCCCTCTCGAATCTGGATTCAAAAAGAAAACGGGAATGGAATTTGGCAACCAATTGTTCCTAAGGGTACTCGTCCTCAATATTGCAAATTTTGCTGGCATTTGGGTCACAATGAAGAGAGTTGCATGATCAAAAATCCTGAATTGAATCTGCATTTAAACAACCAGCAGGAAAAAAAACCAGATTTACGTTGCAAAAACACGTGCCGAAACGAATGATATTGCAAAGACAAGAACCGAGAAGGAATTTGATATTGGGGTTGAGGATCTGAACGCTAGGGAAGCACCAACTTATGACATAACCACAAAAACCAAAGACACTTCAGATTCCACAAGCAACTCCACGCCAAACAAGGCTGAAGCTGAGTCTTCAAAGATTAACACATCTGTCAAAAGCAAAACCAAGCCAAATGCGGTTGATTTTGACTTAACAGAAAGTACCAAAAGCTCCGAATCTGATACGATCCTTGAGGAGGAAATACAAGAGGCAGGATTGTCAACAAACCGGGAGACAACACAACAAAAAGTAGATACTCAAGCTACTTCTGCACGAATTCATAAGAATACTATCGCCGAGCAGACGAGTTTGGACAATGATAGAGAACTCTTAGAGCTTATGAATGCATCGCCTAGATAAATCAAGAAAAAGATAAACTACTCTTCTGATTTAAAAAGAAAAACATTTGAAGTTGGAAAAATACCTATGATGACTAGAAAAACGAGAAAGAAAAATAAACTCTATCTTCAAGATTTTGTACTTTGAGTTATGAAACGCGGCTTGTGAGTTTTAAAAATATTTTATCTTTTAATAAAATTGTTGTTTATTAAAAATATTAATGGTGTATATTTGTGTTGTGGCACTTTGTTATATATATTTTGTTGTGACACAAATATTTTTTATATTTTTATGCAAACCAAACAAAAATGCAAATCCAAAATAAAGTCAAAATCAAGATGAATCAAGAGTTCATAAACATCTTCACACCAAATAATTTAATTAGCATATAGAATAGAAAATCGTCACAAGCATACATCACTCGTTGAGAAGTAGAGAGCTAAGTAAAATCTCAAGATGCAGGTTTAAATCAAGCCGAATTGAGTTTCGATTTGAATTGATATCGAGAGACTCACGAGCAGCATGCTTACAAAACCAAAATGATAGCTGTTCAAATTGTGAAGAATGCTAAAGATGAAAGCAGCAGCAGAAACCAAAATTTGTCTAAAAATATGCTTTATTTTATGGGAACTTTGCCGAAATACCACTATTGAGGCAGGAAGAAAACTCATGACCAATCCCAACATCATGCATAATAAACCCCCTGGGAATATTTTCAAGTTCCAGAATATACATGAACTAGTCGTAGCAACAGTGCTTCGCAAGGTAACGCCCACATTTTTTTTTTCTTTTCAAAATTTGTTTAAACATTTATCTGAAATAGCAGGTATCCAATATATTCAAATAGCAGCAGGTATTACATACAACCTTATAAAGGGAAAGCAATTACATACAGGCAGAAAAAGAAGCTAAAGACTTCTTATCTGCAAAGCCTTAAATGCATTTACAAATTAAAGACCTACTAATTGCATAGATTAATGGCAGATCACGAAAGCTCACATGGCTAGTTTAGCAGAAAAAGTTTTTCTCCTCCCAAAGAGGGCAACCAAAATTCTCCTCTCCCACGCTTTGACGGATTTAGAGCATAAACGACAAAGCTTAGTATGGTTACTGGAAACATCACATGAGAGAGAGGGATGTTCATCTGAAAATAAGGCAGAATAATTCCTACTTAGGAGAGATCAGGCATCACCAAATCATCAATGTATTGGGCATAAATTTACTTTGCTGAAATAGGGTTTGCCCAAGAGCTCAAACATGATAAATTAATGGAAAATGTTTCTCAAATGCTTAAAAACGCCGGCATGGACAAATCAAAACCATGTCAAACTCCCATGGCTTCCAATATACCTCTTCATCCTTTCGACTGCAACAGGTAGCACAAGATTTTCAAAGAATTTTACGAGTTCCATCAGTATTTCCCCAAATGAACGATCTTGCCAATGCTTCAAGGTCATTGATGAAGGATTTAGGCAATTTAGAGTAGTGCATAACATATCGGGGCATGATTTTATAAGAATTTCCTTAGGTGCTTTAGACATAGCATTTATTTTCCGACCCATTTAATGATTTGTATACCTTGCCTTTTATGTAAGAGAATAATATAATTTTTATTTTCCAATCACACCGGGGAGGCCAATACATATACCAAAATGAATATTTAGAATTGAAGAGAGATCACTAGGTGAACCGGCCAAATCTGCATCAGTATGTCCCCCTACTCTAAGATGCCCATTCGGTTTTATAAAGAATGCCTAGGCTTGGACGAGCTTTCTTAAAAAATCTGATAATCTGCATAATTGCATCCTAATGAGGTTGCCTAGGACAATTCAAGAACTGACTGACTACACTCACCGCATATGAGACATCCGGTCTTGTGATAGTTAAATAATTGAGAAGTCCAACTAGCTAGCCTTACTGGGATTATCAATCAAATCCCTCTCATTTTTTAACAACTTCAAATTTTCCCAATATTTTATTACTCCCTTAGTCCCTTTAAAGAGCAAATGAATCGACTAAAACTTGAAACCTAAACTCCTTAGCTTTCATATATTTTTATACAAACTAAACCAAAATGGAGATCCAAAAGAAAGTCAAAATCAAGATGAATCAATAATTCATAAACATCTTCACACCAAATTATTAGTATATAGTATATAGTATAGACCAGAGAAATCGTCACAAACATACATCACTCGTTGAGAAGAGAGCTGAGTAAAATCTCAAGATGCAGGTTTAAATTGAGCCAAATTGAGTTTCGACTCAAATTGATCTCTAGAGAGTCACGAGCAACACGCTTACAACCCCAGTTCGGGGCCGCTCAATGCCACACAAGTAAAAAGGCCTAAAATCATCCATAACATCATGTATGTGCAGTAAGCTAAATATGTAGATTACTCTTCTTCATTTCTTGCCTCTCCACTTTCTTACAGTATGGAAGTAAAAAACTCAGGCTTTATTTTTTTCCAAATGTTCCTATCTAGAAAGAAGAGGACCGGGCAACAAGAATCAGAACAGAGAGTAGAGCCATGTCATCTAATTTCAGAATGTGAATGATAACTGTTCAAATTGTGAAGAATACTAAATATGAAAGAAGCAGCAGAGACCAAAAGTTGTCTCAAAAGATGCTTTATTTTATCAAAGGCAGGAAGAAAACTCATGACCAATCCTAACATCATGCATAAGAATATTTTCAAGTTCCAGAATATAGATATATGAACTAGTCATAGCAACCGTGCTTTCGCACGGTAATGCCCCCATTTATTTTTCAAAATGTGTTTAAACATCTAAATGAAATAGCAGGTATCCAATACATTCAAATAGCAGGTATTACATACAACCTTATAAAGGGAAAGCAATTACATACAGGAAGAAAAAGAAGCTAAAGACTTCTAATCTGCAAAGCCTTAAATGCTTTACAAATTAAAAGCCTACTAATTGCATAGATTAATGGCAGAGCATGAAAGCTCACATGGCTAGTTTAGCAGAAAAAGTTTTTCTCCTCCCAAAGAGGGCAACCAAAATTCTCATCTCCCACACTTTGACGGATTCAGAGCATAAACGACAAAGCTTAGTATGGTTACTGGAAACATCACCTCTCCCACACTTTGACGGATTTAGAGCATAAACGACAAATCTTAGTATGGTTAGTGGAAACATCACATGTGAGGGGGAGGTTCTTCTGAAAACAGTGCAGAATAATTCCTACTAGGAGAAAACCAGGCATCACCAAATCAACAATGTATTGTGCCCAAGAGCTCAAACATGATGAATTCTTGATAAATGTAATGGAAAATGTTTCTCAAATTAGACACACACACAACATAGCTTTAGAAATCAGTAAATATCGAACAAAAACATGTCAACAAGATACTGGAAAACATAGTACACAAAACGGTCTAAACGAGTTATATGGCCAACTACAGTAACACAACACTCGTGAAGAAAACGGTCTACTATTTCGGGAGCTGTAATCGGATCTAGTGCGCGCATTAATGTCGGTATTCTTTTACTCCTTAGCCTTCCATATTTCAAACAACCAAAACTAGATGAAACTAGATGCAGATCCAAAAGAAAGCCAAAATCAAGATGAATCAATAATTAATAAACATCTACGAACAAGATAATTTAATTTAACTGAGGACAACGGGACAATAAAGGAATGCATCGAATGTCCAAGTAAAAAAGTGCCATATACGAACAAGAAATTAAAAAAAAAAGGAAAAGACCAACGAATCTTCACAAAATCTTGAACATCGTCAATGAGCACATAGACTTAAGATAATTTAGACATTGAAGTTAACAACGCCAAAACCGCTTATGTTTAACAAAACATAAGGTTTTTACAACTACATAGATAACATCGGGGCTATGCAGAATATATAGAGAACACTGTTTCATCGCAGGAGCGTATCATGGATGGCGAATAAGACCTGAGGTGGGTAATCGCGATTGTGAGACGGATATTCAATATCAGAAACATCATAAGAGGTCTCAGCCTCATGCAATGCAGAATATAGATAACATTGCGTCTTCATACCAGGACCTTCCCTAAAAGATTTGTAGAAATGGGACCTGATAAAATGTGGGCTTGAGATCAAAGATCTCCATTGCTTACAGACACACTTGAATTTCACGAGAGACTTGATTGGAAGGAGTAGAAGGATTTCCGTAATCAGTTCTTCAGGAATTGGAACAACAGTTAACGATTCTGAATTGGAAATGGAAGGATTTAGAATTCGGATTATAGGTCTGGAATTCTGGAGCTGCAAAGGTTTTGAATCAGTTGGAGTAGTAGCCATTTTTGTTTTCCAAGAAACGGAAGTGATTTGATGATAATGGAAGAAGAAGAAGAGCAGTAGCAGCTTTGTCGGTTTTTGTTCGTCCGAGGTAGACCCAGTTTTGTCTTCTACCTATTTATAAGCAAAAAACAGAACAGATAGGGATTATCTTTTTTTTGTTCTGGGCCACCAAATAGATAAAGCCTTTCTAGTTGTCATCTGTAAGCCCACCTCGTGTACTCGGTATTATTACGGGTATAGATGCTAATGTCATTCATCGTCGTCAAGCCTTTCTTGTAGCCAGTTGCCATCTTGTAAGCCTGCCTTGTGTGCTCACCATTGTTACGGGTATCGATGCCAATGTCACTCATCGTCGTCAAGCCTTTCTAGTTGCTATCTGTAAGTCTGCCTTGTGTGCTCGCCATTGTTACGGGTATCGACTCTGAGTCTGATGTTACGCATCCTTGTTAATGATGTTACTGTACTTATGCTAAGAAATGTCAATATCACCAATATTCATTTCCACAGAAAAACCCTCCAAATAAAATTTTCCACGGAAAAAGAAAATATCATTGTGTTATGTAGTAATTTAATTACTGTCATATAGTTTGAAATTTAAATGAAATTTCATATTAAAATCCCTGAATGGCAATAACTAAATGGAAGCCATATATTCAAAGGAAGCCTTTTGTCATCAAAACCGATCAATGAAGTCTCATGTTCATTCTGGATAATAGGGCCACCACTACACTACCACAAAAATAAGTGATCAAGTTACTTGGGTTGGATTTCACTATCGTGTACAAAAAGAGAAGTGAAAGTGTAGTGGTTGATGCGTTTGTTGGAAGTAGCGCGCCTTAAAGACAATTTAGGTAATTGTTTTTAAGGATAATTACGGATAAGGACATAATCTGAAATATTTTTAAGTAACATGACAGCTACATATTTTTTATAGGGAGAAGGACAACTGCATAATTTTTATAGCGAGAAGGACAAACAGAGAATCCCGAAAATCAGTGAATCCCGAAATCAGTGAATTTCGACAGCGAATCCCAAAAATCAGTGAATTTTGACAAAGAATTTTGAAAATTAGTGGATTTCGACAGTGAATTTAAACAGTGAATTTTGAACAAATGTGAATTTCGACAGTGGATAAATAGTTTTGTCCTTTATGCAAAAGTTTCAAAAGACTGTCCTTCTACTCAATTGATGAAATATTTTTGTCATTCTGCCTCATTCCCCTTTGTTTTTATCATTAATAAATGACAGATTTATTCTCATCTTATTATTTGTTTCGTGCTTAAAAGTAATACACCACTGAAAACCCCAAGTTGTATCATATGTAGCCATATAACTTAGTGTGTGTCACACGCGAGGATTAAGTTTATAGTGATACACTTGAACTGTTAGTCCGTGGTGAACTTAATCAAAGTATGTGGTCTATTGATTAAACCACCATTAATGCGCCAGAACACTTTATGGTGTGATCGTCTTATCCGAATTGTGGATATTGTATATCTAAGTAGGGTATTTATATATAATGTAGTCATATAGGACTGAACCGATTTAATCTGCATTTCTCATATACTTCCGTGACTGAGAAATCTTATTAAATCACAAGATGATCATATATTGATTAACCTTAATCCTGAAGTGATTGCAGACTCCTGCTTATTTAAAGATAGAGTTTGATATGTTCGATTGCTAAGAGGCGCGGTCGAATCACTTTCACGTTGGCACTATTCTCGGAATGAGTAAGGAGTGTGTGTCTCACGATTCTGAGAATCCATTCCTTCCTGCGGGAAGTAGAAAGACAATCTCCTTATTTGTTAATCCTAGAAACTGATCGATCCCGGAAGTTCGTATTGTTTATGAACTAATAGATTACTAGTGGGTTAATGGTAAATAAGGATGAGATGTAATGAAGAGGGTTTACGGAAATATTCCCGCTTCGTTACGGATAGTCTATGGAGGGTTAGTCTGTATGTAATGATTATATCAATGGACACTTATTGACTCGACGTTTTGAGAATAAATATATCTATAATCGATAGAGTTCAGTTTCGGATTTATGGTGGCATAATTCCGGAATTAATAAGTTGAGTAGAAATGTTCTGTTCGATAAATATTTTATTCAATTTATTGTAGCTATTGGTTATAGGTCAATGGTCCCCGGGTTGGCTCCTAACACGCGAGTGTTTTCTCGTTTTGTGGAACCTCGAGAATAAATTAAATAATTGGTCTATTTAATGAATATGCAATATTTGGTAAATAATATGTAAAATAGAAAAGACATTTTCTATTAAAATTGATGGCAAAGTGGCGCCACATGTAAAAGGAATTAGGAAAAGAAATTTTCCTAGATTATGTCGCATTGTAATTAATTGATTATTTATTTGTTAGATAATTAATGAAAAAAATAAGAGATTGATTTTATGGGAATTATCTCTTATTTTATGACAAATATCTTTTCCTTATAGAAATATGTAATTGTATTTTGAAAATGATAACTCTATCTTGACTAGTTATTTTCCTATATAAATAGAGTTCCTCCCAACACAATATCACATCAAAATCTGTGCCACTTTCACTAAAAAAAAAAAAAAAAATTTAGTTTCTTGTTCTAGCCATTAGGAGGAGAAAAACATAGGGTTTTTCTTGGAGCATATTCAAGGAGGTTCAAATGCGGGATCGACGTCCACCAGTCATCGCTTGGAGATACAACTCGGAAGATCATGGCTTCTCTCCGGTTGGGTAAATCTTAAACATTCTTGTAGTTAATTAATTAATCATGTGAATATTATCGTGGTAAAATCGTAAATGAATCTAATTCGTTGCTTCCGTTGTGCATGATCGAGTGTCTCGTTCGGTGCTGTAAATCAGATCTAACAATCCAATTATGGATCGGATCCGGATTTGGGTTTCTATATATCAAGCAGCGTTGTCCAGGCAAAGTCTTGTTCTAGGACAACTGTGTGTTGTGAGCACAATAACCTTTCTTGGATGCAATAAGTAACAACCAACTATAAAGGTGACCTAGCCGTGGAGGAAAAAATTTGGGCACTGATGATTAGTACATCCTTAAATCAACGAGAGGATATACATAGAAACGTACCCACCCCATGGAGTTTTAAGATCCAAATTGATAGGGAAGTTGCACTCAAGTCAAAAAGAGGGTCATTCAGGGGTCAAGGCATGTTATATCAATATTCAAAGAATTTTTATTGGCCTCGGAGAAGGATTTTCAGGAAATGACTCAAAGATGTATTACTTGTCGGCGATGCAAGAGTCTACATGATAAACCTCAAGGACTGCTCCACTCATTACGAATCCCTCACATGCATGGTCCCAACTCAACATTGATTTTATAGATAGATTGTCTAAGTATGAAGTAAAGGAAGTCAATATGGTAATAGTAGATAGACCATGTTCAACTACTTTATGCCACTTAAGAAGAATAGACAAATAGCATCACAAAAGTGTGGAATAAACCATGAAAAATACTTAAACAAACTGTATAAATATCCTTCACATAAATTCATACGACTATATTTTGTATGCTTTTTTGCTTGTGCGATTAGCTTTATCTTAGAATAAATATAGCTCATTCCTTCTTTTAAAAATAAATAATTAAATATAGCTCATTAATACTTATATGCCACAATTAATGATCTTTGTTTTTATGATTATTAAATTTGACCGATAATATATTTTTTTTACATAGACAATAAATTATTTAACACAAAGTATAAAATAAACCGTACGTAATTAGAACATTACACAAGTTTTTTGACACGTTATATTTTGTTGATATTTTTTAGGTCAGAGGAACTTAGAGGCATATACTTGAGACAAATCTTCATATGATACCAATAAAATACATAATTTTATAACTAATTAAAAAAGCTTATCATATTTTTTTTAAAGAAAGCTTATCGTATTTAAAAGAATGAAAAAATAATATGACAAGTTTGATTCAATGCTTATGAGTAAGAGATATAAAACAATTCTACCAAAAATAAAGTCATTTTTTTTAAGGAAAACATAAAGTCATTGTATAACGAATATCGTTATTTAACATACAATTATTTTATAAATTAAGTGCATAGTCATACATATATAATATTAAAAAAAAAATTCTTGGTGCGACTGAAGGGGTGACACACCCTGAGGACTGGAGTCCCCCACCTCAGGGGTAGTGGTAGTGCAAAACAGATGCTTCGGTGACGGAGTCAGGCTCCGGAATTGGCCTGATTTTTCGAGATTCGGTGGGGTCTATAATAGCGGCCTATTCTTTTCACTTTGATCTAGGTGATGCTCCGGTGCTTCTTGAGATGCGGGGGATCTATCGGGGTATGGTGGAGGCAACTTGGCTTGGTCTTTCGACGGTGATTTTTGAGAGTGACTGCTTATCTCGCATCAAAACACTTTCTTGCCCTAGAGAGGATCTATCGGCTTTTGGTTGTCTTGCTTGAGGCTGTATCGCTGCTTCGGTCTCCTTTTCTTCTCGTCGCTTTCTGTTTGTGAAGCGGGCAGGGAATATCCCTGCGCATTTACTTGCTAGACATGGTGTGATGGCTTCAGGCCCTAATTGCTTGGGGAGTTTTCCCCGTATGATGTAGTTCTTGCTACTTTGGCGGATTTACCTTAATAATAAAATATTGTTCCTTCAAAAAAATATTTTAAAAAAAAGTTGGCGGGACACGTGCGAAGCAAGCACATATTGCTAGTTAGGGGTGGCATTTGGACCGGGCTAGCCCGACCCGGCCCGGACCCGGCCCGGTTTTTACAGGCCCTAACCCGGCCCTGAACCCGCCCAGCCCAGCCCGCCCAGCCCGGAATTTTTTTAGGGCCGTGCCCGGTCCTAGCTTCCCCAACCCGTGACCCGCCTGGCCCGGCCCGCAACCCAGCCCGCCCGGCCCGGCCCCGAACCCGTCCGGCCCCGCCCCGGCCCGCCCGGCCAGCCCACTTTCCCCCACTTTCCCCCCCCTCTTTTTGAATTTTTTGAATTTTGAATTTCCCCCCACTTTCCCCCCCCCCCCTCTTTTTTGAATTTTGAATTTCCCCCCCCCCCCCCCCCACACTTTCATTCTACACCTATAAATACCCCTCTATATCATTCATTCTCCTCACACCTCTCTCTCTCAAATCTCTATCATTCTCAATATTCTCAATATTCTCAATATTAAATTACTACTACAATATTAAATTACTCTATCATATATTCATACTATACTCTTTACTCATTTATAAATTTATAGTTTTATACTCTTTTAGTCTTTTATACTCTCTAGTCTTTACTATCTACAAATATGGATAATATTTTTGGACAAGCTTTCGGTGACGAAATTTTTGGTGATATTCCCGTATTCGACTCACAAGATGTACAAGTTTTTTCGAATTCGAGTTACGGTTCGACGCCACAATTTCAACAATTTGGTATGTATCTATCAATTATTTTTGTTTTAATTTATTTTTGTTTATTTTAAATTCGTTTTAATCACCATATTTAATTTGTTAGGTGGCGGTGCCGGTAGTGGTAGTGGTAGTGGTGGTCCTAGTGGTAGTGCCGAAGTACCCTTGGAGGAAACACCAAGTTCTTCCACAGTTCCCGGCGATAAAAAAGAATCGAAATCATTAATTTGGAAATATTTTGAAATTCATGATCTACCACAAAGGGAAGGTGGTGACCCTAATATTAAAAGAACTAAAACTATTTGTTTAGTGTGCAGGAAGAGAGGAGTCACGAAAGAATTGTCGTGGATTCGGGGTCAAGGCAACGGAACGCAAACTCGGCATCTCAAAAAAAAGAGCATGGTATACAATACATTGCTAATGAGAAGCGGATAATACAAGATGGCGGTCATGGCTCTCAAACCCAACTCGGGGGGTACATGTCTCAAAATCCCGGGGGAGGTATGCCTTTTACTTATGATAGACAAAATATGATTGACCGCATGACTCGTTATATATCAATTGAAGAAAAACCATTTAATCACGCTGAAAGTCGCGCTTTAGAAGAATTTAATAAAATGTCTTTAAATCCACAATATTCAGCCGTTTCACGAAAAGTAATTAAAACAACAATGAAAAAACAATATGAAAAAATGAGGAACGAATTAATAGAAATGTTTTCCAACTATAAGGGCCGTGTTTCCTTAACAAGTGATTGTTGGAAATCTCCCCAATATGAGGATTATATTTGTATTCGCACATTGGTGCGATCCCTCATATAACTTACAAAAAAGAATTATTGCTTTTGATCTATTTGACGAGTCTCACAAAGTGCTATTAATATATTTAATAGAATTAAACAAACGTTAATAGATTTTAAATTATATGATAAAATTTTGTCAATTTCATTTGATAATGCATCCGCAAACACGGCGTCAATACCATACATGAAAGAACATTTACCATTGTTACTTGAAGGTTCACTTTTACATGTTCGTTGTTGTGCACACATTTTAAATTTGTGCGTCCAAGATGGTTTGTCAAACATATACGAAGTTTTAGAACCAATAAGAACTATTTTAAAATCGTTTAGATACAGTGGCAATGTTAGCCGAAGATTTAAAAATTATTGTTCTCAAAACGGTTTAAGGCCCCGTAAATTTTCATTAGATTGTAAAACTCGGTGGAATTCCACCTACAACATGCTTATAGAGGTTTTAAAATATAAAGATGCAATTAGTACATGTTTTAATGAAGAAATGATAAACAAGGGTAATCCTACTCGTATTACTCCGGAACTTTGGCAACTTATTTGAAAAATGTTGCACTGTTTTTGAAAAATTTCATAAAGCAACAAAAGTTTTTTCATTGATTTATGAACCAAATGTACATTCGGTTATAGTAGAGTGTTGTCAAATAATGTCTGCATTGTAAGTGGTTGTACTTGGTTAACAAATGAATTAAATGCGATCATTCAATCTATAAAGACTAAATGGCTAGCATATTTAAAAACTTTTCCTCACATATATGGTATTGCCGCTATGCTTGATCCCGGACTTAAGAGAAAATTTAAATGATTTATTAATTGCATATTATTCATTTTTAGAAATAACGATTTTGACGTTGACAAATATGTAACGGAGTGTTATAATATTTTAGTTAAATTATATGATATATATTATGCCGAGAGAAACCCCGACGCTAGTACTAGTGGTCGTCCACCTAAAAAAGTAGATTTGGTGCCTTAGGAAGTATATTAGGTAAAAGTAAAAGTAAATCAACTTCCATAACATCGAACGCAAGATCCGTAATTGATAATTATTTAAACACTGATGATATAATTGACGAAGATAACTTTAATATTTTACACTATTGGCGTAGTAAAGAGACCCACTGACCCATTTTAACCGCAATAGCTAGGGATATACTTGTTATTCCTGCTTCTACTGTTGCGTCCGAGTCTGCATTTAGTTCAGGTAGAAGAATCGTCACCGACTACCGGACGAGTTTGACCGCCGAGTCGGTCAAGATATGTGTCCGCAACGGGGATTGGGAAAGAGCCAATAGACGGACACAAGACATGGAGTTCGAAGAAGATAAAAACGACGAAGAAGATCCGTGGTTAGAATACACAACATCCGGATCGGGATCTCCATCAACGAATGATTATTATGAAGACTAAGCCCAACCATCTACCAATCCATCCAATGACCAAGGTAAGTGACACGAACTACGTGGGCTTTGATTCTTTTGAGATACGTAGGCACCTAATTATTATAATTTACAAAATCATACTTCCTCCATTCCATTGAATTAAATTACCCCAAGGCCCAAAGTTCTAACTCCCAAACATACTTATTAGTTATTACATTCATACCTCCACCTCCACTCCAACATAGTTACATACTTACTAGTTAGTAGTTACTACCCAAAAGAGCCAAAACTCAAATATACTACCCCCGCAAGTCTCCAACATACTTACATACTAGTTAGTTACTACCAAAAAACTCAATCATCATACCTATTACCTCCACATATTTACTACCCAAATGCCAAAACCCAATTCTACCCCCGATATACTTAGCACTTACTACTTACTAGTTACTACCAAAAATCCAATGGAATTGAGGAAGTAATTTTTGATTATTATAATAATCGGGTCCAAGCCCATTTATTTATATTTTTTTGTTGTAATAATGTAATTTTTTTATGTAAACAATAGTTGTAAAGTTGTAATAATGTATTATGTAAATGTAATTTTTATTTACGATTAATAAAAATATGATCTTTTGATAATATTATATGTTTATGTTTATTATCATTTATTATATTATCTTATAATAAAAAAACGTAAATGTTTGATTATATGTATTAAATACATGTATTATATGTTTATATGTATTATTAAAACATGTATCATTTTTTTTATTAAAGTTATTAACATTTTTTAAATTTGCATAAATAAAAAAAATAAAAAAAAACCCGGACCCGGCCCGACCCGCCCCAAACCCGCCCAAACCCGCCCAAGGGCGGGGCGGGGGCGCCCCCAGGACCGCCCCCGCCCCGGCCCGGCCCGCCCGGCCGGCCGTGTATATGGGCCCGGCTCGATCCCCAAAGACAGCCCCCCGCACCCGCCGGCCCGTCGCGGGTCGGCCCCGACCCGGCCCGGAGCCACCCCTATTGCTAGTAATATAAAAATTACAATAACTACAAATATAATGTTACATATACTTACCAACATAAATTGCTATGTATATGAGCTTGTTTACGGATAGTCTAATCGAGCATCGGCTCATCTTATTGCTCATGTATCGCTCATTTAATTTTCAAGTTTAATCGAGTTCGAGTTCAGGCAAATTTAAACCAACCGAATTAGGGAGGTAAGTTTCGACTCAAATCAATCTTGAGCTACTCACGAGTAACCTAACTCGCTTACAACCCTAGTTCGGGCTCACCCCCCCCCCCCCCCCCCCCCCCCCCCCCCCCACACACACACACACACAAAAAAAAAAAAAACTCGCTCAAAATCATCGATAACAACAGGTATGACTGTATGAGCAATAAGCAATGTATGCAGATTTACTCTTGTTCATTTCCTCTATTTAATTTTTCCACATATTTCCTAGAATGAAATGGAGGACCAACAAGAAACAAAACAGAAAGCAGAGCCATGGCTTCTAATTTCAGAATGTTAATGTGTGATTTTAATATTAAACTTTGCAATGGCTCTAAAGTTGACAATGTAATGGCCTTAAGCCGTTGTGAATGCTAGCTAGTATAGAGACTAAATACAATTCAGAAACATGACCAAAATAAAAATCTCACAAACAGGGCAGAAGCTCATAGAACAAGAGAATTTAGCTTAACTGAGAACAAAGGACTAAAAAGGAAAAGGCCAAACCAAGCTTTCAACATAGGCAACAACTTTGTAATAAGATGAACCGCCAACATCCAACTCAATAATCCTATACCCTTTGTGCTTAGAATGGTATACAAGCAAGCCGAGCCCACCATCGTAAACAAAATCGCCGTTACTTAAAATGCAAATAACATGTTGATGGTGCAAAACTTCATCATAAGGAATGGAAACCACTTTACACCAGGTTCCTTCAACTCCATGCTTATCCATTACCCACAAAACCTCTTTCCTATCATAATACTCACAAACCACAAAAGGTCCAACACCTAAGCCTCCTAATTTCCAATTAAAATGACCGGGATCATAATCTGGCTGTTTCACTTCCCCATACTTTTCAGTCACCATATCTAGGCTAATGATTTTCATCTTCGGAATCGAATCACCAGACTCACCAGGCTCAATGGCAGACCAATAGATTTTTCCATTGGAATATACTACTGCACTATCATAACTAGGAAGAACACCCTTCAAATTCTCAATTCTCCTCCATGAATCAGACCGGAGACTATAAACCCTACCCTTAACTTCAAAATCATCTTCTTCACTACCATATACAGTTCGTAAACTAACGACCTTATAATCATCATTTAACTCATCATACCCAAATCCGTAGTTAACAGACGTAAAAGCACTTTCCAGATTGTCATCTAAACTGGGCAAAAGCTTAGATTTTCTCAAAACTGGATTCCACATAAACAAATCATTTGGGTTTATAGCTAAGCAAACCAAACCATTAACTATAACAACTATCCGAGGTGGGTAATTGGGATTCGGAGACGGATATCCAATATCAAAAACATGAGTAGAGGGATCAGGCTCATGCAATGCAGAATATAGAGAACACTGCTTCATACCAGGAGCAGGGTCTTGGATAGTGAATAAGAGCTGAAGATTCAAATACTCGCCCTCCATACAAGATTTGGAGAAATGGGACCTGATAAATTGTGGGCTTGAGATCAAAGACAGCCATGGTTTTGAAACGCACTTGAATTTCAGGAGGGATTTGACTGGAAGGCATAGAAGGATTTGGGTAATCAGTTCTTCAGGAAGTCGAGCATCATTTAACGATTCTGAAATCGAAATGGAAGGATTTTCAATTAGGCTGCTAGATCCGAATTCCTTGAACTGAAAACGGTGTGAATTCGTTAGAGTTCTCCCCATTCCCTTTTGCAGGTATTAGACAATGGACGTGATTTGATTATCGAAGACGAAACAGGTGGTCGGTTTTGCTCGTCGGAGCTGGTCGGTTTTGGAGATGCAGCAAAGCTACAAGAAGTAAGTACACGTGTTATTTTCCTCAAAAAAAAAGTACACGTGTTATTACAAGAAGTACACACGTGTAATATAAGTCCTTCTATCGTCACGAGTGTTTTTTATATTTAAGATTTTTTTTTAAATCAATGTGAAAATAAATGTTATTGTAGTGGCATTTATTTTTATTATAAAAAAAAAAAGTTGCAGTGATATCTTTATCAACAATGACAAAAATGACGGATAACGTTGGTGATTTTTTAATGGGGAGTAATAGAAGCGTTACTCTCTTAAGTCTACATTATTTTTACACCATCATCATCTCACCACATGTTTTTTACTTGTAAAAGAAATTTAAAAAGATTGAAAAATTCACAACCACAAGATTAAATTGGGAATAAAAATGATGTAGACTTGAGGGAGTAGCTCTATCATTACTCTTTTTTAATACATATCGACGAACATCGGTAATAATTATATTTTTATTTTATCAACGTAAATGGACAATTAAATCATACCATGTGCGGTGCTAAAACAATTTCGTAACCTCATGAAAACCACAAATTTCATGAAACTGACATTGACAAATGTACATGGCGTATCGGCTAATAGATTTGGATCCTCTCATGTACATTTAAGGTCATGTTGTGTTCACACATTTATCCTATGTGTAGAACAAAAAAATTCTTCCACATAGAACAAATGTCTGAACACTACTTGACCCTTAAGTTACATGAGAGAATTCAAACCAATCGCCTTTTGCATCACAAAGATTGCTTAATACCCATTGTAAATGATAATGTTACACATGACACATGATTTTAGATCACAAAAATAAATATAACAAAATCAGAACTGACATCTTTTATTAATAGCACATTGCAGTTGCACGTTGCATATTGCACATTGCACATTGCACATAAAGAAAATAACGCTCTCACTCTTTAGGATCCAAATTATTTCTCCATATATAAGCCGACCTTCACATTTCAAACCGCAAATACTTATCAAAATTGACCTCTAAAACTAAAGTAAACTCAATCTAATGCATTTTCATGCTGAATCGCAATCAAAACAAAGTATATATTTGAAAGAAAAAAAATGCTTACATACATGTTATTATAAAGACTAAAAATGAGAGAAATCAATAAAACAAAGAAAGATTTGCTAGTATTTCTCGTGACGATGTTACATTAGTTCTCGGAACATCAAGAATCTCACGAACAAAGGAAGAAATTGTCTCAATTAGCTCGTGAGGAGAGGCGTTTCGGAAATTTGGAGGTGAATGAATGGTACAGATGGAAGCTTAAATTAATGGTGGAATGCATTACGGTTTTACATTGGTGGAATGAAGACGTGGTTTTCGCTGTAGCCGATTGTACCGAGAAGAAAGAGTCGACGGATGAGATTTGTGTGTGTAAGTGAAGTGAAGTTAATATATGCACGCACCCGAAGTTGAAGGATGATTTTCACACGAGGACAATACAAACACACAATTTCCGAGCAACTCTAATGGTATACATCAAATTTTACATCAAATCACCAATTTGGTGTAAGTATTGTTATTAGAATTGTGAGTATTGTTATTTTCATACTTACATCAAATCACCAATTTGGTGTCGTAGTACAACATAACATCTCATATCATAGCATCAATAAATACTCACAATACACCAATCTTTGTCACCAATGCGTAGTTAGACTTCCAAAACCATCATCTGCCAGACCAATTATTATATCTGAAAAACATAGGAAGTAAAAGGGTGAGCATTAATGTCACGTAAGAAAAATTGCATCAAAAGAGAATTAAGACAGCCACTAGGAAGCCAACAAGGCATTGGCCCAGCGGTATATGTTGTGGTTATTAATCCGTAGGTTCTGGGTTCGAGTCTCAGTGAGGACAAAAAAGTGTAAGTGTGTAAAAAAAAAAAAGACGGCCACTGGGAAGGCTAATCAGAGTTCACATTTTTAGTTATAAAAAATGATATAAAATTATTTAAATAATTTTAAAAGCTACTTCAATATAAATACCATGCAAATAAAACAAATGGAATAATGGGATTAATCAAATCTATAAAAAGGAAGAACAATTATCATTATTTTATTTTATTTTCTATTCTTCATAATCTTAGCCTACTAATTTAACTGGTATATAACGGTTCAAAAGTATTAAGTCTTATTTATTTTAGCCCATGAGAAGGGATACTAAACATATGTTGCAGACCGGTTGTTCACTATTATTGCCCATGAACAAGGAAATTAACCGGCTCCGGCCTTTTCTCACTATTATAGCACAGGAGCAGGAAAATTAGTGACGGGGTCCTCGAAGATTCACTGCTCTGCTTAATCTTATACTTGACTATGAACCGTCACTTTTTTCTTATTTTCTTATCTACTTATTACTTATTTCTTCATAGCTTGTCAACTTAAATAAATTGTAAATTGCTGAATAAAGTACCGTAATGGCTAGAAATATGTTAACGTTTCAATTTCTGAAAAACTATTAAAATGTGACTAAATACTAACTACAACACTTATCACAAATATCGTTATTCAATATTTCCATGTCATGGAGCATAAAATTATAATCATGCTTTAAATTATATTTTCTGAAAGCTTCACAAAAATCATGACTATACTAATACAATAGAAATAAAATAAAAAACCTAATATTCCTTTTATATAATAAAACAAAAATAATATCTTTTCCTTATGAATTCTACAATCTTCGAAGCAAATGGAATATAATATTTTCTATGAATTCTTAAACATACGCCCGGTTCTTTCAAAATCTTTAAAACGTATTGTACATTACTGAATCATGAAAGTGCGTATATTTAACAAAATAAGAATTAAAAATATGATAGGAAAACATCCTTTTGATACAATCCTTCTTAAAAATTCGAGCCAATAATCCACTATCCAATCTCCATACTCTAAATTCTTATAACAACATTATTTTTATATCAATAATATACTCATAAACTAACTATAGGATAATCCTAAGACTAGAAATTAAATCTTAAAAATGATATACTCATAAAATAAGAATTATTTTTCATGCTAATTAATCTCACACACATATTCTGAATATCGGAGTCTAAAATCTCATTTTTCTCACCTTTTTTCCCCTTCATCTCTTCTCTTTATTTCCCTCTCTTCCTTGCTCGAACAAAAGCCCCTTTGTGTGTGTTTATTACTTTTTTTTTTTTCCTTTGTAATTGAACCATCTTCCCGTTTATCAGAGATATATTTAAAGATTATAACTCCCATCACTTAATTGTATGGTAAATGCAAGAAAATGGGGAATGTTAATAGTATTTGTAACCCCCACATCATTTAATAATAAAGTATATATAATAAATTAAATAAAAACATATGATTTAAACATGTTACTATTATGGTTATTATTTTTAATATTATTAATTATTATTATGTTTTGATAAATGACCGAACTACCCTTAAAAAAATGCACGGGTATAACCCGACAGCTAATTTGTTGCTCAACTTTGTCTCAACACCTAGTTGCCGGTGTAACGCGAATTTCGTTGTCTTGCTATTAAATTAAAATAGAAAGACAAGAAAATTGGAACAAATATAATTTTATTAATTTCAAAATGTGAGTGGGTACAATCTCTAGCAAAATCCCTATCTCTACGGGACGCCTTTGATTCTCTTTTGATTTTGCCGAGGGTCGCGGGGAATTGTTCTCAGACTTTGTCGATACTCCTCCAATTTGTTGGGAAGGATGCTTGATTTATGGAAGACCTCCGGATATGGCGGATAATCTTCAATATTTGTTGAAGAACTCCGGATGTGGCGGATAGTCTTCATTAGTTGGAGATGACCTAGATGCTTTCGTGCTTCCTTGACCTTCTCCTTTGATTTCTCCGAGGGTCGCCGGGACTTGTTTTCGGACTATGTCGATACTCTTCCAATTTCTTAGGAAGAATGTTGGAATTGCAGAAGGACTCCAGGTATAGCGGAAGATCTTCCTTTGTTGGAGATGATTTGGATGCTTGCATGCTTCCTTGATCCTCTCCTTTGAGTTCTCCGAGGGTCGCCAGGACTTGGTCTCGGATTTTAATGGTGCTCCTCCTATTTGTTGGGAAGAATGCCTTTGATTGTTGAAATACTCCGGATATGGCGGATGATCCTTGAATGTTGAAGAACTCCAACTATGGCGGGTGATCTTCGAATGTTGGTGAAGAACTCCGGATGTGGCGGACGATCCTCGAATGTTGAAGAACTCCGAATGTGGCGGACGACCATCGAATGTTGGTGAAGAACTCCGGATGTTGTGGATGGACTTCGATGTTGATGAAGAATTCTAGATGTTGCGGATGATCTTCGATGTTGGAGAAGAACTCCGGATGTTGCGGATGTACTTCGATGTTGATGAAGAACTCCGGATGTTGCGGATGATCTTCGACGTTGGTGAAGAACTTTAGATGTTGCGGGTGATCTTCAATTTGTTGAAGAACTTGAAGGCTTGTTTGTTGCTTCTGAGATATTCTTTTTGTTGAAGAACTCCGGATTTGGCGGATGATCTTCGGTTGTTATTGGAGATGTCTTGGAGACTTCTTTGTTACTCCCTCAATCTTCTCGATGGTGGTTAGACAAAGGGCTTGATGCTTTCTCCCCATCTATTTCACCAATTGTTGATGTTGTTATATTGAACTCCCGGATATGGCGGAAGAACTTTACTTTTAGTTGATTTCTCCCGGATGTGACGGAAGATCTTGACTTTTGGTTATTTTCCGGACTGAACTGTAGCGACGGTTTTCTGTTTTTGTAAATTGGACTGAACTTTTCAATATGCTGAACTGAACTGGACCAATACAGCCCGGTTCAGTTCGGTTTTTAAACTGTTTTTTAATTTCCATATTAGTTTGATGTGTCTTTTCTTTTCAAATGTTATTATGCTTTTCCTCCCTATTTGGTTCTCTTTTATGAGCTTGCAAAGAAGCCATCAAACACAATACATGGTCAATTTTAGGCAAATGGGATCAAAGTTTGCAACCTTGACATTCACGGTTCAAACAGTAATCAGACACAGATAGTACTTCTATGTAAATTCATATTCATGACATCTTTATTTATTTTGCAATATATTAGGATTGAGCGAACAAAAGGCTAAAGCAGCAAATATGTTGATTACCTTTAGCAACTAGCTGTCTAGGGTTGAAGGTGGCCGAACAAGACGATGATCGGCGACGGAATCCGACTTCCAGAGCACCAAAAATGACACTTGAGTGAAGAGTGAATAGAGAAGCGGTGAGTGATTTTGCTTCGGTTTGGGTCATATCGGGTTTTAAAAAAAACAGAAAATTGGACCGTTTTCCCCGTTTGGGTTTTTTCGTACTCCCTCCGTCCCATTTTATTTGTCTTTTTGACTTTTCACACATATTAAGAAATGTGTAGTTAATGCTTTGAATCTCATTAAATGATCTAATATTTTACATTTATGCCCTTTAAGTAGTTGTTGAGGCATTTAATATTACACATTTTTATTGTAAATATTGTAAAGAGGGAAGGACATTTGAAGAAACTTGACAATAAATACACAAAGTGGAAACTTATTTTGAGACAAAACTAAAAAGGAATATGGACAAATAAAATGGGACGGACTGAAAAATTGTGGTTTCATATTTTCGTTTCCGTTCGGTCACTTGTTTTGAGACAAACCAAAAAGGAAATATGGACAAATAAAATGGGACCTACTGAAAAGCTGCAGTTTCATATTTTCGGTTTTGTTTGGTCAATCCAATCGGTTAATCCAGTTTTTAAATTTATATATGCACCCTGCATTTGACCAATATATTGTCTATTCTCATTTTCTCTTAAATATTAAATCGGTATATATTAGGACAAAACCGACCAGCTCCTTCTTCCCCAATTATCAAATCCCATCCAATACTTGCCAGCGAAAATGGGGAGAAGTCGCACATATTCACACCATCTGCGGTTCAAGGAACCCAAATCCTATACAGCAGAATTGCAAATCCTTCCAATTCGATTTCAGAATCGTTAAGTGATGTCCCATATTTTTATTTTTTTCATACACTATTTTAAATGTACTAGCATTATTTACTCTATTTTCCATAAGAGTATTCCAGCCTTTATCTAATCAAAGTCAAAACAATTAATTACTTTCTTAAACTGCGTTTTTTTGTAACTGCCCCAGTTATTGTTGACGGATAGAGTTTTCCACGGCCTGCATAAGATATGGGCGAACCCAAATTCTTTTTTTTCTTTTTCTGACGGACACGTAAGAAAGAGAAACACACATACGCACACTTTCGTTTTTACTGAAACTCAAACCCAGAACCAGTTAAATGATCACAACACTAACCGTTTAGTTGGGACGATATGATAATTGATATTGGCCAAAATCTTAATTTCTTAGAAATCAAAATTTGACCCTTTTGACCAAAATATTCTCATTTTCCCTTAAATATTAAATTAAATTGGTATATATTAGGACAAAACCGACCATCTCCTTCTTCCCCTATGCCTTATCGAATCCCGTCCAATACTCACCGGCGAAAATGGGGAGAAATCGCACAGATTCACACCATCTGCGGTCCAATGAACCCGGATCTTCCAGAAGAATTGCAAATCCTTCCAATTCGATTTCAGAATCGTTAAGTGATCTTCAACTTCCTCAAGAACTGATTATCGAAATCCTTGTATGTCTTCCGGTGAAATCCCTCTTGAAATTCAAGTGCGTCTCAAAATCATGGTTGTCTTTGATCTCAAGTCCACAATTTATCAGGTCCCATTTCTCCAAATCTTCGATGGAAGGCGATTACGTGAATCATCAACTCTTATTCACTATCCACGATCGTGCTCTCGTTATGAAGCAGTGTTCTCTTTATTCTGCTTTGTATGAGGCTGATCCCTCTACTCATGTTTATGATATTGAACATCCGTATCCGTCTCAGAATCCTGATGACTCTCCTTGGATTGTTGGTGTCGTTAATGGTTTGGTTTGTTTATATATAGGGGATACTGAATTTTGTTTTTGTGGAATCCAGTTTTGGGAAAAGTGAAGCAATTGCCTAGTTTGAATGTCAATTGACGATACCGAATCTCGTACCTCCACGTGGCGTCGCGACGTACTGGTCCTCCCGAGCGAGAATAAGTGATAGTCCAAGGGTCGAGTTACGAGTTGAGACATCAACTGCCGTGATCGAGAAGCGAGACGATGGGCCCATCTCTATACCGCAAGTCGCGGGCCCATTGTCCATGTAGTTCTTGCGTAAGTGGGTAAAGCCTCATATAAGCTCACAGTATAAATATGTGCCAAGACATGCAAGTCGGACCATCGACTTGGGAGTTATTGCACTCATGTCGGCCCTCGGGTCTAAGGCATGACTATGGACTCGAGGGTATGACCATCGACTTACGAGAGCAGTGCGGGCGAGAGTTCCGGACTCGATCACCCCAAGTCGGGCAGGTCGATGTCGTGAACGAGTCCACACCGCCTACGTTGGCCCATTATCCACGGGATAACTTGGGCGGGGGGGTAGGCCCAATTAAGGGTAAATAAGACAATAGCCTAAACCGACCTATTATTAGGGTTAGGGTACGCATTGTCATTATAAATACACTTCCGGGGAACTACGTGTGCGCTCGATTCCCGAACATAACGAGATACGTAGGCAACCGAGAGAGAGACTCTCGAGGCTCGCCTAAATCACCCCCAAAATCATCCTTGATTCGATCATCCCTAGATTAAATTGACCCGAGATTATACATGACAAAATCCAGCATCGTCATCAATCTGAAAGCTCCTACGGGGTTTACTTACGGATTTGGTTATGATGAGTCAAATGATGATTATAAGGTCGTTAGTTTTGTAAGGGTATTACGTGAAAATGTTTTTGAGGATGAAGTTAAGGTTTATAGTCTCCGGGCTGATTCATGGAAGAGAATTGAGGATTTGAAGGGTTTTCTTCCTACATTATATCATGGAATGTATGCCAATGGCAAGATCTATTGGTCTGCCCGTAAACCTGGTGATTTGACTCCTATCAAGACAATTCTTAGCCTAGATATGGTGAGTGAGAAGTACGGGGAACTGCAACAGCCAGATTATGAAGCCGGCTATTATGATTGGATATTGGGAGTGTTGTGTGGACGACCTATTGTGCTTTGTGATTATAAAGGAAGGAAAGCGGATTTGTGGGTAATAGATAAGTATGGAGTTGAAGATTCTTGGTGTAAAGTAGTTTCCATTCCTTATCGTAATGTTTATCCTGAGAGTCCTTACTCCAATCAACTGGTTGTTTGCATTTTAAGTAACGGTGAAATCGTTTTGGAAAATGGGTTTGGTTTTCTTGTTTACCATTCTAAGCACAACGAATTTAGAAACATTGAGCTGGATGTTGGCAGTGAATCATATTTTATAGTTGCTCCGTATGTTGAAAGCTTGGTTTCGCCCTAACGGTTCTTGTTTGTTGTACTCTACATAGCTCTATGTAGGTGTAAAAACCTTATCTTTTTTATTTTATTATTTACATAAGTGTTATTTGTGGTGTTTGCGTCGATTTCTAAAACTATTTTAAGACAATGTGTTCAGACATGGTCAAGATCCTGCGATAAGATGGTTGGTATACTTTTTTTCCTTTCCTTTTTGAGGATCTTGTAAATGACACTTTTTTTACTTAGACATTGATGCATTTCTTCCATTATTATTTATTTAACCATGTCCTAAGCTAGGTCACTTTGTTTTGAATGCCTTAAAATACATGGGATTTTCCTTTACCTAAACAAAAGACTTCTGGATTGCTAAAAAGTTTGAACATTGAACGATATGAACTTCCTAGAATATGCTTTAAAACGCATATTTTGAAGTTACTATTCTTAGCCATATAGCTTCTCAGAAGGTTTTCTTATTTCATGTATTCCAACATTTTGTTGACATGTTTTGCTTAGTTATTTATAAACTTCTAAAGCTATGATGTGAGTCTAGTTTGAGAAACATCTACTTCCATTACATTTATCAAGAGTTCATCATGTTTGGGCAAACCCTATTTCATCAAAGTAAAATTATGCACAATACATTGATGATTTGGTGATGCCTGATTTCTCCTACTCTGCCCTGTTTTCAAAAGAACCTCCCTATCATTTGATGTTTCTTACCAAGTTTCATGATTAGATGTTATAACATATTTTTATCACTTTGTCAATCGATAAGCATGTTCGTATTTCTGTATACACATTGAAATTATTTATTAATAGAAATTACTGCAAGACGTAATAGACACACAGCATAGCTTTAGACCATTCCCAGGTGTTATAATGCTATGAACTGTCTTCCCTGCCTTTTGATAGAATGTGAAAATCTGCTTCCAACTTTGTGTATTTAGAATCTTGACAGAATTGGTATTTTGGTTGTAGACTGATGCGTCTCTGCTCTGTGTATTTTTTATTTCTGCCCACTTTTCATGCTTCTCATGAAATATGTTGGGGTTATTCTTATCATTGTAATACTACAAAAATGGATTTGTGGGCAATGGATAAGTATGAAGTTGAAGCCTTGCATTTTAAGTAACGGCGAAATTGTTTGGGAAAATGGGTTTGGTTTGACCGTGTACAATTCTAAGCACAAAACATTTAGGAATATTGAGATGAATGTTGGCAGTTCATTGTATTTTAATGTTGCTGCTTATGTTGAAAGCTTGGTTTGGCCCAACGGATCATGTTTGTAGTGCTCTACATAGCTTTGATGTTATCTATGTAAAAACCTTATCGTTTTTTTTAGGGAGAGATTGCAGTGCTCACCCATGTCAAGTGTGCAAGTACAAACACATACACGTTCGGGTACCTGAGGATAAGGGAGTTTAGGGAGAGATGGCGGTGCTCACCCTATGTTAATCACAGTAGTAGCTGGAAATAGAATGAATGAAAGGGGTTAAGGTCAATCAAGATGTGAGATTGATGAAGTAGAGAGGTCGTGATATTGTATTAGGGGTGGATTGAATGAAAATGTACAATCCTATGGTATTTGACTTCAGCAAAACGGAGGTGGATTCCACTAACGAGGGATAACAAATTAAGATAAAAAGTTAAACAGAAGAAGTTCAAGATGACCAGTTGTAAAAGATTTGCTAAGAAATTGAAATGGGGCCTACAGACTCTTAGGGAGCCTCAATTTGATAAATGAATAGACTCTGAATAATGTGCCAAGAGAATTGACTCTTGTCTTAAAAAGGTGTCATGGGGTGTTACCAGTGTGGGGATATAAGCAAACCATAACGTTAAATGAATGTGTTGAACCTGTGAAACTAAAACCTTATAGATATATATGCTGATTGTTAGAAGGTTGAAATAGGAACAGTTGGTGGATCAAATGCTACAATTATACAACACAAATAGTTTATTTTCATCACCCTTACTCCTTGTGAAAAATAAATATGAAACTTGAAGATGTGGGGATTATAAAAAGCTAAATGACTTTATTGTCAATGATAACTATCCTATTTTCCTAATCGATAAATTATTGAATAAGTTAGTGAGAACTGGTACTTTATAAAATAGACTTAAAGTAGATTCAATCAGAATACGTGTAAAGCACGTGTGGCACGTCATATTTAAGACATAACCACCGTAATATTATCATCATTTCCGTGTATAATCAATATTATTATTGTTGTTATCTATCATTGGACTTTGACTTTGTGATAAAACAAAATAAAATCCCACTTGCAAGTGTGAAAACACCACCTAATTACTATACAACGGGAAGAAACCCGAAATAGCTCCGATGAGCAAAACAGACTAACTTTCTTCGGGATAGTCAACTCACGTTCGATCCTTGCAAAAGGAATGGAGATCTATCCAACAGATTCATACCGCCATCAGTTGAAGAAATCCGGATCCACAAGCCGGATAGAAAATCTTTCCACTTCGATTTCAGATTCGACAACTGATCTTGGACTTCCTCAAGAGCTGATTACCGAAATCCTTCTACGCCTCCCCGTGAAACCCCTGTTGAAATTCAAGTGCATCTCGAAATCATGGTTGTCTTTGATCTCAAGCCCACGATTTATCATGTCCCATTTCTCCATATCTTCTAGGGAAGGCCAGTATTTGAATCATCAGCTCTTATTCACCACCGAAAGTACTAACTACAGTCCTCATGCTATAAAGCAGTGTTCTCTATACAGTGCTTTGCGTGAGGCTGATCCCTCTACTCATGTTTTTGATATTGAATATCCGTCTGAATCTAAGAATCACGATCACCCTCCTAAGATTGTTGGTATGATTAATGGTTTGGTTTGTTTAGCTTTCGATGGAACTGATTTGTTTCTGTGGAATCCAGTTTTGAGAAAATCTAAGCATTTGCCTGATTCAAATGTCACCGTGAACGTGAAACCTCCTCTTAGTTCTGTTAGCTATGGCTTTGGGTATGATGAATCCAATGATGATTATAAGGTCGTTATTTTTCTAACTGTGGATGGCAGTGAAGGTGTCGAGGTTAAGGTTTATAGTCGACAGGCTGATTCGTGGAAGAGAATTGAATATTTGAAGGGTTTTCATCCTATGTTTCATCCTGGAATTTATGTCAATGGCAAGATATATTTGTGGGGCTATGAACCTGGTGGTTGGACTACGCAAGGTAAAAGGAAAATTGTTAGCCTAGATATGGTGAGTGACATGTATGGAGAAGTGCAACTGCCAGATTGCGAACCCACCATTTATGATTGGAGATTGGGAGTGTTAGGTGGTGAACGACCCTTTGTTCTTTGTGATTATTTTAATCGGAAAGTGGATTTGTGGGTAATGGAAGTCCAAGAATCTTGGTATAAATTGTTTTCCATTCCTTATCCAGATTTTTATCCTCAGTCGTCTTTCTCCTATCAACGGGCTTTTTGCATTTTAATTAACGACGAAATTGTTTTGGCAAGTAGGCTTGGTTATGTTGTATACAATTCTAAGCACAAAGAATCTCGGGGGATCGAGCTAGGTTGTTCATCATTATATGAAGCTGGTTCGTATGTTGAAAGCTTGGTTTCGCCCAATTGATCTTGTTTGCAGTGTTCTTCTACATAGCTCTCTCTCTGTCTATATATAGTAGGGGTAAAAACTTTTTTATCTTCTTTTGAATGTAAGTGTTCACTGAACCTTTGCCCTCTTCTTTAAGTATCTAATATGTTGAATTTTCATTTAAGTTGCCATTTAATCAAACATTTTCCTGCAGCATGATATTATGTTTGCACTTTGCTCCCTTATTATTGTTTGTGAGGATATATCTATACAGACTATACTAATAATTTGGTGTGAAATATTTTTTATGCATTCATCGCGATTTTGACTTTCCATGGGCATTTAGTTTTAGTTGTTTAGAACATGAAAGGCATTGTTATATGTTTGAGGATTAGTGACTGATCTGACTGATACTTGTCACAGAAGCTAAAACCAAATGAAACAATAGTTCATCCTCAGAGAACCGTTGGCAATTGGTTCCTACACATAGATATTGTCTATAAACGTTCATTAAGAATATTCATGCCAAGATTTTGTGAATATGGTGACGATAAAACACTTATAAATTGAATCTTTTTAAGATGCCCCTCATCCATTGTTGCATGAGTGTGATCATTACCATTTGTGGGTAATGTACCACATTCCATCAGAACTTGGTGTAAAGTAGTTGCCACATGATGTTTGATGTTCACCCTCCGATGCCTTACTCCCATCGGCAGCAGGTTCTGTATATTGAAATTATATATTAAAAATTACTGCTAGATGCAATAGGGACATCACCTGGGATGATGGTGGGGATCTCTGTTGATCAAGACTACGACCTATTCTTAGGCTAGAATCAGACGCACAAAATATATAGCTTTAGAATTTTCCCTGGGGTTTATGTATGTATTGGCCAACAGTGTTTCCAGAAGATTGGCGGAAGACCATCAGAACCCGATGCTTTAATTTAGTGGCCACAAGATATCATTCCAATTCTCAAGCAATACCCGATGGAGAGAGATGGTATTATTAAGCGAGCATAAGAAAGACCAATCCATATCATACGAACATCATCATTGGGGGAGCCATAGACGAACGTGATAAGCCAAAGGTTGCCTGATAGAGGGGTAAATAATACAAGTAGGAAGTTGTTGTTTGTGACAAAATAGGATCTCGAGCTTTACCCGAGAGGAAGTCCAAAAACACCGGATGCCACCCGCAAAACTAGAACATTCGGTAGTCTCAAATCTATAAAAGTGCAAGGACTTCAATGTATGAGTTCCTTTGTTGCTTTAAACACAAGGCTCCAGAATAAAGGGAATCTCCGGATTATTCTTCTGTAAAATGTTTATAAGGGTTAAAAGAAAATTTCCGACGAAGCCGCACACCGACAATTTCATGATCGGGCTAAGTGAGTTCAACAATGAACTGTTTGATGTCTTCGTATCGAGGAGAATCTACCACCCGGCACAACACATGGTGTACTTTATGTTTTTGGCCCATGTAGATCGTTTTTGAGTCATAAGTGTTGCAATGTAATCCATAATTTACATAACGAAAATGCTTTGTCCACAACACATAGAAACAACACATCTTATACCATTAAATCAAGCTGAAGATCAATGCAAGGTAGGAGTTTCATTTATTACAGGGAAAACAGAAAGTAGTACTAATAAACAAGTAAAAAATGCTTTGAATTTCAAAGAGGAGGCAAAAGGCCATTCCTCTTGGCCATTTCATAAAGGGCAATGGCCGTAAGAGTTTTCGCATCAGCCGTTGTCTGCCAAAGCTTGTGATAAGGAACTACATGCACTTTAATCAGCTCGCCATGATCTCGAAGGCCCGTCTCTTTTCCTTGCAACTGTGTGATCACCTCTTTACTCACATCCCTCCGGCAAAAGAACAGTTTGATTTCCTCGTCACACCCACCCGGTGAAGGGAAAACCGTGCACCCTGTTGACGGGTCAAGAAAACCAGTGAGATCAACCATGTCTTCATCCGCTTTCAACTTTATCCCCGTCTCTTCCTCCACCTCACGAATAGCGGTTCCAAGAAAGTCTCCATTGTCATCATCCATCATTCCAGCTGGCAATTCAAGAATCAGCCTCCCAACAGGGACCCTAACCTGCTCCGTGAGCACGGCGTATGTTTCACCTTCAGAGTCTAATAGGATTAGCACTGCAACGGCTGCACCCCGCGCAAATACAATGCCTGGAACGTTCTGCCCGGTTTTTTTGTCGATGATATCTGCTTTAAATTTCAGAAAACCAACACGTTTCCCGAACATATCTACACCCTGAATTACAACTTGCTTTAATAACATGTCTCCATTAACCAGAAGACCTTTCTCAGCTTGTATATTCTTCAACCATTGCTTGAATAACGAGGAGTCGAGAGCATTCCGAAGCTCGGTATTTGAGACACCGACAGCGGCGATGACGTTGACGGGCAGGTTTGGTTGACAAGATAGGTTGACGGTAAGAGCGTCGGTCGACATTTTGGCTGAGTTAACAAATAGTAGTTTACTCCTCTGAGTACGTCCTTGAAGCAGAAAGGTCGGAGTCAGGAATCGTTTTCCGGGTAGGCTAGAATGAAACTTTTGATAATGTTATTTTCCCCTCTCAAGATTCAATAAAACTCCTATGAGGTAGGAAATGAAAAATATGCAGTAGGTGTTTTTTTTTCTTAAAGAAAATCATTTCTGACTTACTGATCAAACATGCCGTGTATCAAATTGGCCATAAAACACAGGACGAGCCCTCAAAAAAAAAAAAAAAAACACAGAACGCTTAAGTAAAAAATAAAAATAAAAAAAAAAAAAAGAAAAAGGGAAGAAAAAAACGTGCATTTGTAGAAAGCAATAAGCATGTATTCAATAATATCAAAATTCTGCAACAAAAAGAACTCTTCAATCAAATATCAACACTCAACAATTTAGTTATGGATAAATAGAAGAAAAACAAGAATCAAACATAAACATTCAACAAAAATAAATTTCGTTAGTGAAAAAATAAAAGAAAAGCGAAACAAGAATCCTGCTAATTTCTCAACGAAATTGATTTAAAAAAAAAATAATGATATAAATTACTTACAAAGATGTAAATAAAATGGAAATCGAAAGCGCCGTCATCTGTCAGTGAAAGCTGCCGTCCGTCCGAAGGCGGTTATGGCTTGAAAATGAAGCAGCTGGCCTGGCGTCCGTTCTTTCCCTTTCCCTCTTCATTTTTTTATTTATTTATTTTATTTGATAACAGTAAAGGTATCTTCTCAAAAAAAAAAAAAAAAAAAAAAAAAAAAAAAAAAAAAAAAAGTACGCAGCTGCTTGTTGTATATGTCTGTATTTATTTTTATGTCACGTCAGAGATGATATTTTTATTTAAATAGCACGTGCAAAATTACACGAGTTCAAGTAAATTTACACGGGCTCAACACAAAAACACGTTCACGGTGCTGGAAATCGTCAATTAATAAATCTAGGTTTTTCTCTCTAATGACAACCTGCACAAACTTCAAGAACAATAAAAAAAACAAAGAACAATAAACGATGGGGTGATTTACGGCGATTTAGACTGTACTTGTGGTGATACTTCTCAAACTTCTTACGTATCCAATATATCAATTGGAATCAAGTCTTTGTAGTTCATTAGGGGTTGTTTATATAGAGGGGCTTGTGCCTAGAGTTGCGTGTGGCGTGTCCAAGGTGGACTCTGATTGTCAGTTCTTCATATGATGTATATAATATTTGTTGCTTTTAGTGAATTTTTTAGCATGAATTATTTGTGGGATCTCTGAAATTTACCTTTTTTTTAGTGTGTCTGGGTTGGTGTATGTGTGTCTTTTACCGGGGCACCACACTACCCGTGCCTCACATCGAATTGACCTTCAAAAAGTCGATTCTTCGATTCGTTGGTGCGCATGTTGTGTGGTGTATGGTAAATTCGTGGGGTACAAATAAATCTAGCGATAATGTCGATGAGAGTATTACAAGATCCTCTTCTCGGACCTGATTGTAAAGCCATGTCTGAACAAAGGGCCTGTTGATGACAGATTCTTGATTATATTGTTCTTGATGGTGGAACGTTTACGAAGAAACTCTACTTGAAAACCGTACATATAAGTATTGTAGGAGCCCGAACGCAATTAAAATAATTAACACGAATTAAACAACAATTTTATTGAAAATAAAACGAATTACAAATGAAATATACTAAAATAAAAGTGGATACAATAACTCCGAGACGAGTAGGACACTCTGTCCTTAAGACAAATTTGGTCCGGTGTGTACCCCGGTTAAAACCAATTGTCTCCCAGGATAACTCGGATTACTGATTCGTATAGAGGTACTTCTTACACGAACCTTCAACGAACTCTTCTAGTGCTCAGAATCTCTTCTTCAAACTCGTATGCAACTACGTCAGAACTATATGAATGTATGAAGCTTTCTGGTGTTGTATTTCGAATGTGTGTGTATAGCTTCAATCCATATGGAGGCTATATATAGGAGAGGGCTGGGCTGGAATGAATTAATTACGCCGTTTCATCGATTACGACAATGAATTACCATAACTCATCTTAATTACAAACCGTTTCATCGATTCTGACAATGAATTAACCATTAATTATTGCTTTGAACCGAACTATGTTGGATAACCGAACCGAGCCGAACTCAATCTTCAAACTCAATCGAATGTTTATGAAGCTGGACCAAACCCAATTAACTTTTGTATAAAAAGTTTAACACGAGCCGGGCCTGGGGCCTCGAGCCCATTCCCCAAAGCCCAAAGACCAAGACCAAGACCAAGGTCAACGGTCAACGGTCAACGGTCAACGGTCAACGGTCAACGGGCTCGGGCACGGGCACGGGCTCGGGCGGGCGGCGGCGGCGCGCGCGCGCGTGTGGCCATTTTAGCAGAACGTCTGACTGCTAAAACCAACCCGCTATCTCTCCTTCTTCTAGGAGCTTATACCACATATAACATTCTTCCCACATATATCGGAAAACATTTCTCTCTTTTTCCAATGTGGTACATAGTTTAGTTGAATACTCTTCAACTTCCACTTCCAACAAAAGTTCTTTCAAACACCCGACTTCAAGCGTTAATTTCTCATTCACTCGTACTCCGAATTGAATGATTCTAAATCCCGAATTCATCTACGACTTACGTAGTTTTCGAATTATCAAAACATAGTATATATTCTATACAAGAATATAATCAAATTAAGCTTGCAAAGTCGTTCGAATAAAATGATTATAAAATCATTTTTATTCACTTTAATTCAATTCCACTATTTTCTCCAACAATCCCCCACATGAATGGAAATTAATGCAAATGCGGACACGAAGAGATTCGACGAGAAAAACATTGCATCGGGAGAGGTAGCTTCGGCTTTGAACCCGCCCTAGTGAAGTACTATCGGATCTACTCGGCTAATCGGTGAACTTAAGTCTTGAGCTGTTCGGCCTTTAGTGTAGAACCGGACAATAGCACTCACACAATATTTCCCTTAGCACCGTACTTGGTTCTCATGACCGGATTCATTTTGGCCCCGAATCACACCTGGTTTCGAGAAAGTGCTTTAGAGAATTCTAGCCTCGAATTCTCATAGAAGCGGCCCCACTTCGCACTTACATAGGTGACCTCCTATCAAGAGTATTCGCCATACCCCACTCGAATTTAATCAAGTTATAGGAATCATTAAAAGTTTTCACTTAACCTTCACACTCCGGCGGACAACACTTTTATTCACGAGAATGGGAAAGTGTTCATCGACAACTTCATAACTTAGTTGTCCCCTTGAACCAAGATCTTGGGATCTCCAAAGTCAACATGGTAGGGTTACCATTACAAAACTTAACTTTCAATAGGCTTAAGTCCCATTCCGAGTGTCAAAATTGACATCTGATCTCTAGGTAAACCTTTAGTAAGCGGATCCGCAAGATTCTCCTTCGATTTTACATAATCGATGGAAATCACACCACTAGAGATCAAGTGTTTAACGGTATTATGTCGTCGACGTATGTGTCTAGACTTACCATTATACATACTATTTTGTGCTCGGTGTATAGCCGATTGACTATCACTGTGTATGCTAATAGGAGCAATCGGTTTTGTCCAACAAGGAATGTCCTCTAGGAAATTTCGAAGCCACTCTGCTTCTTCCCCGGCTTTGTCCAAGTGCAATAAACTCGGCTTCCATTGTGGAACGAGATATGCATGTCCGCTTTGTGGACTTCCGGGACACCGCAAAGACCACCAATCATAAAGATATATCCGGTTGTGGATTTTGACTCTTTAGAATCGAAATCCAGTTTGCATCACAAGTATCCTTCTAATACCGCCGGATATCTTGTGTAACGTAATCCTGTGTTCATTGTATATTTCAAGTACCCGAGTACTCTCATCGGCGCTTTCCAATGATCCTCACCGGGATTACTTGTAAACCGCGCTTAGTTTGTTCACAAGACACGCAACATCGGTCTAGTACGGTTGGTTATGTACATTAGACACCCTATAATCGTGAATATTTCAACCGAGACACAGGCTCACCCTTATTTTTGACCAAGTGAAGACTTAAGTCAATGGGTGTTTTCATAGGACTTTCATCAAAAACATTGAATCTCCTCGAACGGATTCAATGTAGTGAGACCGTGATAATACTAGTCCCTCGATATTACGGAGATTTTAATCCCCAAAATTACATCTCGCTTGTCCCATATCCTTCATATCAAAATTGCGTGACAAAGAACTTTTTGGTATTCATGATGATATCATGAGTACTTCCCATAATCGCATATCATCAACATATAAACACACTAACACATAAGCATTAGGTGTTTGTTTGATGTAGACGCATTTGTCACACTCGTTAATTTTAAACCCATTAGATAGCATAGTTTGATCAAACTTTAGATGCCATTGTTTGGGTGCCTGTTTCGATCCATACAAAGACTTAACGAGTCTACACACCTTGTGCTCTTGCCCCGGAACCACAAACCCCTCGGGTTGTTCCATGTATATCTCTTCTTCTAATTCACCATTTAGAAATGCAGTTTTAACATCCATTTGATGGATCTCCAAGTTATAGACTGCTAAGAAGAGCAATAAGAACCCTTATAGAAGTGATTCTCGTTATCGGTGAATAAGTATCAAAGAAGTCAAGACCTTCCTTTTGTCGATAACCCTTGGCTACCAACCCGGCCTTATACTTATCAATAGATCCATCAACCTTAAGCTTCTTTTTGAAAATCCACTTACACCCGAGTGCTTTACTTCCCGGTGGAATGTCAACCAATTCCCAAGTGTGATTTTGCATAATAGAATCTATTTCACTATTAATAGCTTCTTTCCAGAAAGGTGCTTCTGGATTAGACATAGCCTCGGCATATGTCCTTGGAGTATTTTCTACCATGTAGGTTAGAAAATCTGGCCCAAAAGACGTTGAAGTCCTAGCCCTCTTACTCCTTCGAGGTTCCACTTCCTCGTTTTCTGGAGTACTATCCCCCACATTTTCGTGTACTCTCTTATTTGAGTCTTCATTGTGTCTTTCTTTATGTGGAAAGACATCCTCAAAAAACACCGCATTTCTTGACTCCATGACTGTGTTTACATGCACATCAGGATTGTCAGATTTGTGCACAAGAAATCTATATGCACTACTGTTATGAGCATACCCAATAAATATGCAATCTATCGTTTTTGGCCCAATCTTAATCTGTTTAGGCTTAGGCACTTCCACCTTTGCTAAACACCCCCACACTTTCAAGTATTTATAACTTGGTTTGTGGCCTTTCCACATCTCATATGGAGTTTTATCCATCTTTTTAGACGGAATCCCGTTGAGAATTGTATTGGCGGAGAGAAGGGCCTCCCCCACAAGTTCGAGGTAACCCGAACTAATCAACATAGCATTCATCATCTCTTTCGAGTACGGTTTTTGCGTTCAAGCAATTCCGTTAGATTGAGGTGCATATGGAGCAAGTAGTTTGATGAATAATGCCCGAATCTAGACATATTCTTTCAAATGGCGATTCATACTCTCCACCTCTATCACTACGAACCTTCTTGATTCGTCTCGCTAAGTTGATTCTCAACTTCATTCTTATAATTTTTGAATGCCTCGATAGCCTCATCTTTGCTACTTAGCAAATATACATAACGATACCTTGTACAATCATCGATAAAAGTTACAAAATACTTTTTACCGCCTCTCGATTGCACAAACTTTAAGTCACACAAATCGGTGTGAATTAATTCTAACGGTTCGTGTTTCTTTCCACGGATGGAAACGGCGCTTTAGTCATTTTAGCTTCAACACGGACTTGGCATTTTTCGGTTTGATTAACTTTTAGTTTAGGTAATAAATCCAAATTCATCATTCTTTGAATTGATTTATTATTAACGTGTCCTAAACGATTATGCCATAAAGTACAAGACTCAATCAAGTACGCAGTAAGTAGATGCATTTTTATTAGCCTCATCTGGGCACAACATTCTTTGGCATAATAGCCATTACATTGAGTTTAAATAAACCCTCGGTAAAATAACCTTTACCCACATACATATCATTTTTGGTCAAAATGACCTTGTCATTACCAAATGAAAGTTTAAAACCATTCTTATTCAAAGATACCACCGGATATCGATTTGCGTATGTCGGGAACATGGAGAACATTTGTGAGGGTCGGGCTTCTTTCCCGAAGTCATCTTCGAGAATCACATTTCCAGTTCGAATGGTTGACCGAGCGAGTTGCCCATCCACAAACCTTCTCACCATTTCCGGCCTTGTAGGTTGAGAAGACATCACGATCGGCGCGAGACATGTTTAGTGGCCCCGGTGTCCACAAACCATTGTCTCGGATTACCCACAATGTTGCACTCTGTCACCATTGCGCGAGAGATTGTCATCATCCTCGTTTCGGCCATATGAGCCTTATGGTTGTAAGGCTTCTTTGATCGGCAGTCCGCAGCACGGTGCCCTTGTTTGCCACAGTTGTGACACTTGCCATTAAACTTGAATGGCGCTGGCTTATCCCCTGTCGGCTTCCTTGAATTACAAATGAAATATACTAAAATAAAAGTGGATACAATAACTCCGAGACGAGTAGGACACTCTGTCCTTAAGACAAATTTGGTCCGGTGTGTACCCCGGTTAAAACCAATTGTCTCCCAGGATAACTCGGATTACTGATTCGTATAGAGGTACTTCTTACACGAACCTTCAACGAACTCTTCTAGTGCTCAGAATCTCTTCTTCAAACTCGTATGCAACTACGTCGAACTATATGAATGTATGAAGCTTTTCGGTGTTGTATTTCGAATGTGTGTGTATAGCTTCAATCCATATGGAGGCTATATATAGGAGAGAGGGGGGGTGGAATGAATTAATTACGGCCGTTTCATCGATTCTGACAATGAATTACCATAACTCATCTTAATTACGGCCGTTTCATCGATTCTGCAATGAATTAACCATTAATTATTGCTTTGAACCGAACTATGTTGGATAACCGAACCGAGCTGAACTCAATCTTCAGCTCAATCAGAATGTTTATGAACTGGACCAAACCCAATTAACTTTTGTATAAAAAGTTTAACACAGGCCTGGGCCTAGGGCCTTCAGGCCCATTCCCCAAAGCCCAAAGCCCAAAGACCAAGACCAAGACCAAGACCAACGGTCAACGGTCAACGGTCAACGGTCAACGGTCAACGGTCAACGGGCTCGGGCTCGGGCACGGGCTCGGGCTCGGGCGGGCGGCGGCGGCGCGCGCGCGCGTGTGGCCATTTTAGCAGAACGTCCGACCGCTAAAACCAACCCGCTATCTCTCCTTCTTCTAGGAGCTTATACCACATATAACAATTCTTCCCCCATAAATACTGGAAAACATTTCTCTCTTTTTCCAATGTGGTACATAGTTTAGTTGAATACTCTTCAACTTCCACTTCCAACAAAAGTTCTTTCAAACACCCGACTTCAAGCGTTAATTTCTCATTCACTCGTACTCCGAATTGAATGATTCTAAATCCTGAATTCATCTACGACTTACGTAGTTTTCAGAATTATCAAAACATAGTATATATTCTATACAAGAATATAATCAAATTAAGCTTGCAAAGTCGTCTGAATAAAATGATTATAAAATCATTTTTATTCACTTTAATTCAATTCCACTATTTTCTCCAACAAGTATAACCGTTTGGTATTCATTTTTCGAGGGTGAAGTTGGTGATATATTTTACTTGAACCGTCTTTTGTAGGTATCTGGATATGCTTCCAACCACTTATGAAAGCCCACATTGGTTTTCTGAAGAAGAATTTTTGGAACTAAAGGGTACTTCTTTGTATAAAGCAACTGAATTGCAGGTACATTTTTCTAACTTTTGAAAGTTTTTCCGTATAGAATCCGATATGCTATGGAATCGCCTTGATTCGTGTTTCCGCCTCTATTGAAGGTAGAGTATGTAAAGGTGCTCTCTTGATGAAATATCCATTGCCGATTCGAGCCTTCAATTCACGAGATTCGCAACCACTATTCCCCGATGGCATGACGTTTCATTTATCTCTCGCACATGTTCAAAATCAAGGGTTGACCTTTCGAGTTGATGGTTATTTCGGTGGAAGTCTCTCGTCCTATTACATAGCTTTTGAGTTTTTATAAGGTTGAACCTTATTACAGGTTATCATTTTGGTCTTTTGCAGGTGGGCTCTGTCCTTTGTAGTTTGTACTAGCACTAATGTCCTCTTCTTTTGGATGATTTCTTTGCACAATTTTTCGATGTGAATTAGCAATGATATATCTACCAATATGAATATCAATGCTTGGAATATGTGTATTTGCATTTTGAATATGTTGGCAGAGTATCATTTGTGATGTTATAGAGACTTCTCTCTTTACGTCTAAGGACTTTTGTGTGCACATATTTTTGCATTGTAGTGATGGAAGATTTTAAAATGCATGCCAAGCGAGCTTGGCATATATTTTTAAATGTTGCTTTGTATGTGTATATTGAAGTATCGTAATCTCGCTCTCTTGAGTCAACTTTCTAGGCATTTTCACCCTTTCCGGCCTTTTCGTTTTCCCGATTTTGACAAAGCATTTTGTCTTTGGTAATTTTCGGGATGATGCTCCTGCGGTACTCGATGACGATGATGATGACATCGACCTTTTTGGTGACGAGACGAGAGGAGGAAAAGGCGGCGGTGGAGGCCGGTCTGCTATAGAACCGACCAAGAAGAAAGAGAGTGAGTTTCTTCACATGCTTTGTGATTTGTGTATTCATAATTTGTGTTCTAGGTCTTCCCATAAAATTAGGTATGCTTGAAGTAAATGAGTCAATCTTGTGGATATCGTTTTACCCATAGGGGTCTCCGGTTTGTACCGATTATAAGTGTTGGTTTTTCTGCTTTAGTGATTTCTCTGCATCGTCATTTTCTTGGTAGAAAATTCTCAAACTTTGTATGTAACGCGTTGGCCCTTCATTCTACCCCTTTCTTTTTTAATTGCAGAGCGATTTTGGGATTCTGTTTCGCCAGTCTAGAGTTAATTTTACGAATTTAGTTTGGAAGAATGATATCCCGGCAATTTCGTGGGTACCAAAGGGTGCATTAAAATCGATGTTCTGTAGAAGTTGATCCTCCTTCAAAGGAAGAGATTGAAGAGATATTGAAAAACAGCGTTGAAGGGATAATGTATGTTCTAAATTAGTAAGTGCATTTTTTGGTTCTGGGCAAAAGCAATAATCCTCAATAGTGTATTGCTGCTGCACATTTAACTTAGGAGTCCTTTTAATCATTACCAGTTACCATTGATCCTACCTTTTCATGATTTTCGTTTTTAGCTTATTCTTAGGGATGCATTTTGGCATGTTGTAAAGGGAGACCTTCATTTTTGTGGTGATAGAAGTACGTGTGGTTGTATAATTTTGAAGCTTATTGGTTTTCGCAGCGGGGATGATGAAGACGAAGACGATGAAGAAGTTATAGATGCTGATACATCTAATCAAGATGATGATGTTGCGGAAGCACTTGCTGCCACAGGTGCTCTTGGAAAAGGTTCTGTGGGTAAAGACCTTGACACTGATAGCATGGCAGATGCCTCGAAGGAACTGAATATGGACGACTATGATGACGAAGATGATGGTATGTCTTCGTCTACTTATAAATACTTGTGTATCTTTTCATCCAATGCAAGTTCTTCCTTTTTCTCTCAGCCTCGTCTAGCCATTTGCTGAATACGGTGTTTGTGTGATATATTCCAGTTCAACTTAAGCTACAAGAAGTGGCATTTGTAATTTCACTTCTTTACAGATGAACTAGGTTGAAATAGCATTCTTGGGTGCATATTAGCTGTATAGTTTAGATTTTATTTATCGTTTTCCGGTTATTGTATTGTGAACTTTTTCATGTGAGCTCACTGTCATTGATATCAGGCATAGAGCTTTTTGATTCAGCCTCAAGACTCCAGAATTACTATTACCCAAGCAATGATATGGATCCGTATCTAAAAGATAAGGTTATACATTTATGATTTTTTTTAAACCATAATGCACACTAACATGTTGCGTTATCTGTGCCTTTTATAGATAAAGAAGAGAGGGGAAAGTGAGGACAATGCTACAAGAAACATCCGAGCCTGACCGTTGTAACAAGGAGAAAAGGCCACACGATGCCACAGATCCCGGGCCAATAAAGAAGGTGAAGTTGGAATTCCCAGAAACTCCATCACCATTGCAACTACGTAAATCAGGATAGGCTGACCAAACCAATGGCAATCTTTGCCAAATAACTAAAGCCTTAAGAATGTCTTACTAAACAGGGTCTTCACATTAATCGCATCACAAACAAACCGGCCTAAATGACCGCCTGAGATAAACTTAAAAAAGACAGGGCCCACCGTGCAACGCACGGTACGCCTGTCTAGTGTTAGGGTAAAGCAAAAAGAGGAAAACGACAATTTAGTAGTAGTAGTTATGCAAATTTAGTAAGTGAACCTAATATATGATAAGAATGTTTCGTTTTCGAACAGTAAAGTACTGCATGTTTTCTAGTTATTACAACTAAAGTCAATTTTTGGGACAAATTGTTTCCCTTCGTATTTTCTTTGATCTAATAAATATGGATGATCTGGGACAGATGTATTTTTTTTTATATGTATCTGAGTTTATGTCTGTAATTTTATGTTCAAGACTATATCTTGTACATAGCTTGCCTGGTTTACATTACTGTGAACAAGAATTAAAGTGGTTAAGTGATGGGAGTCAATATTACGTGACTCCGGTGCATTATTTATCCCCGATTATCACATTTTCAGCACATTTTTGGGTGACTTAGACCATTTTCGGGGTGATATCGTGAGCTCATGGCACGGGGAATGAATCCGTTACTTTGTTGGATTCTTTCCCCTTTTTAGTTGATATTGATCCCATTCCCGAGCACTTTTACCCTCCGGAATTGTTTGTATGTTTTTGGTCATGTGTGATGTTATAGGGTATCAGTGTCTCGAGGACCCGGAAGGCGATGATTTATGGTAAAAAGCATAACCGAGGCAAGAGAAGAGATCAAAGGAGGAAAAAGTGGAGTTTTGGGGCAACAGGAGTCCAAACGCACGTTTGAACCCCTCAAACGTGCGTTCAAAGAGGCAAAAGTTGATACAGAGTTGAACCCCTCCAAACGCACGGTTAAAACCATCCTAAATGTGCGTTCCAAGTATGCCAAACGCACGTTCGACCCACCCTAAACGTGCGTTCAAGATGAAGAACATTCAAGTCCCTGCCCAGAAACGAAGCAGAACGCACGTTTGAATCAATCCAAATGTGCGTTTGAAGAAGCCAAACGCCAGTTCCAGCCTCCAAACGTGCGTTTGGCCCAGTTTTCTGCAGATTTTCTCCCCAACTATAAATACCCCCCTTAGGCTATTTCTTGGACACCAATTACTTTCTTAGCAAAACTCTACCCATTTCTTAGCTCGATTTTTGTAATAGCTTAGAATACTTTCTCTTAGCTTACATCAACATAATATTAGCTTAATATTTCCATTTCTTAGCTTAGATTTTCATTCCAAACACTAAGAGACCACCTTTTAATTACTTCTTTATTTTGTACTTTTTGGATCTAATCTCGAATTTCTGCAATTTGATGGTAAATTTCTCCTTTCTTTTACTTGTTATGGCTTTTATTTACCGTCTTGTGTATGTTTTAACTAGTATAATGAGTAGCTAAACCCTTTTCATAGTCGAATCATGTGAAATTTGGTGAAATCACCCTTTGGGGGATGAAGTTGGGAGTGGGTAGTGCTTTTTATTGTTGTATCTTGCTTGTTTCATGTCTTAGAACTTGTTATAACAGATTTGGACTAGATTGATCACCTAGGTCAAAATCACACACATCACTCTTGAGAGTTGTTCAGATGGAGGGGTGTGGGAAAAGGGTTCTAAGATCACTTCTTAGAGTGAGGTTACTCGTTTTAACGTTTAAGCGGCTATAGTGCGTAACATGCCTTGTGAGTGAATCTTCCTTAGGGAAGGATCGTTTACATGGCATAAGGTGTTGGGGAAGAGTTGTTCAGACCTTAGCACCGGGTTTAGGAGTACGCACCCGTGAAATTGAATGCAAGAGTTCATTCGTTTAATGCACACTCCCGGTTTTGTCATTCCTTGGGGTGAAACTAGCTATTTTGATAATGGTTCGGCTATGTCCCGTAATCTATCTTTAAAACCTAGTAGTTTAATCTTCTTTCTTTCTTTTCTATCTTTAGACTCGTTAGTAAGAATCACTTTAGTGTCGTTGCAGTAAACAAGCACTTTAAAAAGATTGACCACCTAGACTAAGTTCCACGTTCACTTTGGTACTTGCAAACACTTTTCCCTTGGGTTCGACCTCGTACTCCTGTAGCTATTCTAGCAATCGATCCGGTACATTGCCGGTTAGAGAGTTAGTTTACCCACGGTTTCGAGTCTTTACAAATTGTTTTTGAAGGGTGAATCGTAGCTCGATCAAAATGGCGCCGTTGCCGGGGAAATGTGTGCTATTTGTGATATCTTGCAAGTGAACCGAAAGCTTAGGCCTAGGTTGTTTTTTTTTTCTTCTTGATGATGGCTTTTTGTTGAAAAGTCACACCACCTATTGCGGTGGTGGTGGTGACTAGATACCGTGATTGTGTTCTTGTTGTTTTCTGAGATCTTGCAGCTTGAGCTTAAATTGATGGATTTTTCAATCAATACTACTCACCCGAACAACAATACCCCTACCAACCTCGGGCACCGAACAATGTTATCAACAACGAGTTCATGCCTCACCTCGGATATCAACGACGAGTAACCAAGGTTCATGGGCTTATCAGTGCCCTAGTGCATGCCAAAGTCAAAATTATGGTTATTCAAGTTATGAGCCACAACATTATGAGGGTTGTCCGAACCCTAGTGCTTATCAGGATTATGGTGTTCATACTCAACGCGTTGATAGCTTCACCCAGATTCAGCCACTTGATCAGAGTCTGGCATGGCAAGAAGCCTACTACTCACCTCCAATGAATCAAAGCCGTATGATCGGTTTCCCCCATGCCACAAGAAGGCTTCACCGACATTCAAATTGAGCAGTTGATTCAATTGAACGAGAGTTTGATTCAAATGAACAAGGATATGCAAGAGTTCAATAGAAGCTTTGACTCCGACATAAGAAATCTTGAAGACGGGATGGGGCAATTGATTGAAAAGAGGAGGCATGAGAAAGAGGAAGAGACATGTGCAATAGAGGTGGTCCGGGATGATGATGTTATCACTGAAAAAGTTCAGGTTGAGAGTGAGGTTGATGATTCAGTTTGCTATGATGAGATTTCTGAGCCATATAGTGAGTTGGGATTGCTCATAGTGCCACCTCCAATTGCGATATTTGATTATGGCAGGTTTCACATTCTACCTACTACACCTTCACCCCTTGAGATGAAAATTGATGAAACCTTGGTGGAGTGTGTGGTGGAACCGACCATTGTTATGACTGAGCAAGAATTCTTTGGTGATGAGAATAGCTCGTTTTGGGATGAAGAGGAAGTGCAAGATTTGGAGATGGAAGAGGTGCAAATTTTATCTACTACACCGCCTCCCGAAGAAATGCAAAATGATGACTTCGAAGGGTGTATGATAGATTTGAGCACACTGTTTGATGAGACAGAATTAGAGTCGGAAGAGAAACTGGGATCGCCCATTTCACCCTCACTCCCAATTGAAGTAAATGAAGATGTCATTATGAAGAGTGTGGTGAAATCGTATGAGACTGAAGAGCCATCTATGGTAGAGTTACCGGGAGAATTGGAGATTATTAGCATGCCGGTCCCGGATTATTACACTCTTCCACCTCGTGTTGATGAGTATTATGCGATCGATTTTGTGTACTCACCGGTAGATGGAGCTCATTAAATTTGTAAATGGGGACAACTACCATGGAATGGCAATTAAAAGAAGAAGGTGATGAGAGATTTTGACAAAAGAGGATTCCCGAGTTGGGAAGAGGTAACATCGAGGGCCATGAGAGGTAAGTTTCTAGTGAACTCGGTTTCCGTGATGCTTGTTATTTTTAGTCTTCTTGAGTTGTTGATCTTTTTGAGCTCGGATTTTGGTTGATGTCTTTGGTGATACTTGTTTGAAATAAAATATTTGAATTGTTGTTTTGAGTCTTTTGAGGTATGAGTCCGTTTAGTGCCACTACGTCGATGCTAACGACGTTAAACAAAGCACTTCTACCTTTTCTCGCCTGTGCCAATAGTATAACTTTGAAAAAATTGGCACCGTATAAGTCATCTTGTCGAGCCAACGACGTAAAACAAAGGCGCTTGGGGGAGGCAACCCACCTTTTTGGTAGTAATAATGTGTTTGGAGTGGTCTTTGGGTGCAAGAGGGGAGAGTTTTGTCTTAAAAGAGAAGTTGGGAAGAGAATTTCCTTTTGGTTCCGGCTCTTGTACGTAGACGGGGATGTTTTTATGTGAGCCTCTGTGGCCTTATTTTATGCATGGATGCTCTGTGTTTCTTTTGATTATCTTTACATCCAGTGCGATTCCCGTCTAGTATTGTTGATATGCTTTGATACTTTGTTTGTGGCATGGCTTCTATTTTTATATATCTCGTATCTATCACCATCTTTTGGCACGTGGATTTTTCCCGTGCATGTGTTTTTCCTTGGTTCTTGTTTCTATGGTTTTAGATACTCAAGATGGAGCTTACTAGAAGATGTCACGTGGGCTATGAGTGCGCCTTTCTGTCGGGTTTTTGGTCAAACAGCTAAATCTTTTACTCTTTCTATCTCTCACACACTGAGGACAGTGTTTCGTTTAAGTGTGGGGTGGGAGACTTAGCCGTTTTCTTGGTTTTGTTGTTAAATGTGCTTGACTTGTGGTATGCTTAGCCTATGACCGGGCTCGAGTCGATTTTTGGGTAATTTTTAAAAAATTTCAAGGGTTTGTAACACCGTGTTGTGTGTGTTATTCTCACATTTGAGTGGTGATCACCTTAGTAAGACCCTGAACGTGTACAGTGCGGTTTGATATTATCTTGAGAATGGAGATTATTAATTTCACGTAAGCTACACTTTGTGCACAATTTGATTGCTACCACCTCACATACCACTAGTCTCGAGGCGAAATAGAAAGGTTCACCTAAGTAGGATACGGGATGACGGTCATGGCGTCTCTTTGACCAACCATAGCCAAATAAGCCTTATCCCAACATTAAACCTTCGTAGCCCCTCTCAGCCTTGATAGAATGGTCTGACCACCATTCGTTTTATAGCCGTATTGTTACTTAGTCAGAAACCTACCTTGAGCCGTAATTTTGGTCACATTTCCTTCATTTATACCCTACGAGTGGACTTAGTCTTTTGTTAAGACACATTTGCTAAGGCAAGTGTGGGGTGGGGGAAAGGATGTCTTGTGATGGGTTGGTGTTTTCTTGGTTTGGAGCTATAAGGAGAAGGGGAGCTCGTTGGGCCTAGTGTTTGGGTTTGGCCCAAAAAGAAAAGAAAAATCTGTGAAATTTCTTCCCTCTTCCAAAAAAAAAAAAATTTCATTCAAAGTTCAAAATAAATTAGCTCTCGTTGAATAAAAAAAAAGTTTGGAGAAGATTGGAATAAAGGGTTGAAATCAAAGGAATGAGATCAAAAGTTATCTTTATGATGTTAGGGGTTGGGATAGTGAGATAGGTGCTAATGTACTCGATCTCGCCTCATGACACTTGAAACATAGTTGATTGTGGCAATGAGTTCGGGTGTGTTGGTATCCTATGGTTCCCTAAGTGTTATATTGATCAAAAAGGAGCTTGGGTGGTTTGTATGATAGAAATAAGGTGGTACACTTGTTGATTAAGTTCACTTGTACTTCTTTTTCTCCAGTTCCCAAATTATCCCTTTCGATTAACCGAAATTACCCTAGCCTAACGTTATAACCCTTCAAGTCCTACCCGATTGTGTCCAAACTTAGTGACCTTGATTAGTGGAGAGACTAGTGAGTATGAAACAGTTGGCAGACTTTTGGTCGGGATTCAAGCCCCGACAATCATTTTGAGCACTTGGCTTTAGCTTGGCACCACACACACTCCATTTTCTTGATAATGTTATACCGGTGTGTATATGTTGGTATGTCTTACTTTGTGGTTACCTCGAGAGTGTGAGTAGTAGCACCTACATCACAAAGTTGAATCCCTTGGTTGGTTTTAAAACGCCTAATTTACTCGAGGGCGAGCAAAGGCTAAGTGTGGGGTGGTTGATGGGAGTCAACTTTACGTGACTCCGGTGCATTATTTATCCCCGATTATCACATTTTCAGCACATTTTTGGGTGACTTAGACCATTTTCGGGGTGATATCGTGAGCTCATGGCACGGGGAATGAATCTGTTACTTTGTTGGATTGTTTCCCCTTTTTAGTTGATATTGATCCCATTCCCGAGAACTTTTACCCTCCGGAATTGTTTGTATGTTTTTGGTCATGTGTGATGTTATAGCGTATCAGTGTCTCGAGGACCCGGAAGGCGATGATTTATGGTAAAAAGCATAACCGAGGCAAGAGAAGAGATCAAAGGAGGAAAAGTGGAGTTTTGGGGCAACAGGAGTCCAAACGCACGTTTGAACCCCTCAAACGTGCGTTCAAAGAGGCAAAAGTTGATACAGAGTTGAACCCCTCCAAACGCACGGTTAAAACCATCCTAAACGTGCGTTCCAATTCCGCCAAACGCCCGTTCGACCCACCCTAAACTTGCGTTCAAGATGAAGAACATTCAAGTCCCTGCCCAGAAACGAAGCGAACGCACGTTTGAATCAATCCAAACGTGCGTTTGAAGAAGCCAAACGCCAGTTCCAGCCTCCAAACGTGCGTTTGGGCTAGTTTTCTGCAGATTTTCTCCCCAACTATAAATACCCCCCTTCGGCTATTTCTTGGACACCAATTACTTTCTTAGCAAAACTCTACCGATTTCTTAGCTCGATTTTTGTAATAGCTTAGAATACTTTCTCTTAGCTTACATCAACATAATATTAGCTTAATATTTCCATTTCTTAGCTTAGATTTTCATTTCAAACACTAAGAGACCACCTTTTAATTACTTCTTTATTTTGTACTTTTTGGATCTAATCTCGAATTTCTGCAATTTGATGGTAAATTTCTCCTTTCTTTTACTTGTTATGGCTTTTATTTACTGTCTTGTGTATGTTTTAACTAGTATAATGAGTAGCTAAACCCTTTTCATAGTCGAATCATGTGAAATTTGGTGAAATCACCCTTTGGGTGATGAAGTTGGGAGTGGGTAGTGCTTTTTATTGTTGTATCTTGCTTGTTTCATGTCTTAGAACTTGTTATAACAGATTTGGACTAGATTGATCACCTAGGTCAAAATCACACACATCACTCTTGAGAGTTGTTCAGATGGAGAGGTGTGGGAAAAGGGTTCTAGGATCACTTCTTAGAGTGAGGTTACTCGTTTTAACGTTTAAGCGGCTCTAGTGCGTAACATGCCTTGTGAGTGAATCTTCCTTAGGGAAGGATCGTTTACATGGCATAAGGTGTTGGGGAAGATTTGTTCAGACCTTAGCACCGGGTTTAGGAGTACGCACCCGTGAAATTGAAAGCAAGAGTTCATTCGTTTAATGCACACTCCCGGGTTTGTCATTCCTTAAGGTGAAACTAGCTATTTTGATCATGGTTCGGCTATGTCCCGTAATCTATCTTTAAAACCTAGTAGTTTAATCTTCTTTCTTTCTTTTCTATCTTTAGACTCGTTAGTAAGAATCACTTTAGTGTCGTTGCAGTAAATAAGCACTTTAAAAAGATTGACCACCTAGACTAAGTTCCACGTGTTAGTAATACCATCCGCAACGGAAGCAATTTAAGGATCTAGATCTATAAAATACACGCAATAAAATAACTAGATCTATATCTACAAAGGGGTTGTAGATCATACCTCTTGGATCTCAAAATCCAAGTTGAAGAACCGCAATGGAAAGAACGAACAAAGGTGTGAAGAGCACCACGATCTTCCGTACGTGTGATCCAAGCAACTCCCGGTGGAAGGAAATCCTCGTCTCGAATCCTTCCGATATGCTACCCGGAAAATCTCCAAGATTTTCCCCTTAAACCCCTTGGCCGAATTTTATTCCTTCTTCTCTCTAAGAGGAGAAGTCGAATTTCATTGTGTGTCTAAGGTTTGGGAGAACTCTCTTTATATAGGAGAGTAAAACTTAGCCTCCAAGGATTTAATAATTAATACAAAATCAATTATAATAATCCTATTAAATAAAAGATAATCCTATAATATTCTAGAACAAATCTAGAATAATATTTATCTTTATTTCTTACCATAAATATTTATCCAATAAATATTTTATGCACAAGTCTTATTAATCACAAAAAATAATAATTTCTTGTTCCATAATAATCCATGTGGCCGAAATTTCCCTTTGTGACCTAGTCACAATTAATTTCGACCCTAACACAATAATTGGGTCAAGATTATGAAAAATGTCTTTTTCACATATTTAATTATTTAGCCCAACTAATTTAATAGTCCACTAAACAATTAATTCACATATCGTTTTAATGAAGTCCAACAAGAACTAAATTAATATTATTAGGATTCGACGTCCGAGAATAGCTATGCTATATAGGAGGCACGTCGGGGACCATGGACTAATAATCCGCGGCTCCGATAAATCAAATAAATAATTATCTTACGAACAGAATAATTATATTCGATAAATCAATCACAGGAATATGCCACCATAATCCCGTGACTGCACTCCTCCGATTATGAGATTATATTTATCTCCTCACGAGAATGATAATAAGCGTCCATTGATATAATCATTACATATGGATTAATCCTCCATGATTGTTCATTCTAAATCGGGAAGTTACCGTTAACCCTTTTTAGAACCTCTTATCCTTATTTACCATTAACCCCCTAGTGATCAATTAATTCATACAACTCACTTTGGTGATCAATCGGTGTGATATGAACTCGTGCGATCGATCGGTTTCTAGGATTAACAAATAAGGGAAGCTGTCTTTCTACTTCCATAAATGGAAGGAATGGATTCCGTATCCGTGATAACACGGACTACTCACTCAATCCAAGTACAATTCCAAGATGGGGTAATTCGGATCACGGACTCGGTGTAATCCTTAACCGTCAAGTCAAACCTCATACCGATTCAAGCGGTTGATCGTGATCACCTCAGGATTAAGATATATCCATAAATATGATCATCCATTGATTCGATAAGACTTCTCGATTACGGAATTATATCGTGAACTCTAATCAAATCGGTCCAGCCCTATATGATATATCTATCATAAATAAATGCCCCACTAGGTTCTCTTAACCGAAAGTCCGGATAAGACAATCACACCTATTGTGTTCTGGGCGCATTAATAGCACGTTAAAGGAGAGACCCGATACTCTCGATTAACTTCACTACGGGCTAATTGTATTTTAAGTACATCTTCACTAACTCAATCCTCCCGTGTATATCCCATACACTGAGTTAAGTGATTACATAAACGATATACTTAGGGTTTTCTGTAGTGTAAATACTATTGTCACATCGGTGAATATGAGAATAATAAATATGAATAATAATATCATTTCATTTATTAAATAAAACAATTACAAAAATTGTCTTTCGGGCATCACACCTAACAATCTCCCACTTGAACGAAAGCATGTGATTAATTGTTTTAGAGCACACCCTATTATTTAAACTACAACAAACTACATCTCCCACTTGCTCTAAAGCAATGGAGGCGCATCCCGTATTCTAGTACCCACTAAGCATATCATAACCATTTCAGATTCCAAAGTACACTCCGAGTATGACGTCGTAGGATAGGTCAGTGACTCGGGGAGCACCTACATCTAAATGTCATGGGTCTTAATGATTAGTCAGGTTGTCGGCTCGAGACGATCCGTAGAATCGAAACGTAACCGGTCCATCAAATCATGTGGTACTTTCCTAATATGCTATTGACCTCTAGTGATTTCGAAGATCCTTATAAGCTACCCCGTCATCGTTTGCACAATGATGTGGTATCGGCTTCCAAATCTAGAATCACTCCCAGATATGAAAAGGAAATTCTTAAGCTATATCGCCTCTCTAGCTACTACAAAAGCCGCTAATCACCCAACTAGTTAAAGTCGAGTTGGCGTTGCTGGATTCCTCCAGGCAATAGCTTCAACACAAGAGTAAACACTGAGCCCGAGATCGACTTAACGATCATCCTCAATCTGACTTAAAGTCAAAATCAGTGTATCACACATATCCAAGTTCACACATGAATATGTCCGCATATTATTCCTCGTTCTCTCAAGATACTAAAGGACATACTAAACTTGCTTTGTTAACCGCCGAATCTAAGATTCGATCAAAGTCGACGTTCAATAACCTGACCATCTCTTACTAGAAAGAGAATCTATCCCATTTCTCTTGATCCGAAGATTTAAAGAGTCATTCCTGAGGCATAGGGTAGAACTTCCTCGTTGAATGTTGCATACACAGATGCATCATCTTAACCAATAAGATGGATGGGAAACCAGTGACTGATTCTAAAGAATTCGACCGAGTCAAACTCTTAAGAATGTTGTCCAAATCTCTATTGAAGAGAATTGTGGCATTGTCAGATTCTGACTTCAGATAACACACCCATGTTGATTCCAACTGGTGCATTGTTATCCTTCACAAACACTAATATATGTATATATTCACTACTATACTAAAATTGATATCCAGTCTACAAAAAGACTTATCAATATACTGGTCAAATCCACATATTGTAGAAATATATGACTTCCAATGACCGAGAGGTTTGCTCTTTATCCATAAAGGATATAAGCCTTGACAGTCATCTGTCATAAGTTCATAAGGCAATACCCTTTTGTTCCGAATGAATCCAGACTCCGTTTGTTTGGCAAGAAAGTCTCAGGGAATCACCCCTATTTTCTGCTTTTGAACGAAATCGTGCAATACTAAGTGGTAAGAGAGTCCAAGGTCTGATTAACTCTCTACTTCTTAGGGAATTACCCTTAGACCACTCAATCTTTGCTCTGAAAGATAAACTTTCCTATTCATTCTACTCTTTTCCGTGTAGATCCAATTACTCCCACTGGGCCTGAGACGCTCAGGTGGTTCTACAAGAGCATGAACAGAACTGGAGTACCGAACTCCATTCACAGGGTTATGGCTATTAAACCAACCTCTATTATCAGAATCCTATCCTGCTCACAAAAGAGCCATAGGTCATCAATCGATCCTCAGACTACAAAGTCCGCAGAACCCGTAATGGGTAATGGATAAACCATACTCCCACTACATTCTGGGTGGATCAAAATTCTGATCTAGTTTAGTAGTATTTAGTGTTATCACCAACAACCGATGTTGGATGTGGTCTGATTTTAATCAGTTAGTAACTACCTTGAGTAAAACGTACTTCAAGGTTCAAGGTTTTGCTGTTCCTGGACTCTATCAGAAAGGATGTAACAGTATAACTGTCCCTTCCCGATTTCAAGAATCCTATGTCTAACCTTTATACTCAATAGATTAAAAGTTATATCACGAATGGTCATTGACCGAACGTATGCGTGAAATTCCCAGTCCTACCTTCAAGCACCGTGTGCTAAATGCTTATATTTATGGAAGTGGGGTGAACCCAATCCACACCTTATCCGTAAAGTCCAAAGCATATTCTAGGTAGACTTCTCGGTCTTGCATTTCAATGTAAACCGTTATTTCACTTCCAATATCTTTATTGAGTTAAGCAATGTATTGTAGCACATCTAAAACTATATAAGGCAATTTAACGGTTTCTTACTTAGTGAGAACATGTCACAATGAGGCAGGCTGAGCATCAGTCTCGAGGACTATGAATGGCCTATTCTGAGTATAGAATACTCTATCTCTGTTGAAAACAGAGAAACCTCAAAATATTTTGGATAAACTTACCGGAGTGTTTGAATAGTTATCAAACAAGAAGTCACTACTCAGAAGCTCTGATGAGAGATAAATTTATGATCATTATTATGACATTTTACCCCAATATTGATACCATTTTGAGCATTATTTTATCAAATCAAGTCAAAATTACTAAGTTTTATTCAAATGTATAAGTAGTAGTTATTATATAAATTATCGTATTTTTATAAGTTTTTTATTAGTTTTTGTACCGGTTTAGTAACCGGAGTGTCGTGTCGGATTTACGTTTGGTATTTTGGTGGTTCATTGCAGGATTATTCATTGACCAAGATTCCACGTAATGACATGTTTTGAGCCTAAGAAGATGTATTTTGATGGATGGAAGAATGTGCCATAAGCTAACAAGTTCAAACGGATCAATTGTCACGAATGCTTCTATAGTAAAATATCTTCGACGGACATTTGACCCAACTTAGAGGCATTTTCTGGGGAATAGTTCTTCATAAAAGTTGTAGATATTCAAATGAGATTTCCAACGCATTTTGAATCACGTCAATTGGAGGTCTACAACTCAAATTATGGCTATTTTATCAATAAGCGCCGTATAGAAACGCCGGGAAAAGTGGAGATATTTTCCCAACTTGATTATATTCTCCCATGTGGTGCATGTTACTTGCAATGATGGATATTCCCTCCCATGTGCTTGATGATGGCTCCCTATATATATATATATATATATATATATATATATATATATATATATATATATATATATATATATATATATATATATATATATCTATATATATACTCCCCCATTTCCATTCCTTCTTTCTTGCCCCTCTTCTTTCCCTTTCTCTGCTTTCTCTCCTTTCTCTCCGTCTCTGTTCTTTTTATTTTTTTGTTGTAGATCTTATATACATATATATGATATATATATAGATCTATATGATCTCTTTTGTCTTTTTATTTTATTTTCGGGGCCCGTATATATACATATGTACATGTATGTATATATATGTTTTTTTATATATATAAATAAAGTAGTAATGTTGTAATGCTCGAGAAAATTATCGAAGAAAATGCTTTAGGAAAAGTTGTATTTTCGGAAGAATACAACTTAGATCAACGAAGTAAACGGGTAATTTTATTGAGTTTTACTTTTTGTTGTTCTATATAATTATATCTATCTATATATATATGTGAGAATTTGATAAGTGTTTGGATCGAAAGGCTAAATTTGGTTGTAATAGAATTTTTATCGAAGATTGTAGAAGGCTATTATGGAAAACTTCCGCCGTTTAATCGGTAACATTTAATATTATCGATATATATATATCTATGTATAACTAAAAATATATCTAGCCAAGATATAAATCGAATTAGTTATTCTTTTTATAGAATGGATGATTGACTATGGTAAAAATGATTAAAATTAATTATGATGAATCTCTTTCTATTTTGAACTTAATGTACGGATAATAAAAGACCGGAGGGTAAAATTGGCCGAGTGAAAACGTGACAACGGAATCCTATTTCCTACCCGGGGGCGATTTGTCCTAGAAAAACAAATCTTATTAAAATTTGTGCTCGAGATCTAATTACGTCAATTTATCTATTTTAACGAAGATTCTAAAATATTGACCGCATGACAAAACGGTAGTGACCCGATCTTTGGATGACGTAGGATAGTTAAATGAGACATATGACAATTTCATACGCTCGTGTGAGAAGGAGTTGTTAGGTTAGGAGTGCACCGATTCATATATAATTTACACCTTGAATAAAGGAAGATCTGTCTCATTTATTTCTACTAAAAAGATATTGATTCAGTAACGTATTCTTGGCTAGATCCAAAAATATATATAATATTAGTATTTATTTGTTTTATTTTCTGTTTTACTAACATCTAACTCTAACATTACTAACAATCTAACTACTAACATAATCTAACCCGAGGAAAATGATAAACCTGCGACTTAGATCGAGTTAATAATAGCTTATTGGTGTTTAACCCCACTTAAAAGAATTACCATGTTTTCACGAGGAATACGACGACTCACCGGACTAGAGCTACAATTTGACCCGGTACAACGCCGGTTAGGATCTGTATAGCCTAGGTAATGTCCGTCGGCTTTACGACGCCGTTTCCAAGGTTAGGTTTAGGTTTAGTATTTTGGCGCCGTGGGAAACGAAGGTGTGTTACGTCCCCGGGAAACGCGCTAGGAAAATATCCTTGATAATCCGTTGCCGGGGAAAACGTCGCTAATTTCTTTCTTTGTGTCTAGGGTTACTACTTGTATTAGCTCAAAATTCTCGAGGATAAGTCAGCACTCTTCTTATCACATTTCTTTTTTATTTTTCCGTTGGTATCTACCTTCTTTTAGTTACCAATTTTCTTCTTCTATTAAATTCGAGTTATTTTCTATTTTCGATAGTAGAAAGTAAACGCGGTTCGTTTATTTTTGTTGGTACCTACCTATTGGTAAGATACCAATTAAAAAAAAAATAAAAAAAATACACTCGGTAAATACCGAGTGGACTCGGTAATTACCGAGAGAAAAAAAAAAGTGGTTTTTTTATCGATTTCGTGTTATTTTCTATTCGATATTTTCTATTCCACAAGAATTGTCAAATCGAGTTATGAAAACGGCCGAAATCAGTAATGAAACACCATCTGATTCAGGTTTTATCTATTTTAAGTTATTTTTCTATTTTTCGATAGTTGATGACCGAAGTGGTAAGACCCCACTCACTCCTTATAGGCACGATTTAAACACTTACGAAAGGCGAAGTTAAGAGTAGAGAGTAAACGCGGTCATATCGATCGGGGAAATCCCGACCAAGTATCATTTTCAAATCGAAATACGAGAATGACCGAAACTAGTGATGAAACACCGAACGAGGGCTTGATCATGCCCAAGGGAATATTAATAAATAAAATAAAAATAGAAATAATCGAATTGGAAGCGAGGTTGGAAGGAACCAAGTTTGAAAGGGCCAATTCAAACTGAACCTTATCCGCCTCAACCCAAATTCACCTCGGTTCAACCGAGATAAGGCAACACCATATCCAATGCATATTTTGAAGAAAAAGGTACAGAATGATGAAACACATCATTCGAGGAAGCTTTACCATATTCATCTAATGACAAGGGTAAGGGAGGTATACATTCTATCCCTATTACAAAGATGAAGTTGGATAAAAAGTATGTATGTTTTCTTGACGATTTTAGTAAGGGAGAAGTTTGGGAGTTAATCATGAGAGCGTTGTCTTCAACACTTACAATTCATTGAAATATCCATGCATTACACTAGAATCTTGTTCTTGTGTGTACACTTTTGTTTTTTTTTTTTTTTTGTGGATTGTACTAACACGCAGGTAATTGAAGAAGATGACTTCAGCAATAATGTGAAAGCTCGCAAACCTAAAGCTCGAAAATCAAAGGAAAAGGTCAAGAATCGTTTGGATTGGTGGGAATTGTCTAACCTCTGTTGGAAACCGGTATTGAAGAAGGATGCGGTGCGTGAGGATGACCCACCACCGGTGCCTTAAAAGCGAAGCACGGTAAAGTCGGCTATAGACTATAAATGTAGTCAATGACGGGTACTATCCTTCCTTTTTACTCCTTAAGCATTTATTTTTAGTGGATTATGTGCTTAATTGTTACGTGCTTTTGTGAGTAATTGTTAGAAGTATCCCGTTTTGTTTAGTATATTATATTAGTTAATCATTATCATTTTGGTCGAGCAAACGACGTTAACCAAAAGCGCTACCGGGAGGCAACCCGTAAAAATGTTAAATATAATAATTACTCATACTTTGGATGATACTTTGGTAATACTTAGGATTGATTTTCATTTTGTTTCACCAAGTCTTAGGATGAATATTTGAATGACATTAAAAGGGACGATTATGTGGTTATCCGAAAATCCCGATGGAAATCAAAGAAAAATTCAAATGCATCATTTCTTGGACTTAGGTTGTTAGAACGATTTGAAATAACCCTTGAGGATCTGGGTATAAAAGACTCAGAGTTAATACTTTGTCACATATTTCATATCATGATCTAGTCTGTTTTAAATTTCAAATAATGTGTGACATGTATTAGTTCAACTACTGTGGAATATTGTGTGTTTTAAATCAATAAAAGTTTATGTGGTGTGTTTATCTACCCTTTTGCATTACACTGTCACACTCCACATACTTTTATTTTATTTGCACACACAACGGTTACTTTCTTTTTATCATCCGAGTATTTGTTTTGACTTGTTTTAGTGCACCATTGCTTTCCCAACAACTTATTTACACTCACTTTACATTGAGGACAATGTAAGTTCGTAAGTGGGGAGTGGAGTCGTTGGTCTAGCAATGGAATTAATGTTTATTTTGTATCAATAAATCTCTTAGTTTTCGATTTTTTTCGAGCATTATTTAGTTGATTAAAATAAATTGTATAAGATATATATTTCATGGATTTGAAGATGTAATGATCAATTTGGATGTGTATAACCAATGTGAACCGTAAGTGCATTGTAATTCCAAATATATTTGTGTAACATGAATTCCTTCACGTAAAGCCTTTGATATTGAAACGAAAATTTTAAAGCTGTATCCATTCGGTATCTAGTGGTTATTCTATAGATAATTGCGGTAACTTAGTACCTAATTTTTGAATGTGTACTTGTGAATATACGAAGGTTTGAATGTGATAGGAAGGATATAAGTTAAGAAGAATAAAAAAGAAAGAGATGAACTATATGTATGTCGGTTGTAGCTACCAATGATTTGAGTGCGGTAGGGCGTTATCACGAAACGTCTATATCACTATGAGGTTTAAAAGCTCCCGGCATTGCACGATGATAGTAGTCCGGCTAGGGTGTTATCACGAAACGTCCTATTGTTGGGAATGAAGGCATATGCTACAAATGTGAAATTAAGTTCAAAAATAAAAAAAAAGACAATATGGAAATATGGTTGAAAACTTAGTTATCTTCTGACTATCCCCAGTATAAACTGAATGATATGCTTTAGGGATTATCCTAATAAGTACACGGGATAACTTTGTGTGGAAATGTTACTGCTTATACCTAGGAAAGTCATTAGGGCTGTCTGAATGGATATTTGTGTGTTTTGCTTGATTTATTCAAGAGAGGATAGTGGAAATTGAAAAGGCTTGTCACACACACACTCTGTTATACATTTATATTGAGGTTAAAGCCTGGTTGTAATTCTAATGGTTGTATTATCTAGTTGTTCCTTATACCTTATATCTTCATGAATTTATCTCTTATTCATTTTGTTTTATCGCTTGTTTTGATCGAGGACGACCAAAAGCTAAGTAGGGGGTTGTGATGAGAGATAAATTTATGATCATTATTATGACATTTTACCCTAATATTGATACCATTTTGAGCATTATTGTATCAAATCAAGTCAAAATTACTAAGTTTTATTCAAATGTATAAGTAGTAGTTATTATATAAATTATCGTATTTTTATAAGTTTTTTATTAGTTTTTGTACCGGTTTAGTAACCGGAGTGTCGTGTCGGATTTACGTTTGGTATTTTGGTGGTTCATTGCGGGATTATTCATTGACCAAGATTCCACGTAATGACATGTTTTGAGCCTAAGAAGATGTATTTTGATGGATGGAAGAATGTGCCATAAGCTTACAAGTTCAAACGGATCAATTGTCACGAATGCTTCTACTTAGTAAAATATCTTCGACAGACATTTGACCCAACTTAGAGGCATTTTCTGGGGAATAGTTCTTCATAAAAGTTGTAGATATTCAAATGAGCTTTCCAACGCATTTTGAATCACGTCAATTGGAGGTCTACAACTCAAGTTATGGCTATTTTATCAATAAGCGCCGCTATAGAAACGCCGGGAAAAGTGGAGATATTTTCCCAACTTGATTATATTCTCCCATGTGGTGCATGTTACTTGCAATGATGGATATTCCCTCCCATGTGCTTGATGATGGCTCCCATGTATATATATATATATATATATATATATATATATATATATATATATATATCTCCTATATATACTCCCCCATTTCCATTCCTTCTTTCTTGCCCCTCTTCTTTCCCTTTCTCTGCTTTCTCTCCTTTCTCTCCGTCTCTGTTCTTTTTATTTTTTTGTTTTAGATCTTATATACATATATATGATATATATATAGATCTATATCTCTTTTGTCTTTTTATTTTATTTTCGGGGCCCGTATATATACATATGTCTATGTATGTATATATATGTTTTTTTATATATATAAATAAAGTAGTAATGTTGTAATGCTTGAGAAAATTATCGAAGAAAATGCTTTAGGAAAAGTTGTATTTTCGGAAGAATACAACTTAGATCGAAGTAAACGGGTAATTTTATTGAGTTTACTTTTTGTTGTTCTATATAATTATATCTATCTATATATATATGTGAGAATTTGATAAGTGTTTGGATAAAGGTAAATTTGGTTGTAATAGAATTTAGTCATCTTGACGGAAAGGCTATTATGGAAAACTTGTAATCGTTTAATCCATTCTCATTTTATGATGTATACGATATATATATATCTATGTATAACTAAAAATATATCTAGCCAAGATATGAATGCGAATTAGTTATTCTTTTTATAGATGGATGATTGACTATGGTAAAAATGATTAAAATTAATTATGATGAATCTCTTTCTATTTTGAACTTAATGTACGGATAGAAATAGAAAGACCGGAGGGTAAAATTGGCCGAGTGAAAACGTGACAACGGAATCCTATTTCCTACCCGGGGCGATTTGTCCTAGAAAAACAATCTTATTAAAATTTGTGCTCGAGATCTAATTACGTCAATTTATCTATTTCTAACGAAGATTCTAAAATATTGACCGCATGACAAAACGGTAGTGACCCGATCTTTGGATGACGTAGGATAGTTAAATGAGACATATGACAATTTCATACGCTCGTGTGAGAAGGAAGTTGTCTGAGCTTAGGAGTGCACCGATTTCACATAATTTACACCTTGAATAAAGGAAGATCTGTCTCATTTATTTCTACTAAAAAGATATTGATTCGGTAAAGTATTCTTGGCTAGATCCAAAAATATATATAATATTAGTATTTATTTGTTTTATTTTACGTTTTACTAACATCTAACTCTAACATTACTAACTAATCTAACTATCTAACATAATCTAACCCGAGGAAAATGATAAACCTGCGACTTAGATCGAGTTAATAATAGCTTCTTGGTGTTTAACCCCACTTAAAAGAATTACCATGTTTTCTCTGAGGAATACGACCTGACTCACCAGACTAGAGCTACAATTTGACCCGGTACACTGCCGGTTAGGATCTGTATAGCCTAGGTAATGTCCGTCAGCTTTCTGACGCCGTTTCCAAGGTTAGGTTTAGGTCTGTCAAGCTCCTACTAGCTTGTGTCTTTCATCAGACCCCGAAGGTCGTCATGAACAAGCTATGGTACTTCTTTATAACCATTATCCTTTCCCGATTGAAAGAAAACTTAGTCATTGAACCTTTGAGACAATATAACCAGACTGGGAGAAAAGAATCACCCTGAGCCAGTCTTCAGGTCTTGTCTTTTAGGGACTATGCACTAACTATGGAATATGAAGAAGCGTTTATCTAAATATAGAAATCAATTGCTTTTAATAGTTCTTAAGATGTTTTTATATACATATTTCAGCAGTTGTAAGTGGTTTTGACTTTATCAAACAAAAGTCCGAGTCTTGGATTCGTACTACAAATGGTATATTCACTTTCTATACGACAAACAAATTATCGAATAGAAGGTAAATCCATTCGTTCCAACGAATCTTAAACAGAAAATAATTTTTCCACGATATCCGAGGATTGAATCCGAGATTCATTTCCTTATATCACTCCCACTATTCTAGCTAAAATTAACTGCCCGTTGTTTACTCTTTTAATCGTTAAATGCATTGCTACCTTGTTCTTCCAAAGAACTTCGCTCAAGAAAATCGCCAAGGATTCATAGGTTGGTGATCCAAAATCACTGTCCTTATCCTATGATTTTCAGTTAATTAATTTTCGGTTCAACCTTAAAGTTTTCTCAGTTTATATGACTAACATTTTTAGACATATTCTCCCATTCTTGACTTTCCGTGAATGGAAACAGTCTTGAACCAGCGGTTCGTTTGAGTAGACACTACTCTTGAACCGTGGGATGTCTCTTTCGAGTGTTACTCGTCGGGACTTCTCGGATTTTCTAATATACCAGAAAAAACAATAAATCATAACATTAAAGCTCCCACTAGTTTATCGGTTCCAAATACCGTCTAACGAGCAATGCTTTATTATTTATGATTTTCCGATTTTTTCGATTAAAAAATCTTTCGTACATAGTTCTATTATTTCCAGAAAAACAACAAATCATAGAAACTCCCACTAGTTCTTCGATTCCAAATATCGTCCAACTAGCGACATTTCATGACTTTCCGGTTTTTCAATTAGAACGGTTACGTGTGTAGTCAGTTACACTTTTCTAATGTTCTAGAAAAACAACAAATCATAAAGCTCCCACTAGTTCATCGATTCCAAATATCGTCCAACTAGTAACACTTCATGATTTTCCGATTTTTCAATTAGAAAATTACTCGTGTAATCACTACACACTCAAAATTCACTCGAAGAATTTCAAAGTCCGAAATCACCTTTGATCAAACTAAGTTTGTCTTCCGTTTGACACGAATGACATTAGAGACATATCTTGATGTCACTCTGGTTTTTAAAAGGCTTAAGAGAAAATATCTCTTTCGAAAAATGATTGCATTATCGATTAACTAGTTCAACGTCCTAGTTACTTTCCACTTTTTAAAGAAGTCAATACTAGTCAATTATAAATTTTAAGCAATTTAGTAAGGGATATAATGCTGTAAATAAAAATGACATATATTAATTCAAGTTTAACACTACTATATTATTTTATTTTAGGAATTGTAAACTAAAAAATAAGTCTACTCTACCATTCCAAGGTTTTAACCTCGCATCTCAGTGCCGCCGTAGGGTAGGTCAAAGAGATGACGGTTAAATCGAGACAATCTCATCAATGAATAACTTGTGAGAATCGAACATCCCACGAGAATCGAACATCCCTTTATTCATTGACTACCTTCCTTTTTTAGCCTAGATATTATCAAGAATACCCGTGATGAGTGTGACCTACTATATCGGATCTCTTAGGTACGCCCCGAGTGTGCCGTCGTAGGATAGGTCGGTGACCCGACGAGTACCCGAAATCCTATCCTTTCGGAGACCAAGCCATGAATGTTGATAGGGGTGAACACCATCCGTAGGGGACGAAATCAAAGCGCCGCGAGGCGTCACCCTTCTCTCACTTACTTGTATCTATAGTAGAGGCCGTGGAGTTGGCCGTCGCCTCCCCCGCTCCCACTCAATATTTTGGAAGTGGTGGTGGGTTAACTAACCACGTCTTTTTGATGTTAAAATAAAAGCACATCAAATCAAGGATTCCGAATGGTGTCGGTAACGTAGGCAACCCTACCTGTCCTATTCTTTGGAACATATGTGACAGTCGGACGAAGTCGGGTCAAGAGAGCCCCATTGAGATAAGAAGGAATCACCCCTCCGCTCTCCGGTGTAGCTTAGTCTTGCCGGACCCCCGTGCATACATCACACTAGGAGGGTTAAGTCGGTCGAGCCTAGCTCAGTTGACCACCCAACCTATAAGTGAACCGTTTTTATCCAAGATTTATTGTTCTTTTACCATCATTCAATCTCGTAGACACTACGAATCGAAAACGTGATCTCGTTTGGGCTTTAAGGCGGTTCACCGAGAACACACACCGAAAGGCTTAACGATTTCATAACCCGTCCTCGGATCTTTAATTAGTTACTAAATTAATTAATTACCACGTATTAATTAAATTTCAACTAATTACGCGAGTTTGTATACATGCCTATTTTAATTACCAAAATTAAAATTCTACATGTATGCATGGAGTGGATTTATGATATGATGCATGTCATGGCAATTCCGATTTTATATCTATTTTATGATCAAACACATAAAAAATAAATTGCGGAAAATTTAAACACCGAGATGGATCGTTGGTACCCCCGACTAACCTATTTTCTAAGGAAAAGTAAAATTTAATCTAAGTCTTCAAATCTCAATATTCGATCTTGATCTTGAAAACTTCCGGATCTTCAAAGCTTCGATCTTGACACGAACCACGAACGACGAGGAGAGGAGTCCGTAATATACCAATATATTTAAAATATATCTATATTAATAATTATTTTATATATAAAAAAACTTTTTTTTTAATTTTATTATTTTATATGTCGGCAAACAATTAGGTTAAAAAAGAATACACAAATTTGATCAAAGAATGCTGCCGCCGCAAAACTAATGCTGAGACCAAATTTCAATTGCAATAAAAAATTGCCGAGACCGATTAAATTAAAAAAAAAAACAAATTTTCGGCCTCCTCTCGTTTTACCTTTTCTTTCATCATCTTGATGATTTTCAACACCATGATCTTCGTCGTCTCGAGCCCGGATCAAAATTTAAAAAAAATTAAAAAAATTAAAAAAAACAAAAGGTACTACCTTTTTACATAATTTTCGAATTCAACATAATTAAATTACAAAACCTATGCTCAATTGATACGAATCAAAAGAGTTACAAAATAGATCTACGGGTAAACAATACCAACCCCAATCCATCTCTTCAACCAAGACATTCATAAAAAAATAAAACAAATTTCGGCCCCTTTTTTTAAAAAAAAAATTGGGATAAAAAATCTACATGTTTTACCACTCCTAGATCTAATATTTTATACGTATAAATATAGATCACCTTGGCGACTGATACCACTGTTAGTAATACCAACCGCAACGGAAGCGATTTAAGGATCTAGATCTATAAAATACACGCAATAAAATAACTAGATCTATATCTACAAGGGGGTTGTAGATCATACCTCTTGGATCTCAAAATCCAAGTTGAAGAACCGCAATGGAAAGAACGAACAAAGGTGTGAAGAGCACCACGATCTTCCGTACGTGTGATCCAAGCAACTCCCGGTGGAAGGAAATCCTCGTCTCGAATCCTTCCGATATGCTACCCGGAAAATCTCCAAGATTTTCCCCTTAAACCCCTTGGCCGAATTTTATTCCTTCTCCTCTCTAAGAGGAGAAGTCGAATTTCATTGTGTGTCTAAGGCTTGGGAGAACTCTCTTTATATAGGAGAGTAAAACTTAGCCTCCAAGGATTTAATAATTAATACAAAATCAATTATAATAATCCTATTAAATAAAAGATAATCCTATAATATTCTAGAACAAATCTAGAATAATATTTATCTTTATTTCTTACCATAAATATTTATCCAATAAATATTTTATGCACCTGTCTTATTAATCACAAAAAAAATAATTTCTTGTTCCATAATAATCCATGTGGCCGAAATTTCCCTTTGTGACCTAGTCACAATTAATTTCGACCCTAACACAATAATTGGGTCAAGATTATGAAAAATGTCTTTTTCACATATTTAATTATTTAGCCCAACTAATTTAATAGTCCACTAAACAATTAATTCACATATCGTTTTAATGAAGTCCAACAAAAACTAAATTAATATTATTAGGATTCGACGTCCGAGAATAGTTATGCTATATAGGAGGCACGTCGGGGACCATGTACTAATAATCAGCGGCTCCGATAAATCAAATAAATAATTATCTTACGAACAGAATAATTATATTCGATAAATCAATCACAGGAATATGCCACCATAATTCCGTGACTGCACTCCTCCGATTATGAGATTATATTTATCTCCTCACGAGAATGATAATAAGCGTCCATTGATATAATCATTACATATGGATTAATCCTCCATAGACTGTTCATTCTAAATCGGGAAGTAACCCTTTTTAGAACCTCTTATCATTATTTACCATTAACCCCCTAGTGATCAATTAATCCGTACAACTCACTGGTGATCAATCAGTGTGATATGAACTCGCGCGATTTATCAGTTTCTAGGATTAACAAATAAGGGAACTGTCTTTCTACTTCCATAAATGGAAGGAATGGATTCCGTATCTGTGATAACACAGACTACTCACTCAATCCAGTACAATGCCAAGATGGGGTAATTCAGATCACAGACTCAGTGTAATCCTTAACCATCAAGTCAAACCTCATACTGATTCAAGCGGTTGATTCGTGATCACCTCGGGATTAAGATATATCCATAAATATGATCATCCATTGATTCGATAAGACTTCTCGATTACGGAATTATATCGTGAACTCTAATCAAATCGGTCCACCCCTATATGATATATCTATCATAAATAAATGCCCCACTAGGTTCTCTTAACCGAAAGTCCGGATAAGACAATCACACCTATTGTGTTCGGGCGCATTAATAGCACGTTAAAGGAGAAACCCGATACTCTCGATTAACTTCACTACGGGCTAATTGTATTTTAAGTACATCTTCACTAACTCAATCCTCCCGTGTATATCCCATACACTGAGTTAAGTGATTACATAAACGATATACTTAGGGTTTTCTGTAGTGTAAATACTATTGTCACATCGGTGAATATGACAATAATAAATATGAATAAAAATATCATTTCATTTATTCAATAAAACAATTACAAAAATTGTCTTTCGGGCACACCTAACACCACGTTCACTTTGGTACTTGCAAACACTTTTCCCTTGGGTTCGACCTCGTACTCCTGTAGCTATTCTAGCAATCGACCCGGTACACTGCCGGTTAGAGAGTTAGTTTACCCACGGTTTCGAGTCTTTATAAATTGTTTTGTAGGGGTAGATTTCTAGCTCATCATTAAGTTTATATTATTATACTTGTATATATGGCTTTGATTTTATCAGATGGATCATAAATATTCCGATTTTGAGATATGTGGTTTATATAGATTTGATTCTGTAAGCAGCTAGTTAGATGTAATCAGAACACAACCAATCTCATTGGATCTGCTTAGTATGCATAATAGTTGGAAGCTATCCAACCTTGTTCTTCCCGAGACATTTGCATGGACGAGGCCCCTTGAAGTTGAGAATCAAATTGGCAAACGAATTGAGATAATTCGTAGTGATTGAAATGGAAAGTATGATGGAGCGTTTAATGAATTTTGTTAAGGCGCCAACATCATTCATTAAGCCAATCCTTCATACACACCATAGTCGATTGGTGATGCTAGAATGCAAAGTCATTGTAAGAATTGATGAGTGTTGTGTTGATTTGTTCGGATTTATCCAGAACTGTGGGAAAGACGATTCTCTCAACAATTGTTATTCTCAACGGAATGCCACCATGGAATAGTGGAAAGGCTACGAGCCTACCAATAAATTCCAGGAAGTGTGGGGGTGCTTGGCAAAGGTCGAAATACCTAAGCCAAAGCATGTCAAGATAAGGGCTTGAAACAAAAGATTGCATTCTTTGGATATGTAAATGAGTGTAGTACCTATCGGGTTGTAGTGCACAAGTCAGACATTCCTGATGTATACTAAAATAAGATCACTGATTAAATGAATGTTGTATTTATTGATGAGATCTTTCCTTGTAAAGACAATAAGAAAGAAGGTTCAAGTTCAATATGTAGCCCTTGACCGGATGTTAAGGTATTTGAAGTTTAAAATGAACTTCGGTATACAATATACAAGATATCCAGCAGTATTGGAAAAATACCGTGATGCAAATTGGATATCTAACTGTAACGATTCAAAATCCACTAGTGGATATGTATTCACTATTGGTGGTGGTGTAGTGTCCTGGAAGTCCACAAGACAGACATGCATAGCTCATTTCACGATGAAATCTGAGTTTATAGCATTGGATTAGCGTGGAGAAGAAGCTGAATGGCTTAGAAATATCCTTGAAGATATTCCATGTTGGCCTAAGTAGTGGCTGCTATTAGCATACACTGTGATAATCAGTGAATATAGGAAGGGCACAAAGTTTTATGTATAATGGCAAGTCTAGATATTTAATTCGTAGACGCAATACCATTAAATAATTGATCTCTAATGGTTTGATTTCCTCGATTGTATAAAGTCGAAGGAGAATCTTGCGGATCCGCTTATAAAAAAGGGTTTAGCTAGAGATCGGGTGTCAATTTTCGACAAACGGGATGGGACTTAAGCCTATTATGCATGTTCCCTTATAATGGTAACCCAACCATAGTGACTGGAGATCCCAAGATCATGGTTGAAAAGGGACAACTAAGTTATGAGGGACAGTTAGCACTTACCCATTCTGTTAAAAACAAAAGTGATTTCTGTGATTTGTTAGGTTAAGCATTAAGCTTTTAATGATTCCTATATCTTGGTCAAGCCAAGTGGGGTATTGCAGAGTACTCTTTATATGAGGTCACCTATGTAAGTGGAAGTGGGGCCGCTTTTGTGAGAATTTGTAGGCTGAATTCTCTAACACAATTTCTGAAACCAAGGTGTTCCAGGGCCAAAACGGACCAACCATGAGAACCTCGAGAATGTTAGGAGATCTGTTGTGTAGGTATCATTGTTTAGGCATGCACCAAAGCCTGAGCAGTTCAAGACCTAGTTCACTGCTTAGCCGAGTATGTCCGATGGTACTGACGTCACCAAACCAGACCTTAGAAACGGCGTCAAGAAAAGGACAGACCTATTCTAGGTTAGACGGATCCTAACCGGCGGTGTACCGGGTCAAATTGTAGTGATAAAGTGGTGAGTCGGGTGTCGAATCCTCGGGGAAAAAAGTGGTAATTCTTTTAAGTGTGGTTAAACACCAAAAAGAGTCGCTATTAACTCGATCTAAACCGCAATTTTATAACACGATTACTACTACTCTAACTAACATAAAATAAATGCATAATTTAAAAGTTATTCTAATATAATATATATAGATATATAAATATATATAGATGTACATAAATAGTAAAATATATATATATATATAAATATATAGATACCAATATATAGTTTATAGACTAGACTAGCCAAAGTATATGTAATCAATTTATTCGATCTTTTCAATTAATAGAATGTGTTCGATCTTCCTTTTTATTAGGTCCAATTGAGTGAATGAAACGGTGTACTCCTAATGTCAACAATTCCTCCTCACACGAGCGTATGAAATTGTCATATGTCAAATTGTCATCGGTCCAATGTCCACAAGCGCCCCATGCTAAACTTAGTTAGTCAAAACAGTACCGAGTACAAATCTACCCCGGATAAAAGAGGTGATTCCATTTGTCGGATGGCCGATGTTATTCAAGAGGCTCCGGTTGTCAAGCGGATCGATTTAATACAAACGGTGTAGTTTCAATTAAAGCGTGATTTTAACATTATTAAGATCTCGAGTACAAATTTTAATAAGATTTATCTTTCCGGGACAAATCGCCCCCGGGTAGGAAATAGGATTCCGTTAATCGGACGGCCATTTTTACCCTCCGGTTTTTCTATTTTTACTCATATCCTGACTTCTCTGGTCAGTTCATCGCCAGGTTATATGTGGTATTCATCGTGATTGATTACTTCATTCCGAATATGTTATCATTACGTAGCGAAATAGAAAAAGATTCATTTTACTCAATTTTAGTCAATTTTATTTTAACATTATTCCTTTAACGAAAAGATCGAAATAATATGATTACATAACTTTGGCTAGTTATTAGATCTAGCCTAATAACATTATAAAAACTAAAAAGAAGAAAATAACAAACATAAACATAATTATTATAGAAATTACCCGATTACAACTGCTGATTCAGAAATCGTCTTTTTCCGGACATTATAACGACTTCAAACAACACCGAACCTTCGAGAATTTCCCGAGCATTACTACCGTACTACTACTACTAATTTATTTTGGCATAAAGCCTATTTACAAACTAAGAAAGGAGAAGAAAAAGAGAAAGAAGAGGGAGAGAATATATATAGAATATTGTATATATATATTGGTACCCCCAAATGAAGCCTCTGATGCTCCCCTTTTATAGACTTTCTTCCTTCCCGGACCGGTCCTGAAAACTTGCCGGATCGGTCCGGTGTAATGATGACAATCATTACAGTTTGTTATCAGCATGTGCAAGCATGTTACCCTTAATCATCACTTGTCTTTGTGTAATTATATATATAATTATATATAATTACACGATTAACTTCTAAAAATCGTAACTTGAATTCTTGATATCGAATGACATAATCGAACTTCCGTTGAAAAGCTCGTTGAATTCTCTACAACTTTCATCAAGACCACTTCTTCGAGAAAACTTATTCTCGATGAGCCATTTGTATTATACGTCCTTTTTCGAGATTCGAAACAATTATTCTCTTGATCATTTATATCGGTGACGCTTTATAACTTCCTTTCACCGACTTGTATTGACTTCAAAAAGTGTCGATACTCGGGATTTCGTTCATCTTAGGATTACGCAATGAAATAAACACAAAATACCCGTGTAAAATAGACACAATATTCCGGTTACTAAAACCGGTACAAAAACTACAACTTTTTATTATAAATACTAACTTTTACTAATAACTATACTAAACTACAAAGATTAATATTTTATACTAATTATATCATAATTTTAGATATTTTACATAGAATTTGTCAACAAAACGTAATAAAATCACGTAAATTTAATCATATAAAAATAATACATCAAATTACTCCCCACTTAGCTTTTGATCGTCCTCGAGCAAAAATAAGCGGTAATATATAAATAACAGATAATATAATTGATCAGATTAAAATTTCAAAAGTAACATATATCGTCAATATTACAAACATATAATTTATAAATTTTATAGAAATTTAAGAAAGGGAGATTATATAACTTAAATGAATTAAGTATCAAATATGAATTAGATGGAAACATGCATGCAATAATTCAGAAATATAAATAAAATATTAGAAATACTTTCTATCTCGATTATTACGAATTTACGGAATCATTAACTAAGTCAGATAGAAGACATATTGGTTTAATATATTAGGATAGGACATTGGTTAATCGAAAAGATAGAAAAGGAAATCAAAAGAGAAAGATGCAAGTCGTACGTACCTACGTCTTCACATTCTTGATCAAAAACAGTTCTGATTAGTAACATCCTTTTATTCCAACTATTTTTCAGATTTTCTCTCTTCTCTTCTTTTTTTTTTTTTTTTATTTTTTTTTTTTTAACAAACATTAAGAACTAAAGCGTGAGTGTGTGTAAATAATCAAATTTACAAGCATTGCTTCATCAAGATTGATCGGAGTACTACTCTTTCGATCTAAAATTACGAGTCCGGTTTCCTTAAACCCGTAATTATTCTTGAGATCTTTTGATTCGAATTTTTTTATCGGGAGCTTTATACCTCATAGTGATATAGGACGTTTCTAGATAACACCCTACTGCACTCAAATCATTGGTAGCTACTACCGATATATTTTATTTTATATTGTCGATCAAAGATAGGGAAGATACCTGATATTTGATTAATTATGTGTAAAAATGGTGCTTTGTTCTTAATATAATTTTCATATGATACTAACATATCTGAACTCATTCCAATCATATACCATTTTTCTCAACTCTTAACTTTTACTCGTCATCATCTCCTCTCATATAAGTACGTACAAACTCGAAGGATGTCAAAGAAATGTAGACCAAAACAAGCTAAGGGTCGGAAATTTCTAGTTAATCAAAAATGGCTATATTCCGAGTGAGGTCTTGATCACTCTTTAAAAAGTCGAGGTGGGGTCAAAAATTGGAAATTTTATTCGGGTAGAAATTTATTTGGCTGAGTTATATTTTTGTGGTGCCAAAAATCATCATTCCTAATTTTGATTCCAAATTCATAATTAATCTTGAAAAGAAAATTATCTAAAAATTTATTTATAAATATAAAAATTACTTGAATAATTCCATAAAAGAAATATTTGACAAAAATTATTTAGTTATACATACTCAAAATCTTAAAAATCTTATAAAAGATATAAAACATATTCATTATATATCTAATATATTTTACTAAATCAAAAATTAATCCTCTCAAATTATATCATTTTTATTCATATATTAACTAACTTAAATCATTCAAGAAAAATTAAAGCTAAGAAATAAGTAATTAAAGTACTAATTTATATGAAAAAGGTTATATTTTATAAAATATTTTTTAATTTTTTCGAAAATTTTAATGAAATTTTCAAACCTAACTCTACTCCCCACTTACGAAGTGGCATCGTCCCGATGTTCAATGAGTATGAAAAGTAGGTTCGAAAATTAAATTAAAATTATAGATGATCGTTATAAACATCGATAACACACGTATATTAAAATCAAACAACATATATATTAAACAAAAAGAAACTATTACAGATTAATAAAAATAAAAACAAACTTACTATTAACTTACTAACCTTAATCAACTCTAACTTATTAAAGTAAACCAAACTTAAACTAAATTAAATAAAACCACTAACAACTATCTCAAATAGTTGACGAACAACCCGGATTCTCTACCGGTAGCAATCCTCTACGACAATCACGAGACGGATATATCTCATCAGAAGCAATTTCAGGGACTTCATTCAAATGAATACATAACCTTGAAATTAACCAAGCAAAAGGCATCGGCCTTCCATTATTATACCGTTCCACTGCAAAGTTTACTGCCGTCTTAAAAATCAAAATCCCCCAGTCCACATGAGCTCCGCTTATCAACGCAAATAACAAAAGTATCTCACTATCACTAACCCATGCAAAGTCACTAGTCGGATAGACTCGTGAGTTAATGAAGTGTTTCCATGCTCTCGGATGAGCGGGTAGAGCGGAAGTGGTAGAGTCGTAATTTTGATCGAACTACGGAAATAAATACGGAAAAGCTTCCGTGACATAGTTAACAACATGACAAGAGTTTCCTAATGCCCATTGATATTCATAATGAAGATTATGGATTTGATTGAAAATCGGTATCTCGTAGATATGATTGATAATATGAGGTGACAGGTGAATAAGTGTACCACGAACAGATATAAGCTGTGACGGATCTACCGTAGTAACAGTAGAAAGAGCTGAATAAAATTCCCTAACAATAGAAACGTTAATTCTTCCTCGAGGATGCTTAACAAATTTTTTCCATCCTTGATTCTGAATTAAATCCCTTCCGAACTGATCAATTTTTTCAAAATTGATACCCCTTTCCATCAATATAGGAGAATGTGCAAACCTCGCATTCACCAACAAATTAACATTTGAAGCGCTAGACTCCGGGACAAAAACATCAAGCGCCTCCGGATCGTATGAATTGACCGATGGTGAAGATTGGTTTGACATTTTTAGTGTAAACGGATGCGGTAAAAAGAAGAGGATTGAAAGTAGTGAGTGAATTGGCAAATTTTTACTTTCAACCTCTCGTCCTTAAATGGATAAAAATTAGAGTACACGTGCATGCATACTAACATTTTCGGTATGACTAAGCGAGTTTTTACTCCCGGATCGGTCTGAAACCGACCGGACCGGTCCGGCTTTAAGATATTTTTACCGTATGAAGGTTGTAAAATTCAAGTTTTCTTTGTTCAACTTAATAGCCTTCAAGCTATTTGAGAAGCTATAAAGGTAGTTTAAATATTATCTCACCGATACGGATAAAACGACTCACGAATACGACATGCGAATGATGAATATATTTTTTAGATTTTTGATTTTTTATGAAATATTTAAATACTATTAAAAATAAATTTACGACTACGACAGAAAACGATTAATGAAATCGAAAACTTATTAAACTAGCAAACTTATCAACTAAAGTTAAAATGCAGAAAATAAAATAAACGAGTCATAAAATGTTTAGAAATAATAAAAGTTGTTTAAAATCAAACAATGTCAACATCATCATCGTCGGCGGTGTAAGCCGGATCATTCATACTTGGAACCGATGACGTTTTTCTTGCGTGAAAACGTAGTCGTGGTCCGAACCGACTGTCGAGACCCAACGAACTCATACTCATCGTCATCCTTGCAAAATGCGAAAATCCTCCCCCCTAGATGTAGATGTAACGACACCACGAGAACCCGTATAAAAGACACCACGACCACTAGGCGGCTTTCAAAAGGATTTGGTATATGATGAAAGCTCGAGATGGTGGAATAGGTGCTATCCATTACGGTAACGTATATGGGTTAGATTGACGGGCGGATAGGCGGTTTATCGAAAGAAGGATCAAGATGCATCTGCTCATGTCTCGGCATCCTCTACGTAAATCATCACTCCACCGCCTACTCGCTCGGCAAACAAAGCCATATTAGCTTTGTCCTCGGGCTACATCGATACTAAGGATTGAAACATATCATATGTAATGGTGTTTGGGAGAGAAGTCGATGTTGCTCGAAAAAGATGAAAATGCGGCGGGTGGGCGGGTGGAGGTGCACTACGCCTAACTATCGAGTCTATCGAACCCTGCGGAGACCTCCTCGGACTAGGGCCTATCGGGGACTCATACGCCATCATCAACTTGTCGTTAGACGGAAAGGAACTCACGATCTACGACATAAATCGAAATAAAGCCGGGAAAGTACATGTGACTCCCTGCGCCTTGGCGATAACAATAAACTCGAAAACCCTTCTATACATGATCTTCCCCACATCCACCTTAACATCATGAATCATCGCCCAAGTAATGCATAAATCTTCTTTACCAAAGGCGGTGTGTTTGGTAGTGGGATAGAGAGTATGGCTCGAAACCTTTTGATTGCCCTCGGATCTCTAAAACACTTCCCATAATTAAATCTCGTTATCCACCCATTCTAACGTAGCATCAAATTCCCTACGAGCTCAGAGGCAATCGCTCATACATAGCGGGATCATCTAATCCATAAACGACTCTATAATCTTCTTCATCCGGAAAAACTTCTACCCCTAAAACGACATTAATCGAGTTCCGGACTAAAAGAAACATGTCTAGACCTAAGGGGAATAGACTCATCATACTACCCTCGGTGGGTGTCAAAGTAGACAAAAGCGCATAAAACTCGCCACTAAGGTAGTATTGATCTCTCCCTGTCCTACGAGCCGCAAAATCCAACCATTGGCGTCTCGCAAAAATACGCCTAACCTCCTCTCCTAAGTCATCAAAATCTAAGCCTCTTTCCAACACAACTCCACATTTACTATAGATATTTTTATAAGCATTCTTAGCTTGAGGTGAAGCTGTAGCAGCAAAACTAACAGATTCTTCTTCCGGTGTTAAATCTTTTAATTCTACGACCGGTACTTCTATTGGAATATTAGGCTTTCGTTTCTTAGAGATTTTTCGATTTGGATGAGGCCATTCTACGATATTGAATTGACAAAACAACAATAAAAACAACAGAAAAACAACACAAAATGAAATGTCACAACACACGTAAAATTCAAAACAGTTGAAAATAAATCTAAAAATTATAAAAATCATGAAATTGATAACTAAAGTAAACAAATTATACCTTATAGTGAACAAAACCGTGAAAAGTGGCCGGAAAAGTCGTATAAGCCTCCGGGATGAAATGGAGCTTGTGTTCGATCTTTTTCAAATTTTTCACTTGTGTTGAAGAGAGGAGAGTAAAAGAGGAAGAATGTATGTAATGGTGTAGTTTAATTGATATTTTTGAGGAGAAAAATAAAATTTTTCGAGTAGAAGGGGTGATCTTTGCGAAATTTCTTGTTGAAAAAAAGAGGAGAAATGAAGAAGAAGAAAAGATCCGTCCTTTTAGGTTGACTCGAACCCGGACCGGTCCTGATAAGGGCCGGATCGGTCCGTGTGCATTTTTTGTGAATTTTCGAAATTTTTTTTTTTTTTTAGGCTTTTGATATAAAAACTTATAAAACTTTAATAAAAACTTTAAAATAAAATTTATAAATTTTATAACAATTTCTCAAAATTTATAAAATCTTTATAAAACTTATTAAAAAGTTTATAAAAATTCAATAAATTTATATTAATTCTTATAAAATATCTAAAAACTTAAAAAACTTTTTATAAAACTTTTATAAAACTCCTTAATTTTTATAAAGATCCAATTTTATAAAATTTTCAAAGTTATGCAAAAATTTTATAAAACTAAAAACAATAAAAGACTTGAACTTACGGGGTTTCTAATTCTTCAATTTCTACAAACTCCAGATTTCTAACATACCGTTCAAGCAAACTATATCCTAGAAATGTAGCGTTTGAATTAAGTCTTGGAAGTCCATCGGGATTTTCGGTTAACCACCTAATCGTTCCCTTCTTAATTACATTCAAACACTCATTCTGAGATTGAGTTATATTTTTCCCACATTGCCCATTGTGTTCAATTTTTCCACAGATTCTACACTTCCTTAAAAACTTAGCCCTTCTCTTTATCGAGCTTCTCGACGTACCATTACAAACCTCTTTTAATTTTTTCTCTCTCAACAATTGCTTGTTCTGTTCAAAAACTAAGGCTTCTATAGTAAAGGCGATATCTCTATTAAAACCTAATTTTAAAAGTAAAACAAAAACTCCTAATCTATCTAAAAAAGACATCCAGTTCTTTTACGTCTATCCGGTAAAAGACGAAACTAGTTTAGACATATAAAAGTAAAGATAAAACCTGGTAATTTGATACTTTCAGCTTTTAAGAGCACTGCTTTTTAGTCTTTCGGAGGGTCGATCAGCAACATCACTTCATTTATGAGAGAGACTTCTTCACCTTCCAAAAATAGCTTCACCCTGTGACCATTGGCTATAAAAGTTGTATTCCCATCAGTTAGTTCAACAGCTCCAGATTTATAAACTCGTGTTACTTTAAATGGTCCTGTCCATCTTGATTTAAGCTTTCCTGGAAACAACTTTAAACGTGAATTGTACAATAACACTCGATCACCTATATGGAACTCACGACTATAGATTCTCTTATCATGGAAGGATTTCGTGCGTTCCTTGTAGATTCGAGCATTTTCATATGAATCAAGGCGAAATTCTTCTAATTCGTTAATTGGCGAAGTAGTCTATGATCACCGTGACCTTAGGATCGAAATTTAAAAATCTAATAGCCCGAGAATGCTCGGTGTTCTAACTCTACTTGGGAGATGACAAGATTTACCAAAGACTAATTTGTAGGGAGAACGACCAATTGGAGTTTTAAAAGGCGTTCGTATGCCCATAACGCATCATCTAGTCTAAGCGCCGATTTTACGGTTTGAATCCTTGTTTTTTCTATGATTCTTTTAATCTCTCTATTCGACACCTACTGCGACCCTTTGGTTTGCGGATGATAAGGCGTTCCTAACTTATGCGTTACACCATATTTTTCAATTAATTTAGTAAATGGTCGATTGCAAAAGTGTGAACCTCTATCACTTAATGATCGCCCTTGGAATGCCATATCTAGTGAATATGTTCTTTTTAAGAAATCGTATGACAACCTTGGTATCATTAGTGGGAAGAGCTTCGGCTTCTACCCATTTCGAAACATAATCTACCATTACAAGAATAAATCTTTTTCCAAACGATATAGGGAAAGGTCCCATGAAATCTATACCCCAAACATCAAATAACTCACATTCTAAAATAGGTTGCATAGGCATTTCATGTTTTTTCGATATATTTCCCCATTTTTGACAAGACTCACAAGATTTAACATATGTATACGCATCTTTATAAAGTGTAGGCCAATAAAAACCACATTGCAAGACTTTAAAAGCGAGTTTTCCAACCTCCATGATGACCTCTCTGCCTCACGATCATGACAAAACGATAAAACACTTAAAATTTCATTATCAGGCACACATTTTCGATTATTCCATCCGAACATTTACGGAAAAGATCTGGTTCCTCCCAGTAATAAAATTTTAAGTCATAAAAGAACTTCTTTTTCTGTTGCCAAGTCCAATGAGATGGAATGTAATCACAGGTTAAGTAGTTAATGATATCTCCAAACCAAGGTGAATTTTCCTTAGAAGGAATTCTTTTCTTTAATAACTGCATGGTTGAAGGCATATCGATTCTAAACAGTTGTTCATCAGGAAACGAATCCTTAATTTCATTTCCTATTTCTTCCTCAGTTTCCATTCTACTTAGATGATCTGCTACTACATTCTCACTTCCCTTTTTATCTTTAATCTCAATATCAAATTCTTGAAGTAGGAGAATCCATCTAAGAAGACGTGGTTTCGCATCTTTCTTACTCGGTAAATATTTCAATCTTTGAATGGTACGTATAAACTATTACCTTAGAGCCAACAATATACGATCTAAACTTATCTAAGGCAAAAATTACAGCCAACAGTTCTTTTTCTGTAGTTGCATAGTTTAGTTGAGCTGCATTTAACGTATGAGATGCATAGTAAATAGCTTTGAGAATTCTATTATACCTTTGACCTAAAACAGCTCCTACAGCTAAATCGCTTGCATCACACATAATCTCAAAAGGTAAATCCCAGTCTGGTGCCACCAATACTGGTGCAGTAATCAACTTCGCTTTCAGGGTCTTAAATGCTTCCATACATTTACTATCAAATTTAAAAGATACTTCTTTTTCAAGCAAATGACTTAGAGGCTTTGCTATCTTTGAAAAATCTGCAATAAATCTCCTATAAAATCCTGCATGTCCAAGAAATCCTCTTAACGTTCTTAGATTAAGCTGGTGGAGGCAATTTTTCGATTACCTCGACATTAGCTTTATCAACTTCAAATCCTACTTCGAGAGATTCTATGACCTAGTACAATTCCTTCGATACCATTAAATGACATTTTTCCCGTTAAGCACTAAATTGGTATCCTCACAGCGTTGTAACACTCGTTCTAAGTGTAACAAACAGCCATTAAAAGAGTCTCCGTAAACACTAAAGTCGTCCATAAAAATTTCTAAGAATTTCTCAACCATATCAGAAAATATAGACATCATACATCTTTGAAACGTAGCAGGAGCATTACATAAACCAAACGGCATTCTTTTATACGCAAAAGTTCCATAAGGACATGTGAAAGTAGTCTTTTCCCTATCTCCTTTGCAATGAATATACGTAAATAAACCGCATAACCATCTAAGAAACAGTAATACTTATGTCCACTTAAACGTTCCAACATTTGTACTATAAATGGAAGTGGATGATGATCTTTCTTAGTATGATCATTTAGTTTTCTAAAATCAATGCACATTCGATATCCTGTAATTTCCCTTGTTGGAATCCATTCATTCTTATCATTCTCTTTCACTGTGAAACCTCCTTTCTTTGGTACAACTTGAGTTGGACTTACCCATTCACTATCCGATATAGGAAAGATTATTCCCATTTCTAATAGCTTAATAACCTCTTTCTTAACGATTAAGCGTAAATTCGGGTTGAGGCGGCGTTGCGGTTGAATACAAGGTTTAGCATCATCTTTTAGAATTATCTTATGAACACATATCTCCGGACTAATACCTTGAATATCGGCAACTGTCCATCCAAAAGCTTTCTTATGCTTTTTCAACATTCCTAGTAATTGATCTTCTTGTTGCTCCGTTAAAGTTGATGAAATAATAACTGGTAAAAGGTTATTATTTTCAAGAAAAGCATATTTCAGATTTAAAGGTAACGGTTTCAATTCCAGATTCTTAGGCGGATCTTCTATTGATGATTTAAGAGCGGGTCCTTCTAGTTCTAATTCTAAATACTTATGCCATGGTGGTTTAAAAGTAAAAGCGCCTTTATCTAGAGAAAGGATTATCTCTTTCATTTCAATGTCTTCCTCATCTTCCTTATAGACGGACATCGTTAAACATTCTTCTAATCTATCTTCAAAAGTTGGTAAGCGATTATCATAGACAGAATGAATATCTTCTATAAAAGAACATGATTCTGGTGATGTGTATTGATGGTTCATAGCTTTGAAAATATTGAAAGCAACTTCATCTTCATTGACTCTCAAAATCAATTCTCCTTTCTGAACATCGATTAAAGTTCTCCCTGTAGCTAGAAATGGACGTCCTAAGATAAGCGGCGGCGAAAATCCTTCTTCCATTTCCATAACTACAAAGTCTCTTGGAAAATAGAACTTGTCTACTTTAACCAATACGTCCTCAATAATTCCCTTAGGGTACTTAATCGATACGTACGCCATTTGCGAGTCATTTCGATCTTAGTAAGCTTTCCTATGCCTAGCTTTCTATAATCCTCATAAGACATGAGATTTATACTAGCTCCGAGATCACATAAGACCTTCTTAAACAAAAATCCTCCAATTTCACACGGAATCGTAAAACTTCCGGGATCTTTTAGTTTAGGTGGTAACTTATCTTTGCGTAAGTGCAGAACATTCTTCATTTAGGCATATATTCTCATATTCCTCTAATTTTTTCTTATTTGATAGTATATCCTTCAAAAACTTTCCATAGGTAGGCATATTTATCAGAGCTTCGATAACAGGGATATTAACATGAATATGACGAAAAGTATCAAGGAAACGAGCATACTTCTGATCAGTCTTAATCTTTTTAATTTGATCTTTAGGTGGAAAAGGTAAAGACTCTAAATCTACAACCTTTGGTTTCGAAGTCATTCTCTCTTTTCCTTTATCCTTTGGAGTATTACTTGATCGCCATGTTTCAGGTTCTTGAATTTTTTCTTTTAATTTGTTCCCTGAATCAATCTCTACTTCATACTCCTTCGAGTTCTTCTGTTTCTCATCCTTGTTTTCTTTATCTTCTACTCTAACATGTTCCTTAAATAGATTCCTTAAATCTTTATCCATGGGGTCTTTCAAAATTCTAGGGATTTTTACCCATTTTTCACCTTCCTTCTCAGGTTCCAAACTTCTATTCCTTTTCAAGAAATTCTCTATGATTTCTTCTTCCTTATCCGTAAAGTCAAGTTCATCTTTAGTCTCTTCATTTTTATCTAAATCATTTTCTACTTCATTATTCCCGAAGTTTTCTACTCCATTGCTACCGTAGAGTTTCCTACTTCTCGTAACTACAACATTTACCTCTCTTGGGTTTCTTTCAGTATTACTTGGTAATCCTCCAGGAGGTCTACTGTTGTTACGTTCACCTTCCCTACTCAAATGATCTTCCATATTCCTTAATGAAGCTTCTATCGTTCTCGTTACGGTATCATGTCCACTCATAGATGTTTTCATTGTACTCATGTCCTTACTGACTGAACCTATAGAAGTCATCATTGTTTCCATATTCTTAGCTTGAGTAGATACTACACCCATCATATTTTCCATCAGTTTTTCCCATTTTTCAACCCCTTCTGCAGGTTGAGTTGAACTTTGAGTTACTGGTATACTTTGAGTGGTATGTTGAGGATAGGATCTTGGTAATGATTGTAAATTCTGATTAGATGTATTTCCTTGATAAACTTGATTATTATTCATATTCTTATACTGAACTGGATATGGCGGTTGTCCTGGCTTACTAGGGTTTTCAGACCATCTAAAAGTTGGGTGGTCTCTTCTAATAGCATTAAATGAGTTTGAATATGCATTGTTCAAATTCCTATCTTCTTGAAGAAAACTCACCTCCTCTCTTGAATATCTGTTGGTTCTTCTATCCCTAATGACACATTATCATGATTTGAGTATTCGGTTGGCATACTATTTTACGAATTTTTATTCTTACCTTGTTGTAATCCATCAAACTTTCTACTCAAATTCTCCAAGTGTGCTAGAACTTCCGTATTTGACGTACATTCTCCTGCAAAAGCTACTTTTCTAGTGCTAGAACCGGTTTCCCACATTCTGTTGTTTTTGGAAATCTTTTCTATAGCATCGTAAAGCTTGTTTGAGCTTCACTCATCATTAACGAACCACCACATGCATGATCTACATACGCACGTGAATCTTTTCTTAATTTACGACGAAAAGTTGAATTTGCATATCTAAGGAATAACCACGATCGGGACAAGCTCTTAACAATTTTTTAAACCTTTCCCACGCATTCCCAAGTGTTTCTTCGGATCCTTGTCTAAAATTAGCAACCTCGACCTTTAATTCCAAATTCCGTCTGGAGTGAAATATTGTTTCGAAATTCGGTTTGAATATCCTCCCAACTAGTTAACGAGTGGTGTGGAAGAGACATAAACCAATCTCGGGCTCTTCCTTTTAAAGAAAAAGGAAACATAGTCATCCTCGTTAATTCCTTATGAGCACCTTGACTTTTGTTTGTATTGCACGGTTCTTCAAACGAGATAGAGATGATGATGTGGATCTTCATCATCTTCTCCTAGAAATTGGGCTCTTGCGTCAATTAAACCAAAAAGATGAGACTTAATTTCGAAATTATTCGCTCCTTCATTCGGTAAAAGTATGGGATTATTAGTCGGTTTCTCCTTACGGTTTGATCACGAGATAGGTCTCGGGTTTGGCGGATTGTTACGATTATTACGGTTCCGATCTTGATTGTTCCTATTATTATTATTCGATTATTATTAATATTAACGGGGTTTTGTCCATGCCCTAAAGCATGATCTAGCCTCTGTTCGTTTGTTTCATCACTAGTTTTGACCATTTCTTTATTTTTATTAGAAGATGATTCCGTTGGAGATTTTCCAAGGAGTCTAATTTGTTTTGACCACGTTTACTCTCTATCCGCAAGCGCCTTTCGTAAGCGTTTATATCGGGCTTATAAGGAGTAAGTGAGGCTTTACCGCTTCTGGTCATCAACTAATTAAAATAGAAAAATGCTCAAGTTTTAAAGAAGAAGAAAATTGGTACTAAAAGAAAGTAGATACCAACGAAAAATAAAAAAGAAATGTGATAAGAAGAGTGTTGGTTTATTCTCGAGAATTTTAAGCTAATACAAGTAGTAACCATAGACACAAAAAAAATAGCGACTTTGTCTCCCCGGCAACGGCGCCAGAAAGCTGACGTCACCAAACCAGACCTTAGAAACGGCGTCAAGAAAAGGACAGACCTATTCTAGGTTAGACGGATCCTAACCGGCAGTGTACCGGGTCAAATTGTAGTGATAAAGTGGTGAGTCAGGTGTCGAATCCTCAGGGAAAAAAGTGGTAATTCTTTTAAGTGTGGTTAAACACCAAAAGATTTGCTATTAACTCGATCTAAACCGCAATTTTATAACACGATTACTACTACTCTAACTAACATAAAATAAATGCATAATTTAAAAGTTATTCTAATATAATATATATAGATATATAAATATATATAGATGTACATAAATAGTAAAATATATATATATATAAATATATAGATACCAATATATAGTTTATAGACTAGACTAGCCAAAGTATATGTAATCAATTTATTCGATCTTTTCAATTAATAGAATGTGTTCGATCTTCCTTTTTATTAGGTCCAATTGAGTGAATGAAACGGTGTACTCCTAATGTCAACAATTCCTCCTCACACGAGCGTATGAAATTGTCATATGTCAAATTGTCATCAGTCCAATGTCCACAACTGCCCCATGCTAAACTTAGTTAGTCAAAACAGGTACCGAGTACAAATCTACCCCGGATAAAAGAGGTGATTCCATTTGTCAGATGGCCGATGTTATTCAAGAGGCTCCGGTTGTCAAGCGGATCGATTTAATACAAACGGTGTAGTTTCAATTAAAGCTGTGATTTTAACATTATTAAGATCTCGAGTACAAATTTTAATAAGATTTATCTTTCCGGGACAAATCGCCCCCGGGTAGGAAATAGGATTCCGTTAATCGACGGCCATTTTTACCCTCCGGTTTTTCTATTTTTACTCATATCCCGACTTCTCACGGTCGGTTCATCGCCGGAGGTTATATGTGGTATTCATCGTGATTGATTACTTCATTCCGAATATGTTATCATTACGTAGCGAAATAGAAAAAGATTCATTTTACTCAATTTTAGTCAATTTTATTTTAACATTATTCCTTTAACGAAAAGATCGAAATAATATGATTACATAACTTTGGCTAGTTATTAGATCTAGCCTAATAACATTATAAAAACTAAAAAGAAGAAAATAACAAACATAAACATAATTATTATAGAAATTACCCGATTACAACTTGCGGATTCGAAATCGTCTTTTTCCAGACATTATAACGACTTCAGCAACACCGAACCTTCGAGAATTTCCCGAGCATTACTACCGTACTACTACTACTAATTTATTTTGGCATAAAGCCTATTTACAAACTAAGAAAGGAGAAGAAAAAGAGAAAGAAGAGGGAGAGAATATATATAGAATATTGTATATATATATTGGTACCCCCAAATGAAGCCTCTGATGCTCCCCTTTTATAGACTTTCTTCCTTCCCGGACCGGTCCTGAAAACTTGCCGGATCGGTCCGGTGTAATGATGACAATCATTACGGTTTGTTATCGCATGTGCAAGCATGTTACCCTTAATCATCACTTGTCTTTGTGTAATTATATATATAATTATATATAATTACACGATTAACTTCTAAAAATCGTAACTTGAATTCTTGATATCAGAATGACATAATCGAACTTCCGTTGAAAAGCTCGTTGAATTCTCTACAACTTTCATCAAGACCACTTCTTCAGAAAACTTATTCTCGATGAGCCATTTGTATTATACGTCCTTTTTCGAGATTCAGAAACAATTATTCTCTTGATCATTTATATCAGTGACGCTTTATAACTTCCTTTCACTGACTTGTATTGACTTCAAAAAGTGTCGATACTCGGGATTTCGATTCATCTTAGGATTCGCAATGAAATAAACACAAAATACCCGTGTAAAATAGACACAATATTCCGGTTACTAAAACCGGTACAAAAACTACAACTTTTTATTATAAATACTAACTTTTACTAATAACTATACTAAACTACAAAGATTAATATTTTATACTAATTATATCATAATTTTAGATATTTTACATAGAATTTGTCAACAAAACGTAATAAAATCACGTAAATTTAATCATATAAAAATAATACATCAGGTACTCTACTACGGAAGGTTCAAAGCAACAAACCACCTCGCCCGATGCAACAGATTTCCGCCTGTAATCTATTCAGAGTCTGCATTGCATTTGCATTAATTTTCATTCATGTGGGGGATTGTTGGAGAATTTGAATCAAAAAATTAATGCTGAAATGATGGAGGGTCGCATCGGTTCGGTGAAAGGTTACAACCCCCGGAAGAGGTTGTATCCTTTCGGTAAAAGATTGCAACCGTTAAATGACCGGACATCTCTCTCCTATAAATTCCGTCACTACAATGAAAAGGATGTAGATTTTTTTCACATGAATTTCTTTAGACAAAATTCTGGCCAAACGCTTTAAAAATACTCCTCCAAATACTTTGTATATTTTCCGAGTCAAGAAGAGATTTACAGAACAGGATCGGTTCGCCGTCTTCTTCTCATTAAAGTGCAACAACCCGAAGAAGGAATGACTGTTGTATCTTGGGAGACGATTGTCATTACCGTGTGCACATAATCGGGGCAAAAACGTCTTAAGGACAGAGTGCTGAACTCGCCTCAGTCAATAAGTTTTCTGTCATATTTTATGTTTTCGTTTTTGCTTGAATTTTAGTGTTAAACAATATTCTCGTTTAATAATTTTACCAACATATTTTTGGGGAATAATTTGGTTTCGTGGTCATCTAAACACCAACCGACTCTCCCCGCTCTAGTGCAGAAGCCGAGTATCGTGGGGTAGCAAATGTGGTTTCCGAATCTTGTTGGCTTCGCAATTTACTTTTGGAACTCCGTTGTCCGGTTCGCAAGGCCACCATCGTCTATTGTGACAATGTGAGTGCTATTTATCTCTCCGGAAATCCAGTTCAACACCAACGCACAAAGCATATTGAGATGGATATTCATTTTGTGCGTGAGAAGGTCTCCCGCGGGGAAGTACGTGTTCATCATGTTCCCTCTCGTTATCAGATCGTGGATATTTTTACCAAGGGTTTGCCTCTTATTCTTTTTGAGGATTTTCGAAACAATCTCAGCGTCCGCGAACCTCCCGTTTGACTGTGGGTAGTGCTGTAAACGAGCCGAGCCGAGTACACGATGTTCAAGCTCGAGCTCGTTTATAATCGAGCATGCTCGGCTCGGCTCGTTAAGACAAACGAGCCTAAAGCTTTGTTCGAGCTCGGCTCGATAAGAAAGGAAAATGTTCGAGCTCGAGCTCGAGCTCGAGATCAAGCTCGCGAACGGGCTCGAACTCGAGCTCGGCTCGTTCAATAGCAAATTTTTAGGGGCTCGTTCAATAGCTCGTTCAATAGATATTTGATATTTGTTTTATATATTTATATATCTATTATTTATATTATATATAATATATGTTCACGAATACTAACGAGCGTTCACGAACGAGGCTCGTGTTCGTTCGTTTACTAAACGACACGGGGAGAACTGTTTGAGCTCGGCTCGATAACATAAATGAACGAGCTCGAACGAGCTTAAACGAGCCGAGTTCGAGCCTTGTTCGCGAACGTTCGGTTCGTTTAACACCTCTAACTGTGGGGGTGTGATAGAATATTGATTGTAATTAGCAATATTTATTGTAAATCGGTTAGATATCTTTGTATATCTTTGTATATTTGGTTTCCTAGTTTAGTGCCTCTATTATAGGAAATTGTATTGTATATATATTGACCGGTTACTGTAACGAGAAACATAAGGAAATTAATTAAATCTTTCATAAAGTTGTTCCATATGTTGAAAGACTGGTTTCGCCTGATCCCTGATGGATCAAATGTGTAGTGCTTTACATAGCTCTATATAGTTGTAAAAACCGCATAAGTGTTATTGGTGGTGTTAGCTTCAATTTCTAACTGAATTTAAGACAATGTGGCCAGTAATATTGTTCAAGATCTCAGGATAAAGTGATTGGTATGCTTCGTTGGTCTATTCCTGTTTGAGGGCCTTGTTGCCCCTGGATAGTTCTTCTGTTAAACTAATTTCTCTTGTTCACTGGGCCTCTGCGTTATTGATTAGAGCTTAATAATGTTGAATTTTGATGTAAGTTGTCATATAATGAAGCATTTGCCAGCAGCATGATACTATTATGTTTGTACTTTGCTCCCTTTTAACTGTACTAGTAATTTGGTGTGAAATGTTTAGGCATAATTAGAAAACTAGTCCTTTAAGTTGGCCTATTTTGGATTTTAGTCCTGCTCCTGTTCCGGTGAGGAAATGGTCCTATAAGTTATTTTTTTTATAAAAAATAGTCCTGATGAAAAAACGCCCCTTATAAAAAAATTGATTCAACATAGAATCGAACTCATGGCCTCACAGTAGAGAAACAAGCACTTTGCCATCTGAGCTAAAGCTTCAATATATATACATTATGACACAAATTATTATTTATTGGGTTTATTGTCAAAAATGACAATTTGAATATAGAAATATACAAAGAGGACAGTGAAATATTTTTCTGGTTAAAAATGACTTATCTTTATTCTGCAGTGATTTATATTCTTTCGTATTCAACTACATAAACGAATATATATTTTGATCTGATTGTCGAAAGATGGTAATTCTTTCATCATATTTTTCCTCTTCACATCCTCTTTATTTAGACATATCATTTGATATTTTTTCAACGTTATTTTCGAGATCATTTTTGTAAAAAACACATAAATAGTGGAACAGTGAAACATTGGATTTGAGATCAGTTTCACTGCAGCAAACAGTGAATTTGGGGTTATGAACAGTAGATTTGTCCTTATCACCAAATTTACATTTTCACTGTCCTGATTCCTATTTTTCCCCCTTTTTTTTTTTCCTTTTAAACCACCCCCTTATTTATTTTACCTATTCCCGTACCAATATCTTCCGAGAAAAAGAAACCATCAAGCTATAGCTATTAATTATTGCATAAACCACTAAATAAGCCATCATTCACACATAAATGGAACAATACATCAATTTTAAAGATAATTTACATGGACATCACAATACAAAATTCAAAGGAACAATAACGTTAATTAAAATACATCATCCCAAAGATAAATTAGATTGACAACACAACATTGAAAGAAACGAATAACATTACACTATATAAAATACTTCATTCTAAATATACATTACAATATATGAAATACATCGTTGAAAGAAATGAATAACATTACATTATATAAGTAATATATTGTGTCATAATAGACATACTGGATATCAAAGTGCTTGTTTCTCTACCATCGTGGGTTCGAATCTGTGTTGAATCAATTTTTTTTATAAAGGGCTTTTTTTTCAATAAATTGAGTAGAAATGGGACTCCAGAGCCACGTAGGATCCTACATAGCAGCTACTTCAGCAATTTTAAAAATTTTTGGTGTCCAGTCAGCGTTTTTCTGGCGGGTAGGATTATTTAAAAAAAAAAAAACTTACACGTCCATTTTCCTCACCAGAACAGAAGCAGGACTAAAATCCAAAATAGGCCAACTTAAAAGACCATTTTTCTAAATTTGCCGAAATGTTTATGAATGGATGAATTGATCCTGGATTTAACTTTCTTTGGGATGGTCATTTACTATTCCCATATTGAACCACATTGTGTCTCTATACGTGTAGAGACAGTGTGGAGACACCACACAAGTATTTCTCAACATAAACTGTTCTTGTTTTTCAAAAATAAAAACATAAACCGTTCTTTGGTGATTTATAAACTTTTAAAAAATAATCAAAATTTTCACGGAGTCAACCCAATAGACTTGTGAAGAACTCCTTTTAAAATTGCAATAAAATATTTCCAAGGATGAAGATCGAACATGGTTTTTACCGTTCTTTGGTGATTTATAAACTTTTAAAAAATAATCAAAATTTTCACGGAGTCAACCCAATAGACTTGTGAAGAACTCCTTTTAAAATTGCAATAAAATATTTCCAAGGATGAAGATCGAACATGGTTTTTCCAAAAAAATAAAATAATAGTAATAATCGTACATGGTTCTTATTGTAGGAACCCGTACGCAATTAAAATAATTAACACGAATTAAACAACAATTTTATTGAAAATAAAACGAATTACAATTGAAAAATGAAATATACTAAAATAAAAGTGGATACAATAACTCCGAGACGAGTAGGGACACTCGTCCTTAAGACAAATTTGGTCCGGTGTGTACCCCGGTTAAAACCAATTGTCTCCCGGGATAACTCGGATTCTCGATTCGTATGAGGTACTTCTTACACGAACCTTCAACGAACTCTTCTAGTGCTCGAATCTCTTCTTCAAACTCGTATGCAACTTCTTCGAACTATATGAATGTATGAAGCTTTTACGGTGTTGTATTTCCAATGTGTGTCCATATGGAGGCTATATATAGGAGAGGGTGAAATTTTGGAGATGAACTACGAACCGAAGCTTTAATTATCGATTCTGACCGTTTCATCGGTTCAAAGAATGAATTAACATAACTCATCGGTTACATACGTTCGGCATTGAATTAACCCATTAACTATTCTTTGAACCGAAATTTGAACTATGTTGGATAACCGAACCGAGTGAACTCTTCAATCAATCTTCAGCTCAATCAGAATGTTTATGAACTGGACCAAGCCCAATTAACTTTTGTATAAAAAGTTTAACACAGGCCTGGGCCTAGGGCCCTTAGGCCCATTCCCCATTCCCCAAAGCCCAAGACCAAGACCAAGACCAAGACCAAGGTCAAGGTAAACGGTCAAAGGTCAAAGGTCAACGGTCTCGGGCTCGGGCTCGGGCTCGGGCTCGGGCACGGGCACGGGCACGGGCTCGGGCGGGCGGCGGCGCGCGCGCGCGTGTGGCCATTTTAGCAGAACGTCTGACTGCTAAAACCAACCCGCTATCTCTCCTTCTTCTAGGAGCTTATACCACATATAACATTCTTCCCACATATATACTTGGAAAACATTTCTCTCTTTTTCCAATGTGGTACATAGTTTAGTTGAATACTCTTCAACTTCCACTTCCAACAAAAGTTCTTTCAAACACCCGACTTCAAGCGTTAATTTCTCATTCACTCGTACTCCGAATTGAATGATTCTAAATCCCGAATTCATCTACGACTTACGTAGTTTTCGAATTATCAAAACATAGTATATATTCTATACAAGAATATAATCAAATTAAGCTTGCAAAGTCGTCTCGAATAAAATGATTATAAAATCATTTTTATTCACTTTAATTCAATTCCACTATTTTCTCCAACAATCCCCCACATGAATGGAAATTAATGCAAATGCGGACACGAAGAGATTCGACGAGAAAAACATTGCATCGGGAGAGGTAGCTTCGGCTTTGAACTCGCCCTAGTGAAGTACTATCGGATCTACTCGGCTAATCGGTGAACTTAAGTCTTGAACTGTTCGGCCTTTAGTGTAGAACCGGACAATAGCACTCACACAATATTTCCCTTAGCACCGTACTTGGTTCTCATGACCGGATTCATTTTGGCCCCGAATCACACCTGGTTTCGAAAGTGCTTTAGAGAATTCTAGCCTCTCGAATTCTCATAGAAGCGGCCCCACTTCGCACTTACATAGGTGACCTCCTATCAAGAGTATTCGCCATACCCCACTCGAATTTAATCAAGTTATAGGAATCATTAAAAGTTTTCACTTAACCTTCACACTCGGCGAGACAACACTTTTATTCACGAATGGGAAAGTGTTCATCGACAAACTTCATAACTTAGTTGTCCCCTTGAACCAAGATCTTGGGATCTCCAGGTCAACATGGTAGGGTTACCATTACAAAACTTAACTTTCAATAGGCTTAAGTCCCATTCCGAGTGTCAAAATTGACATCGATCTCTAGAGTAAACCTTTAGTAAGCGGATCCGCAAGATTCTCCTTCGATTTTACATAATCGATGGAAATCACACCACTAGAGATCAAGTGTTTAACGGTATTATGTCGTCGACGTATATGTCTAGACTTACCATTATACATACTATTTTGTGCTCGGTGTATAGCCGATTGACTATCACTGTGTATGCTAATAGGAGCAATCGGTTTTGTCCAACAAGGAATGTCCTCTAGGAAATTTCGAAGCCACTCGCTTCTTCCCTGAACTTTGTCCAAGTGCAATAAACTCGGCTTCCATTGTGGAACGAGATATGCATGTCCGCTTTGTGGACTTCCGGGACACCGCAAAGCACCACCAATCATAAAGATATATCCGGTTGTGGATTTTGACTCTTTAGAATCGAAATCCAGCTTTGCATCACAAGTATCCTTCTAATACCTGCTTGGATATCTTGTGTAACGTAATCCCGGGTTCATTGTATATTTCAAGTACCGAGTACTCTCATCAGCGCTTTCCAATGATCCTCACTGGGATTACTTGTAAACCTGCTCAGTTTGTTCACAGCACACGCAACATCAGGTCTAGTACAGTTGGTTATGTACATTAGACACCCTATAATCTGTGAATATTTCAACTGAGACACAGGCTCACCCTTATTTTTGACCAAGTGAAGACTTAAGTCAATGGGTGTTTTCATAGGACTTTCATCAAAAACATTGAATCTCCTCAGAACGGATTCAATGTAGTGAGACTGTGATAATACTAGTCCCTCAGATATTCTGGAGATTTTAATCCCCAAAATTACATCTGCTTGTCCCATATCCTTCATATCAAAATTGCGTGTCAGCAACTTTTTGGTATTCATGATGATATCATGAGTACTTCCCATAATCAGCATATCATCAACATATAAACACACTAACACATAAGCATTAGGTGTTTGTTTGATGTAGACGCATTTGTCACACTCGTTAATTTTAAACCCATTAGATAGCATAGTTTGATCAAACTTTAGATGCCATTGTTTGGGTGCCTGTTTCAGTCCATACAAAGACTTAACGAGTCTACACACCTTGTGCTCTTGCCCTGGAACCACAAACCCCTCGGGTTGTTCCATGTATATCTCTTCTTCTAATTCACCATTTAGAAATGCGCTTTTAACATCCATTTGATGGATCTCCAAGTTATAGGCTGCAAGCAAGAGCAATAAGAACCCTTATAGAAGTGATTCTCGTTCTTCGGTGAATAAGTATCAAAGAAGTCAAGACCTTCCTTTTGTCGATAACCCTTGGCTACCAACCTGGCCTTATACTTATCAATAGATCCATCGGCCTTAAGCTTCTTTTTGAAAATCCACTTACACCCGAGTGCTTTACTTCCCGGTGGAATGTCAACCAATTCCCAAGTGTGATTTTGCATAATAGAATCTATTTCACTATTAATAGCTTCTTTCCGAAAGGTGCTTCGGATTAGACATAGCCTCGGCATATGTCCTTGGAGTATTTTCTACCATGTAGGTTAGAAAATGCGGCCCAAAAGACGTTGAAGTCCTAGCCCTCTTACTCCTTCGAGGTTCCACTTCCTCGTTTTCTGGAGTACTATCCCCCACATTTTCGTGTACTCTCTTATTTGAGTCTTCATTGTGTCTTTCTTTATGTGGAAAGACATCCTCAAAAAACACCGCATTTCTTGACTCCATGATTGTGTTTACATGCACATCAGGATTGTCAGATTTGTGCACAAGAAATCTATATGCACTACTCAAGAAATCTACTCTCGATTGCACAAACTTTAAGTCACACAAATCAGTGTGAATTAATTCTAACGGTTCTGTGTTTCTTTCCACGGATGGAAACGGCGCTTTAGTCATTTTAGCTTCAACACAGACTTGGCATTTTTCAGTTTGATTAACTTTTAGTTTAGGTAATAAATCCAAATTCATCATTCTTTGAATTGATTTATTATTAACGTGTCCTAAACGATTATGCCATAAAGTACAAGACTCAATCAAGTACGCGAAGTAGATGCATTTTTATTAGCTTCTTGGGCACAACATTCTTTGGCATAATAGCCATTACATTGAGTTTAAATAAACCCTCGGTAAAATAACCTTTACCCACATACATATCATTTTTGGTCAAAATGACCTTGTCATTACCAAATGAAAGTTTAAAACCATTCTTATTCAAAGCATACCACCGGATATCGATTTCGCGTATGTCGGGAACATGGAGAACATTTGTGAGGGTCGGCTTCTTTCCCGAAGTCATCTTCGAATCACATTTCCAGTTCCGAATGGTTGGACCGAGCGAGTTGCCCATCCACGGCCTTCTCACCATTTCCGGCCTTGTAGGTTGAGAAGACATCACGATCGGCGCAGACATGTTTAGTGGCCCCGGTGTCCACAAACCATTGTCTCGGATTACCCACGATGTTGCACTCTGTCACCATTGCGCGAGAGATTGTCATCATCCTCGGTTTCAGCCATATGAGCCTTATGGTTGTAAGGCTTCTTTGATCGGCGGATCCGCGGCACGGTGCCCTTGTTTGCCACGGTTGTGACACTTGCCATTAAACTTGAATGGCGCGGCTTATCCCCTGTCGGCTTCCTTGAAGATTCCCCGTCTTCTTAACCGATTTCTCGGGCTTCTTCCTTTTCGATTTCGACCTCGGCGACGTTAGCCTTCGCTTGTCCAACCGACTCGAACGTCTCTTTTCGGATGCTCTATTGTCCTCTTCAATACGGAGGCGAACAATCGGATCATCCATCGTTACCGCTTCCTCTTATGCATCATATAGCTCTTGTACTCCTTCCAAGAGTCGGGAAGCTTCTCAATGACACGAGCCACTTGAAAATTCTCGTTGATTTTCGGATCTTTCGTTATAATCTCATATATCGAATTTGCAACTCCTCCTTTGTTTCACAATAGGTTTAGTATCGTTCATTTCAAACTTTAAAAACCTACCGACAAGAAACTTCTTGGCACCAAGCATCCTCTCGTTGTGTACTTTTTCTCTAAAGCTTTCCACAACGATTTAGTCGAGTCATACGTACGGTATACACCATACAACATATTATCCAAACCATTAAGAATGTAATTTTTACATAAAAAATCACTATTCTTCCGAGTTTTCGACTACAAGAAAAGTCTTTTCAGCGATCTCGGGTGGCACCACCGGTGGATCTTCGATTAGCATTCTCGCTAATCCAAGTGTTGTTAAGTAAAACAACATCTTCGTTGCCAAAGTTTGAAGTTCGATCCGTTGAACTTCTCTCGGCCTCTCGTGGTTAGCACCGCCACGGTAGTTGTCCGTGTCATAATTCCCGAAGTGTGGGAAGAGGCGTCCTCCGTTTGGCGCACCGGCCGGAGTAGGAGTGATTTGATCATCGGATGCCATTTCGTTCAAGACGGAAAATAAACTTTTATCGAAAAGAATAAGCGATAATACAACACGTAGGTTTTTCACCCAAAGAAAACAATTTGAAGATTGTTTTGACTCGTCAAAACAAGCTCGAGTTTGTTTCAACTCGATTCTCCAACAATGTTTGTATTTCAATCTTGTTTTAACGTGGTAGTTTTTACCAGAAAACACCAAAAGGAGGTGGACCGATTTTGCCAGAAATCGATACCAAAAAGGAGGATTTAACTAAATTATAAAACGAAATTTGAAGTTTCAGAAGTAGACTGAACCGTTCAGATTAAGAGCTGAAATGTTCAGTAAACGAGCTGAAAATTCAGAAATAAGCCGAATCAATCAGTAAACGAGCCGAACTGATCAGAACCGAGCTGATCAGAATCGAATTCTGATTAAAACAAGTTTATTTAATTCGTCTAAACTCAGAAAAATTGAGTAGAAATTCGTATAAAAATTTCGATTACGCACGGGTTAAAATCGAACATCGGTTCGAAATTTGTCTTAAGCTGTAGGAACCCGTACGCAATTAAAATAATTAACACGAATTAAACAACAATTTTATTGAAAATAAAACGAATTACAATTGAAAAATGAAATATACTAAAATAAAAGTGGATACAATAACTCCGAGACGAGTAGGACACTCGTCCTTAAGACAAATTTGGTCCGGTGTGTACCCCGGTTAAAACCAATTGTCTCCGGGATAACTCGGATTACCGATTCGTATAGAGGTACTTCTTACACGAACCTTCAACGAACTCTTCTAGTGCTCAGAATCTCTTCTTCAAACTCGTATGCAACTTCTTCAGAACTATATGAATGTATGAAGCTTTCTGGTGTTGTATTTCCAATGTGTGTCTAACTTCAATCCATATGGAGGCTATATATATCAGTTACATCTGTTCAGCATTGAATTAACCCATTAACTATTGCTGAACCGAGCTGAACTATGTTGGATAACCGAACCGAGCTGAACTCTTCAATCAATCTTCAGCTCAATCAGAATGTTTATGAACTGGACCAAGCCCAATTAACTTTTGTATAAAAAGTTTAACACAGGCCTGGGCCTAGGGCCCTCAGGCCCATTCCCCATTCCCCAAAGCCCAAGACCAAGGTCAAGGTCAACGGTCAACGGTCAACGGTCTCGGGCTCGGGCGGGCGGCGGCGGCGCGCGCGCGTGTGGCCATTTTAGCAGAACGTCTGACTGCTAAAACCAACCCGCTATCTCTCCTTCTTCTAGGAGCTTATACCACATATAACATTCTTCCCACATATATCCGGAAAACATTTCTCTCTTTTTCCAATGTGGTACACGGATTTAGTTGAATACTCTTCAACTTCCACTTCCAACAAAAGTTCTTTCAAACACCCGACTTCAAGCGTTAATTTCTCATTCACTCGTACTCCGAATTGAATGATTCTAAATCCCGAATTCATCTACGACTTACGTAGTTTTCGAATTATCAAAACATTGTATATATTCTATACAAGAATATAATCAAATTAAGCTTGCAAAGTCGTCTGAATAAAATGATTATAAAATCATTTTTTATTCACTTTAATTCAATTCCACTATTTTCTCCAACACTTATTAGGAAGTACGTGCAATAGCCTTTGCCTGTAATGGGGTTCAAACACTAGTTTTTATGTAAGATTATAGTCTAACTCACCACTAGACCGATACACCTTGTGCTCAAATTAATTTTATTATTTATTCATTTGAAGTGGCTAAGAAAACCAATTCAAAATTCAAAATATTTTTTGACACCAAAAGTGATTTTTTTTTTTTTTCTTTCTTGCAAAGAAAAACTGAAGTCGCTAGATGAGAACCATTACTGCACCTAACTTAAAACATATCTATCAATTCAATATATTTAATAGTCTGCATGATTAAATGGACTCTATTAGCCAAAGAGATCGTTAAGTTGCTTTAATTAATAAATAAACTGTTGTACGCAACTTTTTTTTTTTCTTTCTTTTTTTTGAATGAGCAACCTTTTATTTTAACTTGTGGTAAATAACAAAAAGAAATTTATTTATATAATTAATAAAGAATCACTTTGAATGAGAAGTAGAATCATTCAATTAATAAACATTAGTTACTTCACTATAAGTATTGGTTTGAATATTATAAAAATGCAACATACATTCGTCCCCATCATCCTCATCTTCATCTTAATCTTCGCCTTTGAACAATAAAAAGGAAAGGAAAGGAAAGGAAAGAGTAAGAAGGTGAAAATGGAGAGAGCAAATCGTTCTCTTCTTGCGGCATTGTTTGTACTCATTCTCTCCGGTCAGATTTTCCAAGACACAGAAGCAAGGAAGCCTTTTCATTCAACATGTAAGATTTTTTAAACTTCAAATAACTCTTCACTTTTAATGATTTCAAGGGAAGCTTTTTCGTTATACTCGAAAATCTAAGCCCAAACCATCAAAACCTAGGTCGTGAGGTGAATTCAGTCGATCTATCTCTTAATATGATCGGTGAAACAATCACAAGTATACAATTTAGACACTTTTAACACATACTTATTTTTCACAGTTGAAATCAATGTTTTCTTCTACTTGTATTTCTAATAATTAGTGGAGACATGATTATATATCTAGACGGTCACCTTTGATTTTTTTAATTTTTTTTTTTTCGATATTAACTTTATTTGAAATAAATGTAGAAAAGATGAATCAAGAACAAAAAATTGAATGAAAGCAGATTATCAACAATAATTACGGAAAAATGACTAGTAGTGACGGGAAACCGTATAGCGTAGGAGCAGATCAAATTCGTTTACATTTGCGTAATATTTTTTTCTCATTTTGCTTACGAGAATTAAATTAGCCTTATATAGATTTCACCTCAACTGAATTTAACCACTCTTAACAACTTCTAACCACCTTTAGTTAAGTTTTAACAACTTATTGAGACAAGGTGACAAGGTGTTTGATCTTTTGTCTCAATGAGGTGCTTGATCATCATTTTTTTTTTTTTATAAATTTTTTTTTGAGTTCAAAGAAAATATTATTATATACTATCTCATCTCCAGCATTAATTTTCTTGATGAATCAATCGTGCGTTTGCAGCCAAGTCTTCTAGGAAGGAGAAATTTTCATTTCTCAAAATGAAGATGCTGGATAAGAGTACTGATGACCAAGGTGGTTGTGATCCATCTGAATGCAAAGAGGATGGAACATGCAATTTGTTATCACCCGTGTATAATTAAAATAATCAAACCGAATTAAACAACAATTTTATTAATTTTGATGACGAAATAGATGCAACAAAATATAGAAAGAAAATACAATAGCAATGATAAAAGGATATGCTACGATCTGAGCCGAGATGAACTCTTTCCTTAAGACAAATTTGCTCCGGTATGTACCCCGGTTTACAGCAATTGTCTCCCAGGAATTCTCAGATTACCTTTCAGAACAGCGGTACTGCAAACTCTAAACAACGACGAACTCTACTAAAGGTTTCGAAACTCTTCACTTGATGCAAGAACGAGACTTATGCAAAAGAGTAATATGTATGCTATTTCTTGGTGTTGTAAATCGTTGTCTTCTTCCCATTCATGTAGCTCGTTTATATAGCGAGAGGACATGGAAAAGCGATGGAAAATGAACAGCCTCAGCTCGAATTGAATGTCATAAATATCAGCATTATGTTGGAACTTGGAAAGCTAAAAGCCTCAGCTTTAATCACGACTTAAAGTTGGATAGGAACATGAACAGTCTCACTCAGCTCAAAGCAACCGAAAAATAAATTAACAGTTGCAATGCAAAACCGAACTCTGACTGTGAACCTTCAAATCGAGCTGCATTCGTGTACGCAGGCATGCACAAGCCCAAGGGTAAATCCGGATTGGATTTGCACCCCCCCTGCGCCCGCGTAGAGAACGGTGTATAATGTTGGTTTCTTATTCCAACTACACTAAAACAATATCATATAAATATTGCTTCTTTTTCCCTCTTCCAACCAATGTGGGAGAAAAGTTTCTTCCCATTTTTCCTTTTCATAACACACACTTAAGCCCAATAGGCCCAATATGACATATCATCAATTGTCCAACAAACCGACTTTAAGCGTTAATTTCTCATTCACTCGTTATCCGAATTGAATGATTCCAAATCCCTGAATTCATCTACGACTCACGTAGTTTTCGAATTAATAAAACATTACATATATTCTATACAAGAATATATCCGAAATACGCTTACAAAGTCACTGAATAAAATGATTATAAAATCATTTTTAATTCATTTTTAATTCAATTCCACATTTTCTCCAACACAATTCTCCCTGTTTTTGTCCCACTGGAGCTGCAGGTTCCACCTGCCTTATACAAGAATGTTATCCGCCCTTTTGCTCAGGAGTAGGTAACGATATACGAGAGAGAGATTGTGAGGACGAGTCGTGCTTTTGCAATCTTCCTACTGATACAGAACAACGCATTTACCTTTGCAAGTTCACCAGCAATGTGCCCCCGGATGATTATGTTACTGATTCGGACTGATATTAATTATTAGCCCTGGAAGATTACGATCCCATGTGTTTGTGTTTATGTTTTGAAAATTTATGCTACTGCACAACACATATTTTCATCGTTTTGATGTAGTATCTCTATTGATTGTGATACAGGCTCACTATAATCAAGGGTGTAAACGTGTGTTGCGTCACTTCGCTGTGACACAACCGTTGTTGTGTCTTTAATATCACTATGTGGTTTTGTCATGCTTGTGATCACTGATTAGAAGCTTTTATTTAAGAAATAAACTGGGGGTACGTTGAGGGCCTTGAGGCTAATTAAGTTGAATTTTCTTCATCTCCAAGTAAACAATATGTATTTGATTTTCGTTTCTCACAATCGTATCAGATATCCTTTTAACGAATTTTTTATTTTACATTTTTAAACACACAAATTTCTAGTTTACAAAATCTCTCTCCAAGATAAAATTAATGCATCAGATTCTCTATTTTACGTAATGCAATAGATATAAAAGAAAATTTACATAATCTATAATAATGCGGTAGATATAAAAGAAATTTTACAGAATCCGTAGTTTACGGTAAAAAATTAAGTATCTGCTGCGGTGTTTTTTTCCTATTGAAATCTCTAAAACAAAATTTTTTAAAAGATTTACAATATTTACTGCCCGTGCTGAGTTTCGGTCTTTGCAAGTTTGCAACATAAGGCCCAGACCCATAAAATGGTTACAAATAGGTGTGATCATGGTCCGGTACGGTTCGGTCGGTTTTCTTCATTTCTAAAAACCGAACCATTTTATACGGTTTCCAATTTTCGAAATCAAACTAGAACGGTTTTAAGACGTAAACCATTTGTCCGGTCCGGTTTGGTTCGAGGATGAGAGACATCCAGCCTTTGCTTTTTTGTCTAATGTAGTGGAAAGAACAAGGAATTTACGTCTTGCTTGGTGTATATATTACATCTATTTATTTTTCGAATAAGTGTTAATGTGGGTTGCACACAAGCAACACTGTACTCTTTGATCCCCTCAGTTTTAGGACTATTAATAAAGATCCTTTTCAAAAAAAAATATATATATTACTACCTCCGTCTCATATTCCCACAACATAAGTCATTCTCATAGTTCAATGCAATAAATCTTGTTTTATCTTTATTCCTTATTCTAAAATTTTACATTATTCTAATTAGCCTAATGACATTTTAGTCCAAAACTATCAAAGTTGGATCATTTATTGAGTTTCTTAATCTATGTGTATAAAGCTATGATGACTTATAATATGTGACGTAGGTAGTAATAAGTTGTCAGCTGTCATTTTGTGTTCTTATGAATTGTTATTTTCCGAGTTTAAATTTCACAATATCAAATCAAGTTAAAGACAGTTGATTTTTTGATCTCTAAACTAGTTGCCTTACTTGAAGAAGATAATAAGTTTTAGTTCTTTACGACATAAGTTTTAATTTATAATAATTGATGTGAAGTTTAAATTTTTTTTAATTTTTTTTTTGGTTTCATAAAATATCTGAAAAATTAAAAACATACTACCTCTGTCTTAAAATGTAAGTCTGTTTGGATTTCTCACACACATTAAGAATATGAGTTAAATTGGTTTTGTGACATCAATTTTGATAAAAAAAATCTAAAATGACCTTTGACTGTTATCAAAGCAAAATAGTGAAAAACATGTGAGTATATTATAAATGATGGTTAAAAGGAAAATTTTTTAATAAATGCCATGTAGTTATCTAAATGGATTTATATTATGAGACAAAAAAAAAAAAACACAAAATGAACTTATGTATTGAGATAGATGTACCCGTCATATCTAGACACTTTTCAAATATTGAGACGAAAAATAGATTTCCGAAAATCTTCTCGAGACCAGAATCGAAAAGAAGGGTTACGGAGGGTCATAAATATTTACGCCCCCAACAAACGGAAAGACCTATCGTTCTTCACAAAGCCGGAATCGAATAGAAGGGTTACGGAGGGTCATAAATATTTTATTAAAGGGATATATATTTAAACCCTCAGCAAAATAAAAAGACCTATCGTTCTTCACAAAGCCGGAGTCGAATAGAAAGATTACGGAGGGTCGGAAGTATTTACGCACTCATAAAAAAGAAAGACCCTTTCGTTCTTCACAAAGCCGAGAGCTCCAACGAGCAAAGCCGATCAGTTGCTTCCTCCCCGATAATCCAACAGATTCACTGCAATCAAACAAATGGGGAAAACTCCAACAGATGCATACCATCTTCAGTTCAAGGTTTCTGGATCCACCAGCAGAATTGAAAATCCTTCCGTTTCAATTTCAGAATCGATAACTGATCCTCGGCTACCTCATGATTTGATTATGGAAATCCTTCTACGTCTTCCAGTCAAATCCCTCCTGAAATTCAAGTGCACCTCAAAATCGTGGTTGTCTCGAATCTCAAGCCCACAATTTATCAAGTCCCATTTCTCCACATCTTGTAAGGAAGGTGAGTATTTGAATCATCAGCTTTTATTCACTGTCCTGGATCCTACTCCACGTATGAAGCAGTGTTCTCCGTATTCTGCATTGCATAAGGCCGAGCCCCCTACGTTTGTTTCTGATTTTGAACATTTGTATCAGAATTCCCATCACGCACCTTGGATCAGTGACGGATCCAGTTTTTTCAGTGGGGGCCAAAATTCAAAAAAAAATGTTAAAAAACATAGATTTTGAACAAGCGCCTACGTATAATAAGTAATACTTCTAACCAAAGGTTAACTAAATAAGAATTACACTAGAATTTATTCGAAATAATATACATACACGATCTTTAATATTATTAGAGGGGTATTTTGGTAACTTCGCACGAAAAGTTGAGTGGGGGCCGTGCACCCCCTTAACACACTAGGTCCGTCCCTGCCTTGGATTGTTGGTATAGTTAATGGTCTGCTTTGCTTAGTTATAAACGCAACTGAATTGTGTCTGTGGAATCCAGCTTTGAGAAAATTTAAGCATTTGCCTAGTCCAATTGTCAATCTGGAACCGCCTTTTACCAGTGTGGCTGTTAATTACGGCTTTGGGTATGATGATTATAAGGTCGTTTGTGTGCTAAGGCTATGTGGTTCTGAAGGTGCTAAAAAGGATGAGGTTAAGTTTTACAGTCTCCGGGCTGATTCATGGAGGAGAAATGACGAGTTGAAGGGTTTTTTTTTTCTCTATTTATGATTCAGCTGCAATATACGCCATTGGCAAGATGTATTGGGCTGTAGATGAACCTGGTGAGCCTGGTGATTCAACTCAGACCAGAAAAATTGTTAGCCTGGATATGGCGAGTGAGAAGTGTGGGGAACTGCAACAGCCAGATTATGAACCCGGCTATTTTAATTGGAAATTGGGGGTCGTTTGTGGACCACCTTTTGTGCTTTGTGATTATAATGGAACGAAATTGGATTTGTGGGTAATGGATAAGTATAGAGCTGAAGAATCTTGGTGTAAAGTGGGTTCCATTCCTTTTGATGGTGTTTATCGTCGGACACCTTACTCTCATGAACGGGTTATTTGCTTTAGAAGTGACGACGAAATTGTTCTAAGAAATGGGCGTGGTTTGCTTGTATACCGTACTAAGCACAAAAAAATCTAGGAATATTGAGCTGGATGTTGGCAAATCATATTTTAAAGTTGTTCCATATGTTGAAAGCTTGGTTTCGCCTGATGGATCAAATGTTTAGTGCACTACATAGCTTTATAAAAACCTTATATTTTCTGTTTTTTTAAACATAAGTGTTATCGGTGGTGTTAGCTTCGATATTTTAAATGAATCTAAGACAATGTGCTCAGTAATGTTCAAGATCCCATAATAAGATGATTGGTATGCTTCTTTGGTCTTTTTCTTTTTGAGGGCCTTGTTCGTTTATGGCACTTTTTACTTGTACATTCCTAGTTGTCCTTGCTTCGTTCTTCAGTTAAGCTGAATTCTCTTGTTCAGTGGGCCTCTGCCTTCTTATTGATTAGATTAGATATTAATATGTTGAATTTAAGTTGTCTTATAAAGAAGCATTTGCCTGCAGCATGATATTATGTTTTTTTGCACTTTGCTCCATTATCAACAGGTGATGCATGTCTGTGTACTAATTATTTGGTGTGCAATGTTTATGAATTGATTGATTGTGAATTTGACTTTCCTTTGGATTTGGCATTTAGTTATAGTTGTTCAAGATAATCTCATGAACGGGTTATTTGCTTTAGAAATTGAAACCGGGTACCCGTGGTTTACTTTTTGAACGCTGATTAACCTGAAAGGGAAACGGATTTCTGGACCCATTTCGCTGCAATAAGCAGCCTTACAAACATGAATTTGTAAGCCTGTACTTTGCTGCTTTGGTTCTTCAAGATGATGAAATCTTCGACACTTTTGGAGCCTTATATTGGCCTACTCTTTGTAAAGCTTTATAAAAAGAAAACAATGGGGATTTAATTTCTTTGATATGGAATAGGACTTTGGAGCTCTATCTCTGTCCCCTTTTCTGCAACATATGTGAGTTCCAACCTCCGGTTTTGCAGTTTGGCTTGAGATATCGGAGGAGTGGTAGAGCATATAGCAACAATTGCAGTAAATAAAAATGAAAATAAAAATAAAACGCTTGAAGCTAATGGCATTTTGTATTTTTTTATTTTATTTTATTAATAAAAATAAAACGCTTGAAGCTAATGGCATTTTGTATTTTTTTTATTTTATTTTATTGGGTTTAGTCATTAGTGTGTTCATATTTGTGATGGTGCCAATAAAATAATTATTACGAGGCAAATATATCAATGTCAATCAAAATATAAAATAATTTATAAGAAAAAGGTCCAAGATTGTAAATTTGTAATTAATTATCTCCATCCCAGAAGGCCAGAACACATGAAACCGAAACCGAACATTACTTGCAGGCAAAAATGGGTACAACTCCAACAGATTCAGTCCATTTGCTGTTCAAGGAATCCGGATCCACTAATCGAATTGATAATCCTTCCACTTTGATTTCAGAATCGTTGAATGATCTTGGACTTCCTCAAGAACTCATTACTGAAATCCTTGTTCGTCTTCCGGTGAAATCCCTCTTGAAATTCAAGTGTGTCTCAAAACCATGGTTGTCTTTGATCTCAAACCCACAATTTATCAGGTCCCATTTCTCCAAATCTTCTACGGAGGGCGATGATTTGAATCTTCAACTCTTATTCACTACAAGAGCTAGTATGAAGCAATGTTGTCTATATTCTGCATTGCATGAGGCTGATCCCTCTACGCACGTTTCGGATATTGAAATTCCGTCTCAGAATTACTTTTCTTTGATTGTTGGTATAGTTCATGGTCTGGTTTGTTTAGCTTTAAGGGGAACTAACTTGTTTCTATGGAATCCAGTTTTGACAAAAGTTAAGCATTTACCTGATTTGAATGTCAGGTGTAAAGCTTCTTTTAATCGTGTGGTTTTTTACTTATGGCTTTGGTTATGATGAGTCAATTGATGATTATAAGGTCGTTTGTTTGCTCAGGAAATATGTTGTTGAGTATGTTTTTGAGGATGAGGTTAAGGTTTATTGTCTCCGGGCTGATTCATGGAGGAGAATTGATGAATTGAAGGGTTTTCGTCCTACGTTTGATCCTGGATTGTATGCTAATGGCAAAATCTATTGGTTATCTTCATCTCCAGAGAGGAAAATTGTTAGCCTAGATATGTTGAGTGAGAAGTATGGGGAACCGCAACATCCAAATTATGAAGCCGGCGATTATGATTTGAAATTGGGAGTGTTAGGTTGACGACTTTGTGTTCTTTGTGATTATAAAGGAAGGAAAGCGGATTTGTGGGTAATGGATAAACATGGAGTTGAAGAATCTTGGTGTAAACTGCTTTCCATTCCTTATGCTGATGTCCATCCTCAGATGCCTTACTCCCATCATCGGGTTCTTTGCATTTTATGTAACGGTGATATTGTTTTGGCAAATATGCTTGGTTTGCTTGTATACAATTCGAAGAAGAAAGAATTTCGGAAGATTGAGCTGGATGTTGGCATATCATCGTATAAGGATGTTGCTGCTTATGTTGAAAGCTAGGTTTGGCCTAATTATGCTTAATGTCCCTGTTTCACGTTTCAGTCTAAGCTAAATTCTCTTGTCCAGTGAGCCCTTGCTCTTTTCAGAAGAGCTTAATATGTTGACTTTTAATGTAAGTTGTCACTTAATGAAGTTTTTGCTTGCATCCTTGAGAAGTTTTTGCTTGCATCTAATATGAAAATAAGTGATAGATGCATCATCACACAATCTGGAAATCAAAGGATGAGAACGACCTAATTCATAAACACGCCAAAAGAATTTCAAATAATATGCAAAAGAAGAAACGGGAAAGTTACCATGAATGCAGAGCCTCATAACCAATCAATCATTCCCCGAGCTTAGATGTTTGCCTCTGCTAATGATTGAAAACAAATCTTTAATGGGTAAATTCAAATAAATTTTTTGGTATGTGGCAGTGATGATGGAATGGAGGTTTGAGTGATGATGAGATAAGATCTCTTGTTTTCATCAGAATAATTTCAAATTTTGAATTTGGGGATACGGACGGTTGCAAAGTCCGATTTTTTTGGGAATGAGGAGAGATTTAGTTGAGTGTCTTACAGGAATGGGAGATATGGGATCTGCGTGTTTTTTCATGGATTTTACATTGTAAACCGGGTCATTTGCAGGTTTGAAACGGATCAATCGGGTAATTGGGTTAAAAGTGCTATTCTTTTTTTTTTTTTTTTTTTTTATTTTAGAAAACCATCTGTATTATTTCATTCCAAAATGTCAAAGCAATTACAAGAAATCAAAGATAAACAACAGCAAAGCTACGAGCCACTTTATTGTTCCTCTAAGCCCCAAGCTACTATAATGTATCATATTCTTTCAAATGCCGAAAAAACGCCGTGGAAGAAGCCCCACGGAAATTCCAAACCATCAACTTCATTGAGGTACGTGGGGTTCCATGCTACTTGCTAAATGATGCATACCTTCTCGCAGTAGCTGCCCTCCCCCACCCAGATTAAGCACCATTCTCTGATCAGCCTGTTGGGAGCTGAGATAGAAGAGCTATCCGGTGGATTCTGCTTAATATATTCCGATCCTAGTTGCGGCGGTTTAGGCCGGCCATCACCCTTCGCTGGAGCGAATCATAAATCCAAGGAGTGATGGGAAGAGGGAAGTTGAGGCCAATTTGAAGCAGTGCCAATGGTTGTGCCTCTCTCTGCAAAATTGTGAGCGAATGTCGTTTGCCCTGCGATGGCGTACCTTGATTAGCTAGAGGAGATTCCTTTCGCTTATCCCATAGAGACGAGGAAGGTGTTGGAGCTTGTTTATTAACTGTCGTTGATGTTCTTCCAGTTTGTTTTCCTCTTTCTGTTACCTTCGATTTCGACTTTGTTGTTCCGATTTTGATAGTATAGAAATCTGAGGGGCAGCCCCATATGTAGGAACTTTTTCCATTCGTTGTTTCATCTCTCTTATCTTATCTGGTAGCTCATCTACAGTATCCATGTTCTGTTCATGCTCTTCATCCTCTGTGGCTAAAACATCATACCTCGAACCTGATAGCCTATCCTCCTCCATGAACTGAGGACCATTGCCATACTGTGGGGAGTCATTGGCAACTAGTAGTCTGTTGTTGTTGTCCTCTCATGCCATGTTTATTTCTATTAGGACCTCTTCGCCTATTCTGGGCAATCATCCATGGCCCAAAAGGCCTCTCCGGGGTAGGGCCGGTCGGAACTTCAGGATTACCAGATTTTTGCTGGTTTGTGTTGTTGGTGTCCTCCTTCAACCAGGGACATTCTTGACCTTTATGACCAAAGCGTCCGCATTCGAAACATATCATCTGTAAGCCTTCGTATTCTATCTTGAGCTTATGGCCATTAATCACAACATGTGTTTGTAGGACTCGATTAAAATCAACCTTAATACAAATCCGAGCAAAGCGTGCTCTAGTGGAAATCTGAGTGTACAAATCAACTTTTATTGGCTTACCAATCTCTTTCACAAGCTCTTCCAAAATTTCTTCATCGAACATCTCGTGGGGGATTTGTCGAATCTGAATCCAGATTAAGGTCGAGGTGATTTTTTCATTGGCAAGTATGAAGAAAGGCCGCCACTTCGAGACTGCAAGATAGTGGCCCTGAACTCCCCAGGGACCACCCGTTAATGCCCATTCGTAATCCTCCTTGCAGGTAAATCGAATCACATAGTTGCCAAGATCAAAATCAATGATCTGAATCCCTCCTTGTTTGCACCTTTATTAGACGTTGATAGAGGACTTTGTAAGACACATTCCTTCCTAGCAGCTTGACTATTAAGGCTCTCCTCCAAGGTCTCCCGAGCTCTGCGCATCTTTCTAACGGGATTTCAATTCCTTTTGGGTCTACTTCCGGTCCCTTCCATCTCTACAGCGTTGAGAGAAAATCGCTATGTCGGATTCGTCTTCATCCTCTCCGAATAGTATATAACACGGATGACCTTGGTTTACCTAATAAAGTTGCTAAATTCGTCTCCTTCGTCGTCTCGTCGTCATCGTCAAACCGTCAAACCGCTTTTCTTTCTCCAATCCAATGCCGACAGTTCACGCTGAGCATTCCACTTCATTTTTCCCCACCGCCATGGATTCCACTACCTGTTTTAAAGCTGGTTCTCAGTCGGTGATGGGCCATTTCTCGGTTCCATTTCCATTTCCGCTGTTGTTCATTGTTCAGAGCATTTCTCGTTTCCACCTCAACCTTGGCAAATTCAGAGAACGGTGAGAGCCCGTCTTCTTCGATTCCTCTTACTCTTTCTCTGATTTTACATAGTTTGAAATGCCGCTTCTTCTTAAATAATTTTCGAATTTTTGGATTATTTCTCCAGGTTTGTTATTGGGTGTTTGTGTTCTTTGATTCAGGCTATCCATCCATTTTAAGGTACGATCTGGTGCTCATTGTAGCTTTAGATTATGATTTTTCGCTTTCTTTTCCTTTTGCGATTGCATCATCAGCCTTGTTGCTGCAAGGTCGTGTTTTTAGGATCCTTCTTTGTCGGTTTTATTTTTGTTTTGGGATTGCATGTCTGTGTGGTAGTTTGGTTGATTCTTTTTATGTCTGTTGTTTTTATGTCTGTTGTTTGGTTAGTAAACAAGCTCAATGGTTCTGTTCTTAAGGATTTTAGTGCTGCATGTCCCAAACTCCAGTACTTGAAGATTGCTGTGTATGCAATTAGTGGTAAAGAATCGTATTTTCAAGGGTTTGTTATTTTGGGATGCAAACAAATAAAGTGTTGTCAGGTTGGTTGCTTATGGTTTGGCCTTGTCTGGGCTCATTGCTGAGACGAGGCTTTCATGGTTGGAAATAGTCTTTTGGTGCAAGGAATTTATACTGAGGTAAACTCTTACTGAAAGTTGCTTAAGCAGTAATAGTAGTAGTAGTATGATTGCCCTTTTGTTTCATTTTGTTATTATTAATCACAGTTAGTTAAATCAATTGCAAATAATTTGAATAGAGAGTGAAGGATGTGTCTGTGTATCTCCCAGGGCAACAATCTTGGTATGACACATGAACTGGAATTGCATACAAGGGAGGTATAAAGCACAATTTTGAGGTTTCGGAGGAGTTCGTTCCTTCCTTTCAAAGGGCAGGAACCATCATTCCAAGAAAAGATCGATTTCGTCGAAGCTCCACACAGATGGATAAAGATCCTTATACACTGGTTAGTATATTCCTATTTAATTATGCTTTGGTTTCTATGGAGCATTATCTTCCTTTTCTCTGTCGTAAGCTGATCTCGTTGTTGATGTTGGCAATGGTCCAGCCAGGGCTCCTGTTCTGTCCTGTTTGTAGGCAAGGATTAAAGTTTTTCTAATGTGTGCATGCAACTTGTGGTGGTATATTTAGGTGGTTGCTCTTAACAGCACCCAAGAAGCAGAAGGTGAACTCTATGTCGATGATGGGAAGAGTTTTGAATTTTTGAAAAGAGCTTACGTTCATAGACGTTTCACATTTTCTGGTGGAATGCTTACATCCTCCAGCATTGCGAGTGATGGTTCTTCCCCCTCCGATGCAGATTGCTGCATCATAGAAAGAATCCTACTTTTAGGGCCCCCAAGAACCATCAAATCCCTATTCCTGCTCCTTATATGAGTGTAATGGCTGTGAAGTAATTTCAAGTTTATTTTCATCAGCTTGGGAGCCTCCAGGGGCTTCTTTTTCGGGTGAGCCTTCTTGCAATCCACATAGCGATCCTCCTCTTTATGGTGATTGTTGGTACAATTGCACTTTAGAGGATATAGCTGGGGAGGACAAGAAACGACGTCTTCGTAAGGTATGGTTTTAGCTTGGATGAAAATATCCATAAAGGATGAATCTTTACTTCCATCTGCATTTATCGGTCTGGAAAATTAGTGACTTTACAGTATGCTTCTGTTATAATCAAAATTTCATATGGTGAAGAATACAGCCTTATATTTAAGAGATAATGCAATACAGGCTCTTGGGCAGACAGCAGAATTGTTCAAGAGCGCCTTGCCTGTTGAACCTGTAAAGGGCAATTTGCGGTTCAGTGGATATTCGCCCTTTTGTGGACAAGATGGTGGTGTACAACTTCCTAGAGAATACATGCAAGGTGACCGATCAATATTGCAGAAAAGTGTTCCCGTTTGTTGTTCCAAATGTTTACTTCATGTTTGTGATCATTGGTTTCTTTTCTACTTGTAGATGGTATTGCTAATGCAGATTTGGTTCTCTTGGTAACTACGGGCGGTTGCTTGTGAACGGGATTAGTGCGGATCCGGTCTTCTCGTATCCGCACCACGTATCTTGTGTCCGTGTAACCTAATTCTTTATTATATATATGGAGAAAAAAATATTGTTGAAGAAAAACTAACTTTTTGATTCGTCTACTCTGCTTCCTTTCTTGCAGGGAAGTTGACGAAGAGATTTATCGATTTGCTTAACTCAGTTAATAATGGAAATCTTGATCTTAATAGAACATCAGTAGATTTAAAGGTATCAGATTTTGCTTTAGACGAAAAATGAATGAAATTTTAAATTCATTTTATTGTTTCTCATGTCTCTTTATTCTTTATGATAGAAAGAAGTGGAAGATTTGAACGCGGTAGAAAGCGAAATTGACAACCGTATAAGGTATGACGAATGAAATCGCTGGTAGTATCTATTATTAAACATGTTTTGTTAGTTGTGAATTCTTTTGGCCTAATATGTTTTTATTCAGTGAAAAGCTTGAGAAAATAAGGGCTCTCGAGTGCAATGCGAAAACTCAAAAGTAAGTACTAATACTATTAATACCTGGAAAATTCTTTGATAGTCACCCGGATTCACAAGTTTTTACATGTAAAAGCAGAATACTCAAAGAAAAATATTCCATTACGTATAATTCTGCATTTCTGAGTGACCACCCGAGAATTTCCTTCCTACTGATCTTTTTGTTATTATCCTAACTTTTTGATTCTTGTTTTGATTTTATTTGTGTTTAGGATTCACATTTTGTTTTTTATTTTTGTTTAGGAGTCTTTTTATAACGAGTCGGACATGATGAGTTTGCCTCAATTAAGGGTATGGTCTATACTTTTTCGGTCATGATATTCACTTTTGTGGACAAGATGGTGGTGTACAACTTCCTAGGGAATATGTGGAAGATGACTGATCAATATTGCAGAAAAGTGTTCCAGTTTGTTGTTCCAAATGTTTACTTTATGTTTGTGATCATTGGTTTCCTTTCTTCTTGTAGATGGTATTGCTAATGTTGTGTGTGCAAAATGTTGAATGTCAGTTGATGCCGGGGTGTATTGGAACGTTGAATGTTCAGGTTGTTCAGTGCTTTCTCCAATGGAAGTTAGGTAAAGTAAAATAGATGTCCTGACAGATGTTTTTGGTTGCTGACAATGATGAAGGTAGCAGTGCAGTTGAGGTATTAGCTGAGCTGGTGAAGTTAGTAACCACTTGATTCGTTAAATCAGTAGAAATTGATGATGACGATGAAAATGGAGACGAGCTAATGCTAGCGATCTGTTATTCTTGACTTTGAATGGTCAAAAATAGAGAAAGTAGGTGTCTTTGCTAGACGCTTTTGTTGAATCCGCCTTTGTTATGATGTTGCTTCGTGATGTTTTCTTGCTTGGGCATGTTGTTCTTGGATATATAAGTTGGAGGCTTTAGGTGGGAGTTATTCACAAGGCTTTGGTGTCTTTGCTCAATGGGGCTACAACCTGCTAATGCTTTGGTGATGTTCAAGTTTGTGAAGGAAAATACAAACCTCATTTTTTCCGTACATTTTTACAATTAATGAGACTACACTTTTACACCAATATCTGGTTTCCAATCACTAACAGCACCACAAAAAACTGATCACACGTAATGAACAAGTTCAGAATCGTAACAACACAGGTTCACAAAAAACCGAAACAAAACACAAAACAACATCTGCCAAAAGAAAAAAAACAACGTAAACGGTTTTTTTTGGGCTTTTAAAAAAGGAAAAAAACCGTGCGAAGCACGGTCACCCCGTCTAGTATATATATATAATTCTGGGTAATTTTCTGATGTCGTTGTCTATTTCAATCAATTGAAACTTTTGAACTGAAAGCCTGTTGACCATGTAAATAATTTTAGATAGTGAAACTCCATAAAATCAAGGTTTCTAATAAAATATTTAGATTGTTGATTTGTTGCTAACTATGATTTTACAATTGATTCCAAATTACTCTGAATAATTTAGCAAAAACATTGTTTATGTAGCAGTATGGAAACGTTGATGTTTTTTTCAAGCTGGAAACAACATATTTGCCTTGTATTCCTTTTGGACCATGTAGAAATGGTGCTTGATGAATTTGAAATCTTAAACATGTGTTTGGGTGAAGCATCAAAATGAATTGCACTCAGGGTCGTCAGCTTAAGTGTGTTTGTTCTTAATCCTTTGCCACATGCAAAGAAATGTTGTAAATTCAATGAGTTGGCTGCTACTAATAGCTTGATTCATATAGTTCTTATTTAGTTCATTGTGCTATATTTGACATTTGTGATATATCTTGTGCTTTGCATTGTGCTAAGTGCTGAACCTCTTTGTGCATAAAACCTGCTGCTTTGCATTTGATCTCTAGCTGAATTACTTCACCTAATCTGCATTTGAACACCTGCTGTTGTATATCTGCTACCTCTATTCTTGCTGAACCCTTGGTTGAGACTTTTACCTTTAAAGTGCTGCTGCCTGTAAGAGCCTTTTATCATCTGGATGGTTGAAGCTTTGAATATATCCTGATCCTCTTGAATGAGCCTTATATGAGCCAGATATGTGTGTCTTGAAGTAGTCACTTGAATTAAGCCGTAAATGATACTGATACTGATACTGATATTGTATGCCTTATATGATACTGTTGGTGATGGTGTGTGGTTTGCTTAAGTCATCTCATTTGTGTTTAGGTAATGGTTCTTCCTCTTCTGTTTCGGAGATTGATGAGCAAGATCAAGAAGAAGTGGCTGTGTGTTTGATGATTTTATCTAAGGGTTCTAGTAACTGGGGTGGGGTGAATTCGGTTGTAGAATCTTCTGACAATCAATCTGATGTTTTAGAGACTAAATCATCTTCTATTGAGACGAAAACCGCTTGAAATCCCGTCTTTGTTCAAGTTGTTACTCCAGAAGCTAATAAAATGGATAGTAAAGCGGAGGTTAATAAGCAAGAAAGCTCTGATTCAGGTTACTATTTGGATGAATGTGTTGAAAAAGGCGAATCAGACATGTCTTTTGAAGGATTTTTCAAGAATACAGCTGTTTATGAAGCCAAGAACAAGTGGCCTAATGTGATTGAACCCAAGAACAAGAAGAGGCCTAAAAGAAATGATCCTAAAGAAAAAGTAGTATTGAAACATGCTTCGAAAAGAAGTAAATATGAGTGCTTGAAGCTGTGAGAAGACATTCGGTTCATATCAAGGACTTGGGGGACATAGACCTTGGAACAAAAAATCGAAAGGAGAGTCATTTTGAGCCCGATGCGATGCGATACCGTGCGATGATACCGATATGCGCCGATACCGATACTGCGATATCGTGTGCCTTAATGCAATAGATAGACTAGTTCATAAAGCTTACTTATGTGCCTTGGCGTCTTGAGGTTTTTGATCTACATTGTATCATCATGTAATAGATAGGCCTAGTTCATAGGCTTCTCGAACTTGTAATTCATCACCTTGTGAATTCCGGGCATGATAATTTAGTTCTTTGAACTTGAATATCCTTCTTATAATTTGGTTGATAGTTCGATCGTTTCGGACTTGTATTGATCTTCTATGTATTACCTTTTAGTCCGATGTACCTATTGTACTAAATCTATAGTACCGTTGTACCGATCTTCTATGTATTACCTTTTAGTCTGATGTACTTTTTAGGCTTAATTCAAGTGATTAACTACTGAACCTGCATGTTATAAACACCACACCTTAATCAAGTTATCTGTTAATGATTCTATCTTTTCTAAATTGTATCATATAAACCAATTTAACACGGTGTGTTAGTGTATCCGGATTTTGCATTTGGAGAATGATCTTTATCTCTAGATAAAGACCTTACAAACAAATTCGGGTGATTAAATAGCTTTGATGATGGTAAATAGAGACTAAACAAGCAAGAAATCTGTTTTTTTCTTTATTTTTCATGTTGTTAAGCGATGTACATATTGTACTAAATCTATAGTTTGTTGTACTTGCTATTAATCTGCTTGAGTTTTTTAACGATACTGGTGGAATGTTCTCCCGCATATTCTTGTATAATCTCGATACGATACCGATACTACCGATCGATATCGATCTTGTGTTAGTGTAAATCTTTCGCGATTAAATTCGGCTTTCAAATACTACGTCGAAAAGGTATCAAACGCGGTCTCAAAATGAAGATAAAAAAAAATATGAGCTTTGGTGAAACAATTTTGATGATCGGTGTTCTAAATCAAAAGTTACGGTCGTTTATAAGGAAAAGCGCTCCGGTTAATAAAAATATTTTTTCCGTCTTTCAAAATATACGTCAGAAGGGTATCGTATTTGAGCTCAAATTGAAGAGCAAAAAAAAACATGAATTTTGGTGAAAAAATTTCGATGATCGGAGTTGTAAATCAAAAGTTACGGTTGTTTGAAAAAAGAAAAAAAAAGAAAAAAACAAACAAACAAACAAACCTGAAGCAGCGGAAGATTTAATACATATGCGCGCGTCCTTCTTTAATAAAAGGGTAATTTTGTCCGTCTGAAATTGTTTGTCCTTTTCGCAACTAAAAAAATGAGTATGTCCAATTTATTTATTTTGTGTCAAAAAAAGGACTTTTAGCTCTTTATCTCTTTAAAAAATTACAATCAAATATTTCACGAAGTCAACCAGTAGACTTGCAATGAACTCTCTCTTCTTCTTCTTCTTTTTTTTGACACGATGAACTCTTTTCAAAATTGCAAAAATACTGTACCTCCGTTGGTCTTTTAGCTTTTTAAAGTTTTACTCTCTATGTTTCGAAATAACTGTGGCAGTTGGCAAAAATATTTGTTCAAAATAACTGAGGCAATTACATTTTCAATACAACATTTATTATGTTTTTCCTACATCTACCCTTATTTATTAAGAAGCGAGAGAATAAATATAACATTGTATTAATTATAGACTAATGGTTTTTAGTCATTTTAGAATTCAAATTAAAGCATTAACTCATCAGTTATTTTAGAACGGAGTTGTAATATCCCGAACTTTGGGAAATGGCAGACGTGTCAATTTGTAAAGTTCGGTATATTATGTTTATTTAATTTATGGATTCCAGTGTATTATATGTATGTATATTCGAAATACACACACACACACACACATATATATATATATATATATATATATATATATATAAAAGTGAGAATTAAGTTTCAATTAAAGGAAATAAAGGAGTTTTAGGACTTATTGTAATTAAAGGGAGTTAGTGGCAATTATGGTTAAAGGGAGGTTTTATTTGGGAAAATTAACTTCCCATTAAGTCAAAAGTTGCTAAAAAGATAATCAGGAGTTTAACGTTCTGGTTTTTACGTTGAAAGCAAAAGAAAGACAGAAAGAGAGAAAAGAGGCTTCTTCAATTTTCTCAGTGAGTTTTTGATCGTTTTCAAAATCGTTTGAATATTCAGAATCCGCAGGGAAAGGGCTTCGTGGTGATACTAAAAGTTTAGGATTTTGAGAAGGTTTTGGTTGAAGTTTGAGGAAGTGCTGCAGGTTTCTTTCAAGTTGTGTTTTGGGAATTGCTTTGATCAAGTAAGAGGCTTTTCCTAAAGTTTAATTAAGGTTTTATGATGTTAAGGTTGAGTATTTGTGTTGAATTCTTGGTTAGAAATCATGTTCTAAGTTGTAGTTGAAGTGCTGGATATGTGAAACCTGTGTTTTTCTGCTATGTTTCTGTGTCTCTTGATGATAAACTTGTTTGGAATCGAGTGGAGATCCTTTATATGCATAAAACTGAGTTTTGGGTGTTTTTGCGCTTGGTGCGGGCGCACCAGATGTCAGTGCGGGCACACCGGGAGTCAGAACGTCCGTTTTTACATTCAGAGACTTGGTGCGGGTGCACCAGGACTCAGTGCAGGCGCACTGGAGCCAGTGCAAGCGCACCAGAATCCAGTGCATGCGCACTGAACATGTTTCTTTTGTGTTTGATCAGTTTTGAGCCCCGAGTATAGTTTTAAACGTTGTTTCTTGATCTAATAACATTATATGAACATGAATAAGCCTCGATTAAGCTTCCGATGCGTTTAGTTCCGGCACCGGATTGTACTCTTCCATAGAGTTGAAGTTCGGGACCATCGGAAGGGTATGAATGGCTTGTGCTTTGAGGAATTAGCATTCCTCAATGTCTGTGTATGTGCTAGGCCTTGTCCGTGTCTAGTGGTCTAGGAAAGAGAGTAGTAGATGTGAGGGAGCTTACTTGAAAATACTTAGGTGGCTAGTTAACAATTAATAATAAACATACTTGTGTAGTAAAATGATTAAACATCAATCCATTCTTGGCAAGGCACAAGTCTATATCGCGACGTGTGGACGTTCAGATAAAGTGGATAACTTCGTAAGTCTTTGGACCCTACGTACGGAGGAACACCACCCTGTAAGTCCGAGACCCTACGTACGGAGGGACTCCGGCGAGCATGTACACTATCGGGCTTTTCGTGGATATTGGTGTGATCTGCCAATATGTTGCACCCAGATACTTCATGGTGAGTGAACACCATGCGCAGTGCCCTTGAATGATGATGTAACAAAGATAAGCTAAACTAGAAACCAATAGTCACAACATGTTGATGAGCATGAAGTAAACCCTAGAGTTGAGTCGGTTTCATCAAGATAACTTAATAATAATAACTAATGAACCTTTCGTTGTAAGACTTAATTATACTTTAGCTTCTTACTCTTGCTAAGTACGTTGTACTTAAATACATTGCATTTTGTTGTATGCTTTGTGGGGTGAGAAGATAAACAGGTAGATCTTGAGCTCGATCAGGAGTTTGATGATATTTGAGGACGACGATGCCATGATGATGCTTTCTCTTTCTTTTACTTTCAAAAGATGTACTAGATATGTTGTATCTTAATTTTTTTTTTCAAGACTTTTGTAAGACGAGTTTTGTACTTTTCTTTAGACTTCGTACTTTGTAACCTTTGGATTTCGTTGTTGTAAGTTACCTTTCTATATTTAGTATGTTTGTAGTTTCTATTCTTAGTAGTAATTATGAGGTTTTGCCGAGCCTTTTTTAGCTTCCGTTTGCTAAACTCCATACGACGTAGTAGAGACTTACATATAATATTGAATTTATTTAATATTATATGTGCTGAGCGTTTCGTTTCCGGATAAGGACTCAGTTCCATTTTATGGTGTTCTAACATCCAAATACAGCTTCTAGGAGAAGTCAAATAAATTTTGACGCAAACAATTGACTGCCCTCTCTCTCTTATTTCTCTCTCTCAAATAGCCCCCGTCTGAAAGCTTCTCCTTGTGCAGCACCGCCGCCCCTCCGGCGTTTAGCCGGAGGTGGCTTCTTGTTTTTTTAGCTTTTTAGTTTGTTTGTTGTCGGTGTCTTTCCTCGTTTTTCTCTTTCTTTCTGTTTCCTTTGACGCCGATCTCCATGGTTGGTGGTGCTGCTCAGCTTTTCCGGCCACCTGTCGTTGTGGACCAGGTCTGATCTGATGTCTCCGGCGATTGCGAAGCTTCTCTCCGGTGATGGCCGGTTTCCATGTTGTTTTTGGTGCTGACGGCGGGGGTCTTCTCCTAGCGGCGGATCAATGGTGGCGGTGGCGTTTTAGGAGCTGTGATTGAGCGGCATAACTGTCTCCTTACCGGATGGTGGCGCAATCCATTGCCGTGTGGCTTACATAATTCCGTTAAGGCTCCGGGCTCTTAATTGGCGGTTATGGTAGTCGTTCTTTTGACGGAGGAGTTAGTCATCTCTTACGGGCTCCTCTCTCCGCCCGGAGGCGGCGGTCGGTGGCGTCCATCATGGTTAATGGTTTCAGTTTTGCTGGCTTTTTGTAGTTATTACTGTTTGTTTTTCTTTGTCTTTCTCTGTATTTGTTCAGTCTGTCCTAGTTTTTACTTTTTGTTGTGGGGTGAAGTTCTCCGCCTCTATTGGCTTCTTCATCCCTTTTATCAAGCCTGTCTCTTGGAGACGTTTGGTCTTGATAGCCTTAGTTGGCGCTGTTAGTGCGGCTATAGGTCGCGGTGTAGTACGGCTTTGGCCGTGTTGTAAATTTGTTTTATTCGGTTATAATAAAAGCTTTCGTCCTTTGGGAAAAAAAAAACATCCAAATACAATATTAAATGTATTGTTTCACTTTACGTTAAACAATGCAAAATTATAGGTTATTCCTAAAAAACAATACTACCTTCGTCCCATAAAAAATGTCCCTTTTTTATGGTGCACACAGATTAAGAAAATAATTAATGTGTTGTATTTTAAGTGTTAATGGACATATATACTCCCATCAGTTAATAAATGCTCTTTTAGAATATGAAATGAATAGGTAAAAAGTGCATTAAATGATATATTGATATTCTAAATGAACACTTTTTATGAAAGCTTTCTTAAACGGTGTGAAATTCTAAAATCGAGTATAATAGTATTTCATAGAGTTACTCCATTAGACTTTTTTTTTTTTTTGAGAACTTAATCCATTGGACTTTTGAATAACTCATTTTAATCACAACAACTCCATTTGACTTGTGATGAACTCCTTTTTTTTTGTTAATTTAAGGAAATATTTTCCTTCGGACTAAACTACACCTAAATAGCGCAGTTCTTCTCTTCCGGTTAATTTCCATTTGAGTTGTTTCTTATCTTCTCTTCCGGTGATATTAACGAGCGCCTGAAACGTCTCCTTCCGGGCATGGGTTTGGCAAGCAACAGGAATCTCCTTAAGATTGCCAGCGCCAAAATTATGCCAGCCCTCTCGAGAAAAATCGACAATGCCCAGGTTTTGCAGCTCCAGCCTGAATCAAATTCCCCTTTAGAAGATGATTCAAAGCAAACCACAGATCCAGAGCCGGAAACTTAGCCGGAAACATATCTGGTTAGGTCAAGATCGGATGGGGATATAGAATCCTTTTCATTAAGCACAAAGAAGCGGAAAGACGAATTGATAGGCCCTGTTTCGAAGCAGAGTCTTACAAGAACATCATCTTTAATCATAAGGCCAAACGCAGGTTTCACTGCCTATTTTTTAGTTTCTTCTTCGTTTTACATTTAGTTCTTTTCTTTTGCATCAGTTAAGTCTTTTTTTCATCCGGATTTTCGTTTCATGAGTTACGGTAATTCAATTGGTTGTTTGATGAGGCTTGGTTGTAAACATGTTAGATTAGATATAGTATGCGAAGTGTCTTTTGAATTTAAAGTTCGATTGCTGTGTTTTCAATTCTCTATGTTTCAAGTGGTATTTAGATTGACTATAGAATAAGGGGTGAAGTTGTAGCCTGTAGGTGAGGATATCAGTGGGATTGAGAGGCAGTATATCTTTCATTTTTGCTGATGTCTTCCATAGTTCCATTAGCTATTTGTTGACATCATTTATGCATTCGCTTTTTTTCTTTCTCAAGTGCTTTTATCCCAGTCTGTCAAAGAACTCGTTTGCTTGTGGACAATATAATCACATACCCTGTTGGCTCTTCAAGTGGGATAGGCTTCGTTCTCTTCCATCCTATTTCGAAGAACTCGTTTTCTTGATTTTCCATCTCGAATGATTTGAGAAGGTCGGTGTTTTTCGATTGGGAACTTCTCTGCACTAGTCGTGGTTTCTGAGCTTGGATCAGGAAAAAGGAATTCGGGATCAGGGTGGAATCTGCAACTGTGCATTTTATGGGTGTCAAGTGATTGAAGTAAAGGTATATCTTTTTTCATTGCTTTGCTTCCGAACATGCTGCTCAATGCTTAGCAGTGGGTTATTTATTTGATTGAATAGAATTATGACTCATTAATTTTTCTTATAAAACTGTATTGCACTTTAGAATTTAGTTTTGCTCCTGAAGGTTGTAATCGTGTTAGTTACTTCAAATTTTTAGCTTATTTCATATTTTATTACAATTTGATCAATTTAGCTGCTTGTCAATTCGTTTACTGTTTGCATAATTGAAAAGTTACGAAATTGATCCAGTGTGTTAATTTTTTGCTAACAGAACAAATTCCTTTTTTTTTGGGGAGGGGGGGATGAGGAGGTGAATCCTATTATGAATTTTTGATATTTCTTGTTTTAGAAGAGAATTCGGGGAATTGAAGACTAAGAAAACGGATAGGAAGGTCGGCAACTACAAAACATTTTTGCCTAAAAATTGACAGCAAAGATAGCCATATATGCTTTGTTGCGACACATCATAAGCAGCATCTTTGATCTAGTAATTTCCGTTTCAAACTCAAGAAACCAAAGATATAAACAGAGGCTTAGATAAACATTGCTATCTATCAAACACTTTATGATTACAAATAACGGTAGAAGATTTAAAGATGGCAAAAGTTGCAATGGCTGCTCTGCTTTTGGTGTTGATTCTTGCAGGTTGTATCATAATTGTTTTTATGTTTTTATATTTTTTATATTGATGAAGTTCGGATTTTGGATTCTGTGATTGGCATACTTGTGGGATCCATATTAACTAATCCATTATACATCATGAACAACGGTATAGAAGCTTTCATTGTGTCAACGGTATAGAAGATTTATTGTGTTTTTTACTTGGTTCATATCATTAAGCTTTTTAATAGACTAGTGTTACTTTGTTGGTGTGTTACTTTGTTGGTGTGCTACTTTGTTGAGAACAAAAATAGACTAGTGTGTTACTTTGTTGGTGTTACTTTGTTGGTGTGTTACTTTGTTGAGAACAAAAATAGACTAGTGTGTTCCTTTGTTGGTGTGTTACTTTGTTGAGAACAAAAATAGACTAGTGTGTTACTTTGTTGGTTTGTTACTTTATTGGTGTGTTACTTGGTTGGTGTGTTACTTTGTTGAGAACAAAAATAGACTAGTGTGTTACTTTGTTGGTGTGTTACTTTGTTGGTGTGTTACTTGGTTGGTGTGTTACTTTGTTGAGAACAAAAATAGACTAGTGTGTTACTTTGTGACCTTTTCTAACGCTATTATAATCCTTAACCGGCGGTGTACCGGGTCAAAGCTGTAGTGCTAGTATGGTGAGTCGAGTGTCGAATCCTCGGGGAAAACGTGGTAATTCTTTTAAGTGTGGTTAAACACCAAAAAGCTGTTATTAACTCGATCTAAACCGCAATTTTATAACACGATTACTACTATTCTACGAACATAAAATAAATGCGTAATTTAAAAGTTATTCTAATATAATATATATAGATATATAAATATATATAAATGTACATAGATTGCAAAATATATATATAAATATAAATATATAGATACCAATATATTGTTAGAGAACTAGCCAAAGTTTATATAATTGATTTATACGATCTTTTTCTAGTAAACGGAATGTGCTCGATCTTTCCTTTATTATTAGGTCCAAATTGAGTAAATGAAACGGTGCACTCTTGAGGTTAACAATTCCTCCTCACACGAGCGTATGAAATTGTCATATGTCATTGTCATCGGTTCAATCTTCACAAGCTGTCCCATGCTAATCTCGGTTAGTACGAACAGTACCGAGTACAAATCTACCCCGGATAAAAGAGGTTATTCCGTTTGTCGGACGGCCGATGTTATTCAAAAGGCTCCGGTTGTCGGGCGGATCGATTTAACTTTCCGGTGTTAGTTTTAATTAAGCTGTTGATTTTAACATTATTATGATCTCGAGCACAATTTTAATAAGATTCATCTTTCCCAAGACAAATACGCCCCGGGTAGGAAATAGGATTCCGTTGTCACGCTTTCGCACGGCCAATTTTACCCTCCGGTTTTTCTATCTTTTATCTCATATCCTAACTTCTCTGGTCAGTTCATCGTTAGGTTATATGGTGCGATTCATCTTGGTTAATTACGTCAATCCGAATATTATCAATACGTTACAGAATAGAAAAAGATTCAATTAACTCAATTTTAGTCAATTTTAATTAGACAACATTCCTTTATCGAAAAGATCGAAATAAAACGATTACATAACTTTGGCTAGTTATTAGATTTAGCCTAATAACATTATAAAAAGATAAAAACAAACATAACAAACATAAATACTTTAGAAATTTTACCCGATTACAACTATTGAATCAGAGATCGTATTACAACGACTTCGGCAACATTGATCTTCGATAATTTCTCGAGCATTACAACGATACTTATTACTACTTTATTTATGGCATAAGGCCTATATACATACTACTACTAATTAAGAGAGGTTTTGAAGATATATTGGTACCCCCTCGAAATTGTGTATGAAGCTGCTCTATTTATAAGCGAATTTCTCGGGGCCGGATCGATCCGGGGTGATGCCGGATCGATCCGGGAATAGAAAATATTATCCCTAGATTATTCTCTGCGCAGGATCATATCTTGGTAATCATTATGTTTCCTCGGTTCGATCCGAGGTTAATCCGGATTGATCCGGTTAGTTTATTTTCACATCTTGATCGAAACTTGATAAAATCATAACTTGAGCTCGGATCTCCAAATGACATGATTCAAGAAGCGTTGGAAAGCTCTTGAAAAGATCTATAACTTTTATGAAGGACTCTTCTTCAGAAAATGCCTTTTTGATGGGCCATTTGTTCGTCGAATATATATCTCGATAATAGTATCACGAACCGTTGATCCACTTGAACTTTAAATCTCATGGCACTTCTCTTACTTCCTTCAAAAGACATGTTTTTACTTCAAAAAGTGTCGTCACTCGGGGTCTTGGTTTACCTAAAAGTACGCAATAAAATACCAAAAATACCTACGTAAATCGACACGACACTCCGGTTCTTAAACCGGTACAAAATTTATAACTTTTTATTACTTTTACTAGATTTTTATAGTATTTAGATTTATTCACTATTATTAATATTTCATAAGATTATCTTTATAATTTCTTATATTTTATATAAAAAGAGTTGATAAAGTATATAAAACATCGTAATTTTTATCATATAAATGTTATACATCAACTACTCCCCACTTAGCTCTTTGATCGTCCTCGAGCAAAATAAGCGGTAATATATAAAAATTACAATAAAAATGATATACTTGGTAGATTAAATTTCAAGTTAGTAAAATATCATTTCAATATTATAAATATATTAATTATATCTTTCTTAGAAATTAACAAAATAAAAAGTGTATATAACTTAGATAAATTATTTATCAACTATTATTCAAATGAAATTCTGCATAATCTACTTAATAAATATAATTAAAATTCTAGAATTATTCTCCTATCTCAACTTATATGAAATATTTGGAATCAAGGACTAAGTCAAGTAGTTGACAAAATGGCTTAATCGTTTTAGGCTCAGGGTATTGGTTAATCGAAAAGATAGAAAAGGAAATCAAAAGAGAAAAATGCAAGTCGTACGTACTTACACCTTCATAATTTTGATCAAAAATATCTCGATTAATAACATTCTGATTTTTTATTTTTTTTAATTTATTTTTAACAAACATAAGAACTAAAAGCGTGCGTGTGTGTAGAAAATCAAACTTACAAGCATTGCTTCATCAAGATTGATCGGAGTACTACTCTTTCGATCGAAAATTACAAGTCCGGTTTCCTTAAACTTGTAATCATTCTTGAGATCTTTTGATTCGACTTTTTCTTTTTCATTTTGTGCCTTCATTCCCAGCAATAAGACATTTCGAGATAATACCCCTATTTGGACTACTATCATCGGGCAATCGGGAGCTTTTAAACCTCGTAGTGATATAGGACATTTCGAGATAACACCCTACTGCACTCAAATCATTGGTAGCTACAACCGATATGTTCTTTTTATTTTTTAGTTGTCGATCAAAGATAAGGAAGATACCTGGTATTTGATTAATTCTGTGTAAATATAGTGCTTCGTTCTTAACATATCCAAACTCATTACCAAAATCGACTATCTTGCAAGCGTCATGAGGTAAGATCGAATATACTGATACTTATCTAATTTTTACAATCTCAGCATACACCATTCTTTTGTAACGATACTTAACTCTTGTGTCATCATCTCCTTTCATAAGTACGTACAAACTCAGGGGATTTTTAGGAAATGTAGACCAAAATAAGCTAAGGGTCGGTTATAATTAGTTTAATCAAAATGGCTATTTCGAGTGAGGTCTTGATCACTCTAATCAAGGCTGAGGTAGGGACAAAAATTAGAAATTTATTTAGGTAGGCTATTTGGCTATAGTTTATATTTTTGTGGTGCCAAAAATCTCATCATTCTAATCCGATTCCATATTCATATTTCGTTTTGAAAAGAAAATTATTCTAACATTTTATTATAAATATAAGTATATCTACTAAATTTCATAAGAAAATTACTTGATAATATTTATGTATAGTTACATATACTTAAAATCTTATAAAAATCTAAAAGCGACATATAATATAATTATAATATATCTAATTTACTTACTTAATCAAAATCTATTCTTACCAATTTATATTATTTTTATTCATATTAATTATATACTATCTACTTATTTTTATTCAAGAAAAATTAACTAAGTATTAAGCACTTAAGTATAAATTTATATGAGAAAATTTTAATTTTTTATTTACTAACTTACCTCTACTCCCACTTACGAAATGTCATCGTCCCGATGTTCAGTGAGTAATAAAAAGTAGGTTCGAAAGAAAAACTTAAAATTTTATACAATTTTGATTATTATCATTTTTTCAACATATATTATTTTAATAAAAACAAACCACATATATATTAAACATTATGCAAACTATTACAACCTTAAAGAAAACTGATTAAATAAGAAATTAAACGACTAACTTTATTGACTTTAAACTTAACAAACTTCCAACTGACATCTTATCAACTGATTTTTACCAACTCAAACAACACATCAAGCGTTGTCGATGAACATCCGGGAGTATCTACCGGAAGTAATCCCAAGCGAGAATCACGAGATGGAAAAATCTCGTACGTACTAAACTCGGGCACTCGATTCAGATGAACACATAGTTGAGAGATAACCCAGGCAAACGGTAGTGGTCTTCCCCTATTACGCCTCTCTACTGCAAAATTAATTGCCGTTTTGAACATCAAAATCCCCCAGTCAATATATGCCCCCACAGTCAGTGCATACAACAGCAGCATCTCATCATCAGTAACCCCAAAAAAATCTGTAGTTGGATAGATCCGGGAATTAATGAAGCGTTTCCATGCCCTCAAATGAGGGGGTAAAGCCAGAGTTGAAGAATCATAGTTATGATCAAACAGTGGAAACACATATTGAAAAGCTTATGCAGTACGATTGACAACATTATAAGCATTTCCGAGTTCCCATAGAAACTCGAAGTGTGGGTTTTGATCAAAGGTAGATGGTGGGATTTGAAAGATTTGATTTATGATATTTGGAGAAAAGGATATAACGATGCCCCTTATAGTTATAAGATGAGATGAGGAAATTTCTTGTCGTTATATCGGTAAAAGCTGCATAAAAATCTCTAACGATTGATATGTTAATTCTACCTACGGGAGTCTAATCGAGATTTTTCCATCCGCAACCCCGGATTAGATTGCGTCCCCACTGATCAATTTTTTCCGTATTCAAGCCTTTTTCCATCATAATAGGAGAATGGACGAAATTTAGACATCTCGGAACGTCATTGTGAAAACACGAGGCATGGCTTTCGGGAACCACACCGTCAGGCGTATGTGGTTCGTAACTATTAACCGAGGGGGAGGAGTGATTAGACATTTTTATCAGATAAAGACAATAAGCTTAAACAGATAGAAGGAGAAAAGAAATGAGCAACTTTTGAAGGCTGCTGCTCTTTCCTTTTATAGAAATGTCCCCATCATGCAAAAGTAAAAAAATCTACATTTTTGGCGTTTTTATACTTCCCGGATCGATCCTGAAAAGGGCCGGATCGATCCGGCCTAGCAGCTAGAAATCTTGTCAGGTCGGTACACTCACGCCGGATCGATCCGGGGTTAGGTCGGATCGATCCGGGAACTCACTTATTCACGGACGAGTTGTTTTGGCTTGAAAAAATGCCCGATTTTTTTTCCTAGTTTGATATGTTTTCTTCCTAACTTTGGTTTCCTTTTATTATGTTATCAAAATAAATTTTACTACACGGTGCGTGATACATAAAATCGGACGAAAGTAAAATAAAATTCTATGAAAATCAAAATAACCTAAAATCGTACGAAAATAGAATCGAAGTAACATAAAATCGTACGAAAAATAAATTGTTTTCAATGTCAATAATCATAAAATGGTTCAAATCAATCCTCCTCATCACTCATCTGGACGTGACTCGAGCTTGGCATGGCTTGAGAACTGTCCGGATCATATGTCGAATCATGAAATGGTTCTTGAAAGTGTGTCGACATCCTAATCGAGCCATCTAATCCCATCGAGCTCATCCCTGTCGTGACATCGGAAAAAGTGCTTCCCCATCCCGTCGTGGTATGGCTAAATGATCCAAATCCTTCCCAATCAGATGTCGCAGCTGCCGTTGTACCTGTCGAAAAAGCCCCTATACCACTAGTTTGAAATCCAAAAGAATGTGGCATTTGTTGGAAGTTTGATCGAGGTGGCATTGGTGGAATAAAGTCGGGCAAGGTATATGGTGCGGATTGGCAATGCGGAATATCCATCTCGGCATAGGTAGGGTGCTGCGGTAAATTCATCTGATATATACCTCGCATGCCCTGACGTAAATCTTCAGACCACAACCTATTCCTTTCCGCAAAAACAGCCATATTGGCATTGGCACGATGAACATCATAGGCTAAGGATTGAAACATGTCGTATGTGATGGTGTTTGGAAGTTGAGTTTGAGTTTGACTAGATGATGGAGGAACGAGTTGTGGATTGAGAAACATGTGGAATAGGGTGAGGTCGTTGGCGGTTAGGGTTCATAAAATCTATCCTTCTGCCGGCCTAAGTGGTAAACTAGGACTATAAGTGTTTCGTCGGCCATAATCGGATTATCATTTGGAAGCTCGGGAACACCTATACGGTGACACAAGGAAGAAATAAAACAAGGAAAAGGCATGTGATTTGCCTGGTTTAGCGATTAAGACAAATTCCTTGGCCCTACATACATAACCCCGCCTACATCCACGGGTATATCATTGACCATAGCCCAAGCAATGCACGGATCCTCCTTACCAAAAGATGTCAAATGACGAGAAGGGTAAAGAGTCGGGCGATAAAACGTTTAATAGCTCTCATATCCCTTATACATTTTCCATAGGAAAACCTATTTTCATGCCATATAGTTTGTGGGATCTAACTCGTCTTTGTCTTGTCGAGACTATATGGTCAAAGTCGCAGGCTCATCTAAATTCCATACCGTATAATAATCCTCATTTTACGGTATATCGGGGATACCATATATAGCATTGATAAGCGGGGATTAAACGGCCTTGTCTGGTTCTTAGGGTGACGAAGTTAACTCACCATTCTTTGTTTCATTATGAGTTGCTACCGAGAGAATAAAATTCGGCTACTAAGGTTGTGTTAACTTCACCGCCCTTAAGCGGCTAACTCCAACCACTTTGTCGCCTTTCGAAAATCTCTTTCACCTCCCTTCCCAAATCCTTAAAATCTAAACCCCTCTCTATTGCAACTAAACAACTTGTCCAAATTTATTCTTTAAGGCTTTTCTAGGCTTGCTGAGACGCGGTTCTTTCAAAACTAACGACCAATTCTTCTTATGTTAAAGGCCTAGTCTCATGACCGGGATTTGGGTAGGGATATGCGGCTTACGTTTTTTGCGGCTTTTGATGATTCGGCCATTCTACGATAGTGACATAATAACAAAACAAACAAAACAACAAACAAAAAAAAACAACACAAAACACACAAATGAGTAACAAAATAGTTGAAATTAAAAAAATTGCATAAAAAACGAAATTAACAAAATAAATGACTACAATGTTACCTTATAGTGCTTAAAAAGTTGAAAAGTTGGCCGGAAACGATGAATATCTCCGGAGTGAAAGTCGAAGCTTTTCTTTGAAAATTACTTCAATAAAATTGAAAATTTGAAGAGAAGAGAGGAAAATGAGAAGAGTGTAAGGATTGGGGTAGTTTTAATAGTAATTTTATGTGATGATTTGAAGAAAAAATTTCGAATGGGGGAGAGGGGTGGGGCGGCTGTTTGAAAGAAATGAAAGAAGAAGAAGAAGAGAACCCGTTCCCTTTTTTTTTAGGTTTTTTAGTTTCCGGATCGATCCGGGGTTATGTCGGATCGATCCGACAAAATTTTTTTTTTTTTTTTTTAAACTCTTTAAAACTTAATAAAAATTTTATAAAACCTTAATAATACTTCTGCTAATTTTTAAATAAAACCTTTTACAAAAATTTATAAAACTTTTAAGGGTCCTAATTCCATTATTTCTAAATCTTCCAGGGTTCTGACATAACGTTCTATCAACCTAACCTTAAGAAATGAGGCGTTCGAATTTTCTCTTTGATCTCCATCGGGATTTTCGGATAACCACCTAATCGTTCCCTTCTTAACAACATTCAAACACTCATCCTGAGATTTGGTTGTGTTTTCTCCGCATTTCCCATCATGCTCACTTTTTCCACAGTTACGCATCTTCTTAAAAACTTTGCCCTTCTCTTTATCGAACTTCTCGATTTTCCATTACATATTTCTTTCAGTTTGATCTCTCTCAACAATTGCTTGTTTTTCTCAAAAACTAAAGCTTCTATTTTAAACGCGACATCTTTATCAAGGCCTAACTTCAAAAGTAAAATAAAAACTCCTATTCTATCTAAAAAAGACATCCAGTTCTTTTACGTCTATCCGGTAAAAGACGAGACTAGTTTAAACATATAAAACACAGAAAAGTAGAGTAAAGATGGATAGCACCTGGTATTTGGCTGTTTTAAGTTTCTCTGCTTTTCAATTTCTTGATTTCTCTGCTTTTTACTTTGTCGGAGGATAGTTAGTAGCATTACTTCTCCCTTCAGTGTGATTCTTTCTCCTTCCACAAATAACTTTACTCTGTGGCCATTGGCTATAAAAGTTGTATTTCCATCAGTTAGTTCAACAGCTCCAGATTTATAAACCCTCGTTACTTTAAATGGACCTGTCCATCTTGACTTAAGCTTACCTGAAAACAACTTTAAACGTGAATTGTACAAGATCACTCGATCACCTACATGGAACTCACGACTATAGATTCTCTTATCGTGAAAAGATTTCGTGCGTTCCTTGTAGATTCGAGCATTTTCATAAGAATCGAGACGAAATTCTTCTAGTTTACGTTAATTGAAGCAATCTATGATCACCGATGCCTTAGGATCGAAATTCGAAATCTAATAGCCCGAAGGCTCGGTGTTCTAACTCAAGCGGGAGATGACAAGATTTACCAAAGACTAGCTTATAGGGAGAACAACCAATTGGCGTTTTAAAAGTTGTTCTATATGCCCATAATGCATCATCTAATTTGAGCGCCAGCTTTTACGATTTGAATCAACTTTGTTTTCTCCACGATTCTTTTGATTTCTCTATTAGACACCTCTACCGACCCTTTGGTTTGCGGATGATAGGGTGTTCCTAACTTATGTGTTACACCATATTTTTCAACTATCTTAGTAAATGGTCTATTACAAAAGTGTGACCCTCTATCACTAATGATAGCCCTCGGAATGCCATATCTGGTAAATATATTCTTTTTAAGGAATCGTATGACAACTTTGGTATCATTAGTGGGAAGAGCTTTAGCTTCCACCCATTTTGAAACATAATCTACCATTACAAGAATAAATCTTTTTCCAAAAGATATAGGGAAAGGTCCCATGAAATCTATACCCCAAACATCAAATAACTCACATTCTAAAATAGGTTGCATAGGCATTTCATGTTTTTTAGATACATTTCCCCATTTTTGACAAGATTCACAAGATTTAACATACTTATAAGCATCTCTATATAGTGTAGGCCAATAAAAACCACATTGTAAAACTTTAAAAGCGAGTTTTCCAACCTCCATGATGACCCTCGCCTCACGATCATGACAAAATGATAAAACACGTAAAATTTCATTATCGGGCACACATTTTCGATTATCCCATCCGAACATTTACGGAAAAGGTCTGGTTCCTCCCAGTAATAAAATTTTAAGTCGTAAAAGAACTTCTTTTTTCTCGCCGCCAAGTCCAATGAGACGGAATATAATCACGGGTTAAGTAATTAATGATATCTCCAAACCAAGGTGACGTTTCCTTAGAAGGAATTCTATTTTTTAATAACTGCATGGTTGAAGGAGTATCTATTCTAAATAGTTGTTCATCAGGAAATGAATCTTTAATTTCATTCCCAATTTCTTCACCATTTTCCATTCTACTTAGATGATCTGCTACCACATTCTCACTTCCTTTTTTATCTTTAATTTCAATATCAAATTCTTGAAGTAAGAGAATCCATCTAAGAAGACGTGGTTTAGCATCTTTCTTACTCAGTAAATACTTCGAAATTTGAATGGTACGTATAAATTATTACCTTAGAACCAACAATATATGATCGAAACTTATCTAAGGCAAAAATTACGGCCAATAGTTCTTTTTACGTAGTTGCGTAATTAAGTTGAGGCTGCGTTCAATGTGTGAGATGCATAGTAGATAGCTTTGAGAATTTTGTTATACCTTTGACCTAAAACGAGCTCCTACTACAACTAAATCACTTGCATCACACATAATCTCAAACGGCAAACTCCAATGCGGTGCTACTAGCACTGGTGCAGTAGTCAACCTCGCTTTTAGGGTCTGAAAGGCTTCCATACATTTACTATCAAAGTTAAAAGGTACTTCCTTTTCAAGTAAATGACTTAGAGGCTTTGCTATTTTTGAAAAATCTGCAATGAATCTTCTATAAAATCCTGCATGTCCGAGAAATCCTCTTAGGGTTCTTAAATTAACTGGTGGAGGTAACTTTTCAATTACCTCGACTTTAGCTTTATCAACTTCAATACCTTCTTCAAGAGATTCTATGTCCTAAAACAATTCCTTCGATACCATTAAGTGACATTTTTCCCAGTTTAGTACTAGATTGGTATCTTCACAGCGTTGTAACACTCGTTCTAAGTGTAACAAACAAATATCAAATGAATCTCCGTAAACACTAAAGTCATCCATAAAAATTTCTAAAAATTTCTCAACCATATCAGCAAATATAGCCATCATACACCTTTGAAAAGTAGCTGGTGCATTACATAAACCAAACGACATTCTTTTATAAGCAAAAGTTCCATAAGGACAAGTGAAAGTAGTTTTTTCTCTATCTCCTGCTGCAATGAAAATCTGTAAATATCCTGAATAACCATCTAAGAAACAGTAGTACTTATGTCCACTTAAACGTTCCAACATCTGAATTATGAATGGAAGTGGATGATGATCTTTCTAAGTATGATCATTTAGTTTTCTAAAATCAATGCACATTCGATAACCTGTAATCTCTCTTGTCGGAATCCATTCATTCCTTTCATTCTATTTCACTGTGAAACCTCCTTTCTTTGGTACCACTTGAGTTGGACTTACCCATTCACTATCTGATATGGGAAAAATTATCCCCATTTCTAATAGCTTAATGACCTCTTTCTTAACAATTAACTGCAAATTTGGGTTAAGGCGGCGTTGCGGTTGAATACAAGGTTTAGCATCTTCCTTCAGAATTATCTTATGAACGCAAATCTCAGGGCTAATACCTCGAATATCGGCAATTGTCCATCCAAAAGCTTTCTTATGCTTTTTCAACATTCTAAGTAATTGATCTTCCTGTTGCTCAGTTAAAGATGACGAAATAATAATTGGTAATAGATTATTAGTTTCAAGAAAAGCATACTTGATTAAAAGGTAACGGTTTCAATTCCAGATTCTTAGGTGGATCTTCCAGTGATGGTTTAAGAACTGGTCCTTCTAGTTCTAATTCCAAATACTTATGCCATGATGGTTTAAAAGTAAAACTTCCTTTATCTAGAGAAAGGATTATCTTTTTCATTTCGGTGTCTTTCTCATCTTCCTTATAGATAGATAGAGTTAAACATTCTTCTAATCTGTCTTCAAAAGCTGGTGACTGATTATCATAGACGAATGAATATCTTTATAAAAGAACATGATTACGGTGATACGTATGGATGGTTCATAGCTTTGAAAATATTGAAAGTAACTTCATCTTCATTGACTCTCGAATTAACTCTCCTTTACGGACATCTATTAAAGTTCTTCCTGTAGCTAGAAATGGTCGACCTAAGATAAGTGGTCTTGAATATCCTTCTTCCATTTCCATAACTACAAAGTCTCTTGGAAAATAGAACTTGTCTACTTAAACCAATACGTCTTCAATAATTCCTTTAGGGTATTTAATCGATCTATACGCCATCTGCGCGAGTCATTTCGATTTTAGCAAGATTTCTATGCCTAGCTTTCTATAATCCTCATAAGACATGAGATTTATACTAGCTCCGAGATCACATAAGACCTTTTTAAATAGAAATCATCCAATTTCACACGGAATGGTAAAACTTCCAGGATCTTTCAGTTTAGGTGGTAACTTATGCGCAAAAGCTGAGAACATTCTTCATTTAGGCATATACTCTCATATTCCTCTAATTTTTTCTTGTTTGACGAATATCTTTCAGAAACTTTCCATAAGCAGGCATACTAATTAGAGCTTCGATAACAGGGATATTAACATGAATATGACGAAAAGTATCAAGGAAACGAGCATACTTCTTATCAGTTTTAATCTTTTTAATTTGATCTTTAGGTGGGTAAGGTAAAGATTCTAAATCTATCACCTTTGATCCCAAAGTCATTTTCTCTTTTCCTTTCTCCTTAAACTTTTGAGTATTACTTGATCGCCAAGTATCATAATCTTGAGTTTTTTCTTTTAAAACATTCCCCGAATCCATCTCTACTTGATTCCTTGATTCTTCTTGTTTTTCATCCTTGTTTTCATTATCATCTATTCTAACATGTTCCTTGAATAAATTCCTTAAATCTTTGTCCATGGGATCTTTCAAAATCCTAGGGATTTTTACCCATTTCTCACCTTCATTCTCAGGTTCCAAACTTCTATTCCTTTTCAAGAAATTCTCTATAATTTTTTCTTCTTCATCAGTGAATTCAAGTTCATCTTTAGTTTCATCATTTTTTCCATCTAAATCATTTTCTACTTCATTATTTCCAACGTTTTCTACTCCATTACTACCACGAGTTTTCTACTTCTCGTAACTACAACATTTACCTCTCTTGGGTTTCTTTCGGTATTACTTGGTAATCCTCCGGGAGGTCTCTTGTTATTACGTTCACCTTCCCTGCTCAAATGATCTTCCATATTTCTTAATGAGGCTTCTATCGTTCTCATTACGGTATCATGTCCACTCATAGATGTTTTTATTGTACTCATATCTTTAGTAGATGTACCAATAGAAGTCATCATTGTTTCCATATTCTTAGCTTGAGTAGATACTACACCCATCATATTTTCCATTAGTTTTTCCCATTTTTCAACTCCTTCGGAGTTGAGTTGAACTTTGAGTTCTTGGTATACTTTGAGTGGTATCGAGGATAGGATCTAGGTAATGATTGTAAATTCTAATTAGATGTGTTTTCTTGATAAACTTGATTATTATTCATATTCCTATAAGAAGCTGGATATGGCGGTTGTCCTTGCTTACTAGGGTTTTCGGACCATCGAAAAGTAGGGTGATCTCTTCGAATAGCATTAAACGAGTTTGAGTATGCATTGTTCAAATTCCTATCTTTCTTGAAGAAAACTCACCTCCTCTCTTGAATATCCTGTTGGTTCTTCGATCCCTATTGACATATTATCTGATTTGAGTATTCGGTTGGTGTACTATTTTACGAACTTTGGTTTTTGTTAGATTGTAGGCCATCAAATTTCCTACTCAAATTTTCTAAATGTGCTAGAACTTCCGTATTAGATGTACATTCTCCTGCAAAAGCTACTTTTCTGGTGCTAGAACCGGTTTCCCACATTCCGTTATTTTTGGAAATCTTTTCTATAGCATCGTAAACTATTTGAGCTTCACTCATCATTAAAGAACCACCACATGCATGATCTACATCTGCACGTGAATCTTTTCTTAATTTACGACAGAAAAGCTGAATTTGCATATCTAAGGAATAACTATGATCGGGACAGGCTCTTAAATTTTTTTTAAATCTTTCCCAGGCATTCCCAAGCGTTTCTTCAGATCCTTGTCTAAAGTTAGCAACCTCGACTTTTAATTCCAAATTTCGTTCAGGAGTGAAATATTGTTTCAGAAATTCAGTTTGAATATCCTCCCAACTTGTAAGTGAATGATGTGGAAGAGACATAAACCAATCTCGGGCTCGTCCTTTTAAAGAAAAAGGAAACATAGTCATCATCGTTAATTCCTTATGAGCACCTTGACTTTTTTTGTATTGCACAATTCTTCAAAAAGATAGAGATGATGATGTGGATCTTCATCATCCTCTCCTAGGAATTGGGCTCTTGCGTCAATTAAACCAAAAAGATCGATTTAATTTCGAAATTGTTTGCTCCTTCATTAGGTAAAAGTATGGGATTATTAGTCCGGTTCCTTCTTATGGTTTGATCACAGATAGGTCTCGGGTTTGGTAGGTTATTACGATTATTCTGGTTCCGATTCTGATTATTTCTATTATTATTATTTTGATTATTATTAGGGTTAACAGGGTTTTGTCCATGCCCTAGAGCATGTTCTAGTCCTTGTTCCGGTGTTTCATCACTGATTTCGGCCATTCTCGTATTTCTGTTTGAAGATGATTCTTGGTCAGGATTTCCCTGACTAGTATGACCACGTCTACTCTCTACTCTTAAGCGCCTTTCGTAAGTGTTTATGTCGGGCTTATAAGGAGTGAGCGGGGCCTTACCACTTCGGTCATCAACTAACGAAAATAGAAAATACTCGACTTTTGGTAAAAAGAAAATTGGTAACTAAAAGAAAGTAGATACCAACAAAAATTGAAATAGAACTGAGATAAGAAAAAGTGTTGACTTATTCTCGAGAATTTTAAGCTAATACAAGTAGTAACCATAGACACAAAGAAAGAAATTAGCGACGTCGGTCCCCGGCAACGGCGCCAGAAAGCTGACAGGACCTTTTCTAACGCTATTATAATCCTTAACCGGCAGTGTACCTATTATAATCCTTAACCGGCAGTGTACCGGGTCAAACTGTAGTGCTAGTATGGTGAGTCAGAGTGTCGAATCCTCAGGGAAAACGTGGTAATTCTTTTCAGTGTGGTTAAACACCAAAGAGCTGTTATTAACTCGATCTAAACCGCAATTTTATAACACAGATTACTACTATTCTACTGAGCATAAAATAAATGCGTAATTTAAAAGTTATTCTAATATAATATATATAGATATATAAATATATATAAATGTACATAGATTGCAAAATATATATATAAATATAAATATATAGATACCAATATATTGTTAGAGAACTAGCCAAAGTTTATATAATTGATTTATACGATCTTTCTCGTAAACGGAATGTGCTCGATCTTTCCTTTATTATTAGGTCCAATTGAGTAAATGAAACGGTGCACTCCGAGGTTAACAATTCCTCCTCACACGAGCGTATGAAATTGTCATATGTCATTGTCATCGGTTCAATCTTCACAACCGCCCTATGCTAATCTCGGTTAGTACGAACAGTACCGAGTACAAATCTACCCCGGATAAAAGAGGTTATTCCGTTTGTCGGACGGCCGATGTTATTCAAAAGGCTCCGGTTGTCGGGCGGATCGATTTAACTTTCCGGTGTTAGTTTTAATTAAACGTTGATTTTAACATTATTATGATCTCGAGCACAATTTTAATAAGATTCATCTTTCCCAAGACAAATCTGCCCCCGGGTAGGAAATAGGATTCCGTTGTCACGCTTTCGCACGGCCAATTTTACCCTCCGGTTTTTCTATCTTTTATCTCATATCCTAACTTCTCTGGTCAGTTCATCGTTAGGTTATATGGTGCGATTCATCTTGGTTTACGTTACAGAATAGAAAAAGATTCAATTAACTCAATTTTAGTCAATTTTAATTAGACAACATTCCTTTATCGAAAAGATCGAAATAAAACGATTACATAACTTTGGCTAGTTATTAGATTTAGCCTAATAACATTATAAAAAGATAAAAACAAACATAACAAACATAAATACTTTAGAAATTTTACCCGATTACAATATTTGAATCGAGAGATCGTATTACAACGACTTCAAAGAACATTGATCTTCGATAATTTCTCGAGCATTACAACGATACTTATTACTACTTTATTTATGGCATAAGGCCTATATACATACTACTACTAATTAAGAGAGGTTTTGAAGATATATTGGTACCCTCTGCAGGCTGTATGAACTGCTCTATTTATAAGCAGAATTTCTCAGGGCCGGATCGATCCGGGGTGATGCCGGATCGATCCGGGAATAGAAAATATTATCCCCTAGATTATTCTCTGCGGGATCATATCTTGGTAATCATTATGTTTCCTCGGTTCGATCCGAGGTTAATCCGGATTGATCCGGTTAGTTTATTTTCACATCTTGATCTGAAACTTGATAAAATCATAACTTGAGCTCTGGATCTCCAAATGACATGATTCAAGAAGCGTTGGAAAGCACTTGAAAAGATCTATAACTTTTATGAAGGACTCTTCTTCAGAAAATGCCTTTTTGATGGGCCATTTGTTCGTCGAATATATATCTCGATAATAGTATCACGAACCGTTGATCCACTTGAACTTTAAATCTCATGGCACCTCCTTACTTCCTTCAAAAGACATGTTTTTACTTCAAAAAGTGTCGTCACTCGGGGTCTTGGTTTACCTAAAAGTCTGCAATAAAATACCAAAAATACCCACGTAAATCTGACACGACACTCCGGTTACTAAATCAGTACAAAATTTATAACTTTTTATTACGTTTACTAGATTTTTATAGTATTTAGATTTATTCACTATTATTAATATTTCATAAGATTATCTTTATAATTTTTTATATTTTATATAAAAAGAGTTGATAAAGTATATAAAACATCGTAATTTTTATCATATAAATGTTATACATCATGTTACTTTGTTGAAAACAAAAATAAACTTGTGTGTTACTTTGTTGGTGTGTTACTTTGTTAGTGTGTTACTTCGTTGAGAACAAAAATAGATTAGTGCGTTACTTTGTTGGTATGTTACTTTGTTAGTGTGTTACTTTGTTGAGAACAAAAATAGACTAGTGTGTTACTTTGTTGGTGTGTTACTTTGTTTGAGAACAAAAATAGACTAGTGTGTTACTTTGTTGAGAACAAAAATACTCTAGTGTGTTACTTTGTTAGTGTGTTACTTTGTTGGTGTGTTGCTTTGTTAGTGTGTTACTTTGTTGAGAACAAAAATAGACTAGTGTGTTACTTTGTTAGTGTGTTACTTTGTTGGTGTGTTGCTTTGTTAGTGTGTTACTTTGTTGAGAACAAAAATAGACTAGTGTGTTACTTTATTGGTGTGTTACTTTGTTGAGAACAAAAATAGATTAGTGCGTTACTTTGTTGGTGTGTTACTTTGTTAGTGTGTTACTTTGTTGAGAACAAAAATAGACTAGTGTGTTACTTTGTTGGTGTGTTACTTTCTTCATTCAAATGGTTATGTTTGTGTTTTTTTGTATTCAGAAAATTGGAGGAGCCTAGATTATCTATTGATGAAGCCGAGCCGATGCTATTTGATGCATTTTCTGCTTCATACATCTTTCATGGAGTTTGATGTGGTGCGGGTTTGAAGGATGAATGTCCATAGATGGTAAAACATACGCTTTTGTCTTCAAGAACTTGAAGAATGTTTTAGTTTCATTAATATGCTTTTTGATTACATCCAATAGTATTAGGTTTTATTCTCTTGATTCCCCCGGAGTTGCATCTCCATAATACTTTCATAGATTGTTTCATTAGGATATGAAGCATTTTTTTGATAGATTGTTGTATAATGCAATGTTAATGGTGATATTTTGGATGTTAATAAACTGTGTCACTGTTGCTGTGTCACCTTTATATCGTGTCACGTATTCTTGTGTCATCATTATCGTGTCATCATTATCGTGTTACCGTGTCATTTATCGTGTTCCGTGAAAGCTGCGATAAAATTCGGCTTTCAAATACTACGTCGAAAATGTATCAAACATGGTCTCAAATTGAAGATAAATAAAAATTATGAATTTTGGTGAAACAATTTTGATGATCGGTGTTCTAAATCAAAAGTTACGGTCGTTTATAAGATTTTGATGATCCTTGTTCTCCGGTGCCTGGAGTAGATTTCGATCCCGTATAGATGAAGCCTTATGATGAAAATACGCAGTATTACACTCAGTGCATGTTAACCAATCCGCCCGACCCCTCTGCCTCCAAAACTCCACTATAAAGGGAGGCAGCCGCTCAACCCCAATAACGACACACTTCTCCTGTATGGAATAATCACTTTTGACACCAAAAGTGGTGTGTGTGTGTGTGTGTTTTTTTTTGGCCTTTGATGATGCTAAATAATGCACCACCGGAATAACAGGGCCACGTGTAATCTAAGGATGAGCTGTGAAAAGATCGAATGGCTAGAAATGTAGTAAAGATGGTGTTTTTGGTGTATGTTATGGCTGAGTCCAAGAATGTATCTTGGATTGCCTACGTATCATGTGTAATGTCCAGGAATCAAGCCTTACGTAGTTCCTGGAGTCATGTATTTATAGGCACATGCCCTTCTTCTACCCTAAACTTAGGGCGGTTTAGTCTGTTGACATAAATACCCTTTACTGGGCCTGGCCCCTTGCCCAAGTAACCCTCTAGATAATGGGCTTAAGAATCTGGGCTGGAACTCAGGTATCGACTCGGATAACACCGACATGGGTGCTCGAGATGGGACATGTGCAGAATCCGTTGGTTGCTGTGGTCTTCTCTGACTCGTCTCGTATTCGACTCGAGGCAGGTAAGGGACTTAGACTTTTTCACAGGCCAGTTGGACCACTTAGATAATTCCACGTGGAGGGGTGGAATCCCGTATCGTCATAAGCCCCCCAGATCGGAGAGAAGCTCATCTCGTATGCTGAGGTCGGATCTGAAAATTTGAATTATCTTGTCGACACGCGGTCTTCTTTAGGTGGGAATACAGCTGTCCCTTCTAGCCGATATAGGTTGTCGTTGGATGACGTCACACTGTATCAGTATTAATGGGTGTAAGAAACGAAGCATTTTTTATTGGTCCACGCGGGGGTTTTATCCTTGATTCTCGCGTTTCAAATTCTATAACTGCCCCCAAATCCTGCCCTTTCACACCATTTGGAGGTTACAAAACATAAAAGGAGTCCAAGCAAACAAAGTCCCTCATTTGCCATTCTTTGCCTCCGCTCTACTCCATAACCGCAAGTAAGCCCTAATCCTACTGAAATTCTTTCTTTGTCTTCTATTTTTTGTACCTTCCCTAATTCCATGTCTAGTAGTGAGAGTGACTCACAAAATAGGGAGGAACTTGTTGTGATTGAAGAGGAATCGGCGGAGAGGACGATTTCTGAGCAACCACTTGCTTCCGGTGAGAGAGTTGCCGGAGAAGAAGAAGGAGGAGAAGAAGAATCGTCTTCTCGGCCTGGTGCTAAACGCCAAATGAGGATGAAGCGTCAAGGACCATACGGCTGCATATCCGATCTATCCCAGGAGAAGGCCAAAGCCATCTGTTTAAGATATGGCATTCTGTACTCTTCCGGAAACGTCAAAATGTCTCACGGTAGTCATCAATATGCCTGTGATCCTCCTCATGGGTTCTGTGCCATTTACGAGGCACAACTGAAAGAGGGGTTAAGGTTCCCCTTCGACCCGTAACTCATTGAATTTCTTCGACACTATCAGATCAGCATCACCCAGCTCGCTCCGAATGGAATTAGGAGCGTCATGGGTTTCGTTCTGGTGTCGAATATGCAAGATCGAGCTTACAGTTCCTCTATTCCGACGATACTATTCGATCCAGGGCCTGCAAGACGCAGGATGGTATACTTTCCAGAGGCGTCCCCTGATCTCGGAATTCGTGAGGAGAGCGACTTCGTCTCAGGGCGAGTGGAAGCCCCATTTTTTCTTCATCCGACATGGATTAGAGGATGTCGACATTCACACCTGGCATAAGAGGCCTAAAAAATGGCATGACAAGCTCGATACTGATGCTCCCGCCGTGTGTCGAGTTCTCGAGAGGATTTGCCCCGATATCGTGACTCGAAACCTCCACTCTCTATACCCTTTTGCTGATGTCGAGACGGCGGGTCCGGGTGCTTATCTGGAACTCGATGAGGACGTTCGAGTTTTATGTAGGATTTTATTTACTTTGTCGATCTGCCATACTTCTATATTTCTTCTTTTTCTATACTTTTTGCATTATTTACGCAGTGTATTAATGTCGATTTTTCTGTGTTTGTAGTGGAATTTTTTGCAAAGTTGGAGGCTGTGGGTAAAATGCCCGATCCTAAAAAGACGGACCCCAAGAAGATTCAAGAACTGGCTAGCATCAGGTCGAAAAATCCAGTGTCTGGTGCAATTATCTCCGGAGGTCAGAGGACTCCGGCCCGAGCTTCAACTCCAGCATCAACATCTGATATTCTGAGAGATCAACCTGACAAGGCTCGGGTGGCTGAATAGACTGAAGGGAGCCTCGTCTCGAGGAAGCGCCAGAAGACGACTGAGGTGAGGCATGGGGTCGGGAAAGAAACTCGTAACCTCGCCCTCCTAGCTCGAATGCCTCTGACCCGATCCCAGGGTTAAGCGTCACAGAGATGGAAGCCATGTCCCCAGAAGAGTTGCATGACTTCTTCATGAGGAGCAACCAAGCTGTAAGTCTTCATTTCATTTTCCTTAACTGTGGGGCTTTTGCTTATTTTAGATGTTAACAGTATTCTCCTCTGCAGGCTCGGCTAGCAGCTAAAGTAGCCATGACCAGAATCGAACCTCCGTCACCGCCTTGGAGGAACGAAGGAGACCATCGACCGGTTGAACTCGAGATCGAAAAGCGAGAGGTCGGCGATTAAGAAGCTAGATGGGCGACGCCTCGACCGGAATCCGACACGGCCCCGCTCGGGACGAGGCGTCCGTAGCACGTAAAGATTTATCCGAGCTTGCTAAGGTGAAGTCGGATCTTGAGGAAACGAGGGCTGAACTGGCGAAATCCCTCAAGGTTCGAGACGACCTTCAGCTTGAGGTCGAAAGCTTCACAACTCGTCTGGAGGCGGCCAAAAAGGACTTCTTGGCTTCTGCGGAGCTCGAGAACGACCTGACATTGCTAATGAGTCAGGCTATGAAGGGGGGATTCATGAATGCCTTGGATCAGGTCAAGACGGTTATCCCGACCTTGATGTTTCGAGCATCGAAAAGGCGCATCTATACGATTCTGAGGCCATCCCCCGATATGGGCGATACTTCACCGAATTTAAGGCTGGCGTGTCTCTTTACGACAAGTATGTATCCCCGGCCATGGAGGGAGATGGAGAGAAGGAGCTCGAGTCGGAGGATCCGGTCGACCCCAATTAGAGGTGGCCAAACCGAAACCGGAACCGGCGGTTCGAAAAGTAACCGGCGGTTCGAAAACCGCCGGTTTTTTTAACCGCTGGTTTGCCGCCGGTTTGTGTTATTGGTAACCGGAACCGCCGGTTCAAACCGGATGGCCGGAACCGGGTAAAACCGGCCGGAACCGGAACCGCCGCTTTAACAGGCCCAACAGCTTTTTTTTTTTTTTTTTTCCTGGATGCATGTAACGGCAATAAAAACAATTTAAACAAATAAACCATAAAAACTATAAAATAAAATAAAAACCTAAAAAATTATATACAAACCTAAAAAATTATAAACCTAAAAAATACTATAAAATTATATACTAACCTAAAAAAAACCATATACAAACCTAAAAATTATATGAAACTATGTAATACAAACACATAAGAGTACTATAAAATACTACAATAACAAACTATAAAAAACTATAACAAACTATAAAAAAAACTATAAGAAACTATAAAACAACATTTATAATCAAAGTATACTTAAAACCTACTTAAATAACTATAAAAATCATTACAACAAACTATAAAAGACTAAAAACATAAACAATTAGAACTACATTCGCTTTGATTTTTTTATGTGTTGTGCCTCCGACACGATTACACATAATAAATACGTAGGCAGCCGAATTACCGGTACAAGCATTGAAAAGATAACACAATTTACATATAAGAAAAACAACATAATTTTTTAAAATAACATTATTTACATTTAAATAAAATAACACAATATTAATATTATTTTTAAAACCGAATAGAAATCTATTTAAAATAATATATATATTACATTCGCTTTAATAATTATAATTAAAATAATAATAATTTGTTATTGTAGTGAAAATAATAAGTGTTATATAAAAATGAAAAGAAAAAAAAATATGAAATTTTAAAACCGTGGCCGGAACCGTGATCTAAAACGTGATCCGAACCGGGAGCAAACCGGGAGCAAACCGGAACCGGCCCAAACCGGCAACCGGCGGTTTTGAACAGTAAACTGCCGGTTTTTCAGAACGGCGGTTCGACAAACCAGCGGTTCGTCAAACCGCCGGTTTGAAAAACCGGCGGTTACACCATTTGGCCACCTCTAACCCCAATGCCCACCAGCCTGCTGCTTGACCTCATTTCTTGTTATTGTCTTTTAAACAATTTAATTCGATCTGGTTGTAATTGTTAGTAATACCATCCGCAACGGAAGCGATTTAAGGATCTAGATCTATAAAATACACGTAATAAAATAATTAGATCTACATCTACAAGGGGGTTGTAGAACATACCTCTTGGATCTCAAAATCCAAGTTGAAGAGCCGCAATAGAAATAACAAACGAAGATGTGAAAGGCACCACGATCTTCCGTACGTGTGATCCAAGCAACTCCCGGTGGAAGGAAATTCTCGTCTCGAATCCTTTCGATATGCTACCCGGAAAAACCTCCAAGATTTTCCCTTTATTCTCCCATTGGCCGAATTTTTCATCTCCTCTCTAAGAGGTGAAGTCGAAATTATGTGTGTTTGTAAGGCTTGGGAGAACTCTCTTTATATAGGAGAGTAATCCTTATCCTCCAAGGATTTAATAATTAATACAAAATCAATTATAATAATCCCATTAAATAAAAGATAATCCCATAATATTCTAGAACAAATCTAGAATAATATTTATTTCTTACCATAAATATTTATCCAATAAATATTTTGTGCACATGTCTTATTAATCACAAGAAAACTAATTTCTTGCTCACTAAAACACTATGGAGGTCGAAATTTATTCCTTGTGACCTAGTCACAATAATTTCGACTATAACACACTAATTGGGCCAAGATTATGAAAAATGTCTTTTTCACATATTTAATTATTTAGCCCAACTAATTTAATAGTTCACTAAACAATTAATTCACATATCGTTTTAATAAAGTCCAACAAGAACTAAATTAATATTATTAGGATTCGACGTCCGAGAATAGCTATGCTATATTTGGAGGCACGTCGGGGACCATGGACTAATAATCAGCGGCTCCGATAAATCAAATAAATAATTATCTTACGAACAGAATAATTATATTCGATAAATCAATCACAGGAATATGCCACCATAATCCCGTGACTGCACTCCTCCGATTATGAGATTATATTTATCTCGATCACGAGAATGATAATAAGCGTCCAATGATATAATCATTACATATGGATTAATCCTCCATGATCGTTCATTCTAAATCGGGAAGTTACCGTTAACCCTTTTCGAACATCTTATCCTTATTTACCATTAACCCCCTAGTGATCAATTAATTCATGCAACTCACTTTGGTAGCTAATCGGTGTAATATGAACTCGCGCGATCGATCGTTTCTAGGATTAACAAATAAGGAAGCTGTCTATCTACTTCCATAAATGAAAGGAATGGATTCCGTATACGTGATAACACGGACTACCCACTCAATCCAAGTACAATGCCAAGATGGGGTAATTCGGACCACGGACTCGGTGTAATCCTTAACCGTCAAGTCAAACCTCATACCGATTCAAGCGGTTGATCGTGATCACCTCGGGATTAAGATATATCCATAAATATGATCATCCATTGATTCAATTAGACTTCTCGATTACGGAATTATATCGTGAACTCTAATCAAATCGGTCCACCCTATATGATATATCTATCATATATAAATGCCCCACTAGGTTCTCTTAACCGAAAGTGCGGATAAGACAATCACACCTATTGTGTTCTGGGCGCATTAATAGCATGTTAAAGGAGAGACCCGATACTCTCGATTAACTTCACTACGGGCTAATTGTATTTTAAGTACATCTTCACTAACTCAATACTCCCGTGTATATCCCATACACTGAGTTAAGTGATTACTTAAACGATATACTTTAGGGTTTTCTGTAGTGTAAATACTATTGTCACATCGGTGAATATGAGAATAATAAATATGAATAATAATATCATTTCATTTATTAAATAAAACAATTACAAAATTGTCTTTCGGGCATCACACCTAACAATCTCCCACTTGCACGAAAGCATGTGATTAATTGTTTTAGAGCACACCCTATTATTTAAACTACAACATACTACATCTCCCACTTGCTCTAAAGCAATGGAGACCCATCCCGTATTCTAGTACCCATTAAGCATATCATAACCATTGCAGATGACAAAGTACACTCCGAGTGTGCCGTCGTAGGATAGGTCAGTGACTCGGGGAGGACCTACATCTAAATGTCATGGGTCTTATTGATTAGTCAGGTTGTCGGCTTGAGACGATCCGTAGAATCGAAACGTTACCGGTCCATCTAATCATGTGGTACTTTCCCAATATGCTTTTGACCTCTAGTGATTTCGAAAATCCTTATAAGCTACCCCTTCATCGTTTGCACAATGATGTGGTATCGGCTTCCAAATCTAGAATCACTCCCAGATATGAAAAGGAAATCCTTAAGCTATATCGCCTCTCTAGCTACTACAAAAGCCGCTAATCACCCAACTAGTTAAAAGTCGAGTTGGCGTTGCTAGATTCCTCCAGGCAATAGCTTCAACACGAGAGTAAACACTGATCCCGAGATCGACTTAACGATCATCCTCAATCTGACTTCAAGTCAAAATCAGTGTATCACACATATCCAAGTTCACACATGAATATGTCCGCATATTATTCCTTGTTCTCTTCAAGATACTAAAGGACATACTAAACTTGCTTTGTTAACCGCCGAATCTAAGATTCGATCAAAGTTGAAGTTCAATAACCTAACCATCTCTTACTAGAAAGAGAATCTATCCCATTTCTCTTGATCTGAAGATTTAGAGAGTCATTCCTGAGGCATATGGTAGAACTTCCTCGTTGAATGTTGCATACACAGATGCATCATCTTAACCAATAAGATGGATGGGAAACCAGTGACTGATTCTAATGAATTCGACCAAGTCAAACTCTTTAGGATGTCCAAATCTCTGTTGTAGAGAATTGTGGCATTGTCAGATGCTGACTTCAGATAACACACCCATGTTGATTACAACTGGTGTAGTGTTATCCTTCACAAACACTAATATATGTATATATTCACTACTGTACTAAAAGTGATATCCAGTCTACAAAAGACTTATCAATATTTTGGTCAAATCCACATATTGTAGAAATATATGACTTCCAATGACCGAGAGGTTTGCTTTTTATCCATAAAGGACATAAGCCTTGACAGTCATCCTGTCATAAGTTCATAAGGCAATACCCTTCTGTTTCGAATGAATCCAGACTCTGTTTGTTTGGCAAGAAAGTCTCAGGGAATCACCCGTATTTTCTGCTTTTGAACGAAATCATACAATACCAAGTGGTAAGAGAGTCCAAGGTTTGATTAACTCTCTACTTCTTAGGGAATTACCCCTAGACCACTCAAGCTTTGCTCTGAAAGATAAACTTTCCTATTCATTCTACTCTTTTCTGTGTAGATCCAATTACTCCCACTGGGCCTGAGACGCTCAGGTGGTTCTACAAGAGTATGAACAGAACTGGAGTGCCGAACTCCATTCATAGGGTTATGGGTATTAAACCAACCTCTATTATCAGAATCCTATACTGCTCACAAAAGAGCCATAGGTCAATCGATCCTCAGACTACAAAGTCCGCAAAACCTGTAATGGGTAATGGATAAACCATACTCCCAATACTTACTGGGTGGGTCGAAATTCTGATCTAGTTTAGTAGTGTTTTAGTGTTATCACCAACAACCGATGTTGGATGTGGTCTGATTTTAATCAATTAGTAACTACCTTGAGTAAAAGCACTTCAAGGTTCAAGGTTTTGCTGTTCATGGACTCTATCAGGAAGGATGCAACAGTATAACTGTCCCTTCCCGATTTCAAGAATCGTATATCTAACCTTTATACACAATAGCTTAAAAGATATATCACGAATGGTCATTGACCGAACGTATGCGCGAAATTCCCAGTCTTACTTTCAAGCACCGTGTGCTAAATGCTTATATTTATGAAAGTGGGGTGAACCGAATGCACACCTTATCCGTAAATTCCAAAGCATATTCTAGGTAGACTTCTCGGTCTTACAGTTCAATGTAAACCGTTATTTAGCTTCCAATATCTTTATTGAGTTAAGCAGTGTATTGTAGCACATCTAAAATTATGTAAGGCAATTTAACGGTTTCTCACTTAGTGAGAATATGTCACAATGAGGTAGGCTGAGCATCAGTCTCGAGGACTATGAATGGCCTATTCCGAGTATAGAATACTCTATCTCGTTGAAAACGAGAGAAACCTCAAAATATTTTGGATAAACTTTCCGGAGTGTTTGAATAGTTATCGGACAAGAAGTCACTACTCGGAAGCTCCTACTAGCTTGTATCTTTCATCAGACCCTGAAGGTCGTCATGAACAAGCTATGTTACTTCTTTATAACCATTATCCTTTCCCGATTGAAATGAAACTTAGTCATTGAACCTTTGAAACAATATAACCAGACTGGGAGAAAGGAATCACCCTGAGCCAGTCTTCAGGTCTTGTCTTTTAGGGACTATGCACTAACTATGGAATATGAAGAAGCGTTTATCTAAATATAGAAACCAATTTCTTTTAATAGTTCTTAAGATGTGTTTTATATACATATTTCAGCAGTTCTAAGTGGTTTTGACTTTATCAAACAAAAGTCCGAGTCTTGGATTCGTACTACAAATGGTATATTCACTTTCTATACGACAAACAAATTATCGAATAGAAGGCAAATCCTTTCGTTCCAACGAATCTTAAATAGAAAATAATTTTTCCGCGATATCCAAGGATTGAATCCGAGATTCATTTCCTTATATCACTCCCACTATTCTAGCTAAAATTAACTGCTCGTTGTTTACTCCTTTAATCGTTAAATGCGCTGCTACCTTGTTCTTCCAAAGAACTTAGCTCGAGAAAATCGCCAAGGATTCATAGGTTGGTGATCCAAAAACACTGTCCTTATCCTATGATTTTCAGTTAATTAATTTTCGGTTCAGCCTTAAAGTTTTCTCAATTTAGATGACTAACACTTTTAGACATATTCTCCCATTCTTGACTTTCGGGACTTCTCGGATTTTCTAATATACCAAAAAAAAAACAACAAATCATAATATTAAAGCTCCCACTAGTTTATCGGTTCCAAATACCGTCTAACGAGCAATGCTTTATTTTTTATGATTTTCCGATTTATTTTTTTTATTTTTTTTTTCGATTAGAAAATCTTTCGTACATAGTTCCAATGTTTCCAGAAAAACAACAAATCATAGAACTCCCACTAGTTCATCGATTCCAAATATCGTCCAACTAGCGACATTTCATGACTTTCCGGTTTTTCAATTAGAACGGTTACGTGTGTAGTCAGTTACACTTTTCTAATGTTCTAGAAAAACAACAAATCATAAAGCTCCCACTAGTTCATCGATTCCAAATATCGTCCAACTAGTAACACTTCATGATTTTCCGATTTTTCAGTTAGAAGATTACTCGTGTAATTACTACACACTCAAAATTCACTAGAAGAATTTCAAAGTCCGAAATCACCTTTGATCCAACTAAGTTTGTCTTCCGTTTGACACGAATGACACTAGTGACATACCTATATGTCACTCTGGTTTTTAAAAGGATTAAGAGACAATATCTCTTTCGAAAAATAATTGCATTATCGATTAACTAGTTCAACGTCCTAGTTACTTTTCACTTTTTAACGAAGTCAATACTAGTCAATTATTAATTTTTAAGCAATTTAGTAAAGGATATAATGCTGTAAATAAAATGACATATATTAATTCAAGTTTAATACTACTATATAAGTTTATTTTAGGAATTGTAAACTAAAATCAAGTCTACTCTACCATTCCAAGGTTTTAACCTCGCATCTCAGTGCCGCCTTAGGGTAGGTCAAAGAGATGACGGTTAAATCGAGACAATCTCATCAATGAATAACTTGTGAGAATCGAACATCCCACGAGAATCGAACATCCCTTTATTCATTGACTACCTTCCTTTTTTAGCCTAGATATTATCAAGAATATCCTTTATGAGTGTGACCTACTATATCGGATCTCTTAGGTACGCCCCGAGTGTGCCGTCTTAGGATAGGTCAGTGACCCGACGAGTACCCGGAAATCCTATCCTTTCGGAGACCAAGCCATGAATGTTGATAGGGGTGAACACCATCCTTGGGGACGAAATCAAAGCGCCTCGAGGCGCCACCCTTCTCTCACTTACTTGTATCTATAGTAGAGGCCGTGGGGTTGGTTGTCGCCTCCCCGCTCCCACTCAATATTTTGGAAGTGGTGGTGGGTTAACTAACCACGTCTTTTTGATGTTAACATAAAAGCACATCAAATCAAGGATTCCGAATGGTGTCGGTAACGTAGGCAAGCCTACCCGTCCTATTCGTTGGAACATATGTGACGGTCGGACGAAATCGGGTCAAGACGACCCCTTTGAGATAAGAAGGAATCACCCTCTCGCTCTCCGGTGTAGCTTAGTCTTGCCGGATCCCCGTGCATACATCACACTAGGAGGGTTAAGTCGGTCGAGCCTAGCTCAGTTGACCACCCAACCTATAAGCGAACCGTTTTTATCCAAGATTTATTGTTCTTTTACCATCATTCAATCTCGTAGACACTACGAATCGAAAACGTGATCTCGTTTGGGCTTTTACGGCGGTTCACCGAGAACACACACCGAAAGGCTTAACGATTTCATAACCCGTCCTCGGATCTTTAATTAGTTACTAAATTAATTAATTACCATGTATTAATTAAATTTCAACTAATTACGCGAGTTTGTATACATGCCTATTTTAATTACCAAAATTAAAATTCTACATGTATGCATGGAGTGGATTTATGATATGATGCATGTCATGGCAATTCCGAATTTATATCTATTTTATGATCAAACACATAAAAAATAAATTGCGAAAAATTTAAACACCGAGATGAATCGTTGGTACCCCCGACTAACCTATTTTCTAAGGAAAAGTAAAACTAATTCTAAGTCTTCAAATCTGTATCTTCGATCTTGATCTTGAAACTTCCGGATCTCGAACCTTCGATCTTGACACGAATCACGAACGACGAGGAGAGGATGCCGTAATATACCAATATATTTAAAATATATATCTATATTATCAAATTGTTTTATAAAAAAACTTTCCTTTTTTTTTTATATTAAACTTAGCTCTCGGCAATTACCTAAAAAAAATACCCTTTTTTTTTTTATTTTATTAGTTAAACCTTTCGGCCAAAAGGTTAACATCCCGCCGATGAAAAAAAAAATATAATTAAACAATTCGGCCTCCTTCCGTTTTACCTTCTTGATAATCTTCAACACAATGATCTTCGTCGTCTCGAACCCGGAACAAAGATTAAATTACAAAGAAGCCATCTTTAAATTACAAGTCCTATGCTCAATTGATACTAATCAAAAGAACTACAAATAGATCTATGGGTAAACAATACCAACCTCAATCCATCTCTTCAAACCACAACAATTGCAACATAAAAAAAAAATACAAACATGTGCATCGGCCCCAATAAAAAAAATTGGGACAAAAAAAATCTACATGTTTTACCACTCCTAGATCTAATATTTTATACGTATAAATATAGATCACCTTGGCTCCGATACCACTGTTAGTAATACCATCCGCAACGGAAGCGATTTAAGGATCTAGATCTATAAAATACACGTAATAAAATAACTAGATCTACATCAACAAGGGGGTTGTAGAACATACATCTTGGATCTCAAAATCCAAGTTGAAGAGCCGCAATAGAAATAACAAACGAAGATGTGAAGAGCACCACGATCTTCCGTACGTGTGATCCAAACAACTTCCGGTGGAAGGAAATTCTCGTCTCGAATCCTTCCGATATGCTACCCGGAAAAACCTCCAAGATTTTCCCTTTATTCTCCCCTTGGCCGAATTTTATTCTTCTCCTCTCTAAGAGGTGAAGTCGAAATTATGTGTGTTTGTAAGGCTTGAGAGAACTCTCTTTATATAGGAGAGTAATCCTTGTTCTCCAAGGATTTAATAATTAATACAAAATCAATTATAATAATCCCATTAAATAAAAGATAATCCCATAATATTCTAGAACAAATCTAGAATAATATTTATCTTTATTTCTTACCATAAATATTTATCTAATAAATATTTTGTGCACATGTCTTATTAATCACAAGAAAACTAATTTCTTGCTCACTAAAACACTATGGAGGTCGAAATTTATTCCTTGTGACCTAGTCACAATAATTTCGACTATAACACACTAATTGGGCCAAGATTATGAAAAATGTCTTTTTCACATATTTAATTATTTAGCCCAACTAATTTAATAGTCCACTAAACAATTAATTCACATATCGTTTTAATAAAAATAGCTATACTATATTTGGAGGCACGTCAGGGACCATTGACTAATAATCAGCGGCTCCGATAAATCAAATAAATAATTATCTAACGAACAGAATAATTATATTCGATAAATCAATCACAGGAATATGCCACCATAATCCCGTGACTACACTCCTCCGATTATGAGATTATATTTATCTCCTCACCAGAATGATAATAAGCATCCATTGATATAATCATTACATATGGATTAATCCTCCATAGATCGTTCATTCTAAATCGGGAAGTTACCGTTAACCCTTTTCGTAAATCTTATCCTTATTTACCATTAACCCCTAGTGATCAATTAATTCATACAACTCACTCGGTAGCTAATCGGTGTAATATGAACTCGCGCGATCGATCGGTTTCTAGGATTAACAAATAAGGGAAGCGTCTATCTACTTCCATAAATGGAAGGAATGGATTCCGTATCGTGATAACACGGACTACTCACTCAATCCAAGTACAATGCCAAGATGGGGTAATTCGGACCACGGACTCGGTGTAATCCTTAACCGTCAAGTCAAACCTCATACAGATTCAAGCAGTTGACTGTGATCACCTCAGGATTAAGATATATCCATAAATATGATCATCCATTGATTCGATTAGACTTCTCGATTACGGAATTATATCGTGAACTCTAATCAAATCGGTCCAGCCCTATATGATATATCTATAATATATAAATGCCCCACTAGGTTCTCTTAACCGAAAGTCCAAATAAGACAATCACACCTATTGTGTTCTGGGCGCATTAATAGCACGTTAAAGGAGAGACCCGATACTCTCGATTAACTTTACTACGTGCTAATTGTATTTTAAGTACATCTTCACTAACTCAATCCCCGTGTATATCCCATACACTGAGTTAAGTGATTACATAAACGATATACTTTAGGGTTTTCTGTAGTGTAAATACTATTGTCACATCGGTGAGTATGAGAATAATAAATATGAATAATAATATCATTTCATTTATTAAATAAAACAATTACAAAATTGTCTTTCGGGCATCACACCTAACAGTAATGACTTTTATTGATCTTTTATTGAACCTTTTGATTCGATCTGGTTGTATAACTTTTATTTTTCTGAATGTTGTCTTTGTCGAGTCGAATCTATGATTCGATTTTTTAAACTCTTCAATTCAGCATTTTGATTTTTGAATTTCAATATATGCTTTTCCATTGAATGTCTTTCTCGTTGTTGATTATTCCCCTAGGGTGTAGTCTTTTTCGACTTAATTCCCTTGTGAACGCTGCCTTGTGGGGTGTAGTCCTTTGGACTTAATTCCCCTGTGGCCCCTCGAAGTGTAGTATGAGTTGATGACTCATGATACACTTGGATATGAGTCGACCTAGCACTGTATTGCCGCATCGGCTTAACTTGGCTATTTGGTCGGAGCTCGGTTCGACTGTCGTGCCTCGTCAGGCTTTTGACTTGGTCGAATTGAAAATTCCTTATTCGACTGTCGCACTTCGTGGTGCTTCCGAACTGGTCGAATAAGGTATCCATCGTGGGATCTTTCGACTGCCCCGCATCGTGGCTTATTGGCAGGTCGGGAGTGATATAAGCACTGTCATTGACTTGGCTTTATTCACTATTTTACTCCAACTTCACCGTGTCGAGGTATCGTTGTTGAAGTCGAATTTTCTTTGTTGAAGTCGGATTTTGGTCTTTTTTCCTTCCAGTCTCATTTTCTTTTTTACATGAGCTTGTAAGTTAAGCATAATTAGAAAAGAAAATTACTTGAATAAAAGACATCGAGATTAATTGTCGTATCGACCTATTACAAGTAACTAGGAAAGTAAAGTTGCAAATGTCATAAGTTGAACAAACAGTTTAAACATAATATTTTCTGAGGTTGGTGGCGTGCCAAGTTCGAGGCACTGTGCTTCCATCCGACCTTCCCAGCTGATACGATCCCTTAGGATGCACTTTCAGGATTTTGTATGGACCTTCCCAATTTGGCTCGAGCTTGCCTATTGGGTCCTGCCTACTTGCTTCATTCTTCCTCAACACGAGATCCCCTACTTGGAAGTATTTATACTTCACTCTTGCATTGTAATACTGCGAGATCTTTCTTTTGTAATTGGCCATTCGATGTGCCGCAACTTCTCTCTTCTCTTCGATGTTATCTTTCTCTTGAAGTAGATCGGTGACGTTTGTCTCAATGTTATAGGCCAAAACTCGAGGCGATGCTAGTCCGATCTCTGTAGGTATTACTGCTTCGCATCCATAAGCCATGGCAAAGGGAGTCTCCTGCGTGGCCGAATTGGGTGCTGTTCGATACGACCATAGAATGCTAGGTAACTGAACTGCCCAATCCCGACCTTCATCCTCCAGCCGCTTCTTCATACTCTTGAGGGCCTCGATCTTGTTTTGGTTGGCTCGAATTCCATCTCTCGATATCATATAGCCCAGAAACTTCCCAGATCGAACCCCGAAAGTGCACTTTTTTGGATTGAGCTTCATACTTGCTGCCCGGAGCACCTCAAAAACTTCCCTGGTATCGAAAAGGAATTGTCCCATGGACTTGCTCTTGATTAATAAATCATCGACATAAACCTCCATATTACGGCCTAGCTGTTTCTCGCAAATTTTGTTAACCGTTCTCTGATAAGTGGCGCCTGCATTCTTTAGGCCAAATGGCATCGTCATGAAATAAAACGTACCGAACTCTGTTATGAAGGCGGTCTTCTCCGAGTCTTGAGCGTCCATAAAAATCTGATAGTATCCTCTGTAAGCATCTAGGAACCCGAAGACCTCGAAACCCAACGTCGAATCGACTAACTGATCAATTTTAGGAAGCGGATATGAATCTTTAGGGCAAGCCTTGTTCAAATCCGTGAAATCCACACACATCCGCCAGCTCTCATCTGGCTTTTTGACCAAGACGGGATTGGCTAACCAGTCTGGATAGAATACCTCCTTGACAATTCCAGCAACTAACAATTTGTCAACTTCCTTTTTTACAGCCTCTTTCCTCTCAGGGGTGAGGTTTCTCTTCTTCTGCCGTATTGGCTTCTTTTTTGGGTCGACATTCAGTCGATGCATTGCTATATCTGACACGAACACATCTCGATACTCGATCAGGAGGTCGGCCAAGGCTTGCATGTCGGGGTGTGGTATCCACTTCCCGATCTGGACCCCTTGGCCCTCCTCTTCTTTCCAAACACGGACCTCCTCTGTCGGATCAACAGAAACCCAGCTTTTATCCTCTTCATCTTCAGGAATTAATTCCTCGACCAACACTTGTCCAACTCCTTTCCCTTTAATTGTGACCAAACTACAATTCCTGGCTACCTCAACGTCTCCTTTCACTTCATGGGTGCCATACCAGGTGGGAAATTTCATGCTGTTGTGGAATGTGGAAATAATGGCTCTCAGGTCGTATAAGGCAGGTCGACCTAAAATTGCGTTGTAGCCCGATGGGGCTTCAACGATGACATAAGTCATTTCCATCGTTCTGCTTTCTCTCAATCTCCAACTGTAGTCAACAAGTTTATCGATCCGACAGGGTGGATCGCCTGACCTGTGAATCCAAACAAAGGGGTTGATAACGGCACGATGTCTTCATCCTTCAACCTCATAGCTTTGAAGGCTGAGTAATAGAGGATGTTGACCGCACTTCCACTATCGACACAGACCCTCTTGATCCATCCTCGGCTTATCACTGCCTCTATCACCAACCCTTCACTGTGACTGTGAGAGCTTGGAATATCATCTTTGGGTCCATAACCCACCTCCATAGTGAACCTAAGTTTCTTCGATTCCCTCGATCTGTCTGTAGACTGTCGACTGGATCGAGGTCGATCCGATTCAAGTTCGGAAACAATTGTGTTGACATCATACCCGATGCGGTTATCCCTGTGAGGGTCCCGATTCAAATCTCATCGACGGTCATCCCGACGGTTATCTCTGTAGTTCGGCTCGGATGACCTATCCCGATGCCTCTGATTATCCCGACGTGGTGATCGGTCTCTCCTCCCATTGTAACTCTTTCTCTTATATTCTCGACGACCCTTGGGCTCGACCTTTTCTGATCTATCGACCACCTCATCTAGCCGACCCTCTTGGATACACGCATCTATATCTCTTTTCAGATCGAAGCACTCTTCTGTGTCATGCCCCACATCCTTGTGATAGTCGCAATACTTGTGGGTATTCTTTCTTTTTTCTGGATCTTTGGACATTGGTTTCGGTGTTCGTGCAATGTTTTTCTTGATCATGATGGCCAGCACCTCCCTCCGAGATCGGTTGAGAGGGATAAAATCCCGATCTTTCAAATTTCCCTTCTTTCCGAGCCGATCCGTGATCGGTGCGGTCAATCGATCGAACACATTTGACTTTCCTTCATCATTTAGACCCTTAGGCTGACCCTTGGTCTGGCCTCGGGCGTCATTCCTCGAGTTGAGGCCAAGTGAGATGGTGTGCAAGCGCACTGCCTCTTCACCTTGGCAAAATTTGTGGACTATGACTATGTTCACATATTCGTCCATGTCATTGGGCATCTTCTTAGACAACTTGTCGTATAGTTTCATATTACGCAGGCCTCCGACAAATGAATTGACCTGAAGTGCATCACTGGCATTATGCACCTTCATGGCCTCGAGATTGAAGCGCCTCATGAAATCAATAGTTGATTCTCCTTTCTCTTGCTTGATATTCATGAGGTGAGTAGCACTGAGGTGGAACTTCTTATTCCCAATGAAAGCATCTCGGAATTTCTGTCCCAACAGTAAAAAACTTGAGATCGACCCGGGTCGTAGTTTATGGAACCACTCCCGAGCTCGACCCGTAAGCAAGGTATCGAAGGCACGACACTTCATGGCGTCGTTGGCATTTCTCAATCTCATCAGTGATATATATCGATACAGGTGATCCTCTGGGTCCGTAGTACCATCATAAGGTTCCATTTTCGGTGGCTTGAAGGACTCGGGCATCGGGTATATCTCTATCTCGGGGCTGAATGACGACTCGAGCCACTCTGTGACCTGGTCTTTCCCCACGATGCGGTTGAACACTTTTCGAATACTATCCTCGACTTGCCTTTGTTGCTTTTC